>VZRS01000482.1:0-90669 GCA_013398055.1 Ifrita kowaldi | reverse complement strand
TTGGGGGGGGGGGGGGAACCCAAAACAAACCAGTTTAATTTGTAATATTATTCAATTAAAATAATCCATGATAGTGCTCAGAGTTTTCAGATTCAAGATGAACTCTGTGTAAGCTCTCCATCCACACATGTACATTCCTAATAACAATACATATTTATATGATGAAACTACAATCTTTTGATTTGATTGTAGCAAAGAAAAATGGTCTGTCTGCTGATTTTATACCCTCTCCTTACTATTAAACTTCCTGATTAGAACCATTTTGACAACTGATTAACAACCTGAAGAACACAAAGAGGAGGTAGCAAAAAATCTTATTATCATTTTCAGATAACAGATAGGTAATTTGTAGTAAAAATAAATTCTGACACAAGGCACAGAATGCACAGCAATTTATCAAGTTATTAAAAAGAAAACACTAAATACTCATCTCCTAATGAAAAATTAATCTCACGGTCACTTAGATCAAGTACTATTTTCAGCATACTGACAAACTCAGCATTTTTAAAGAGATAAAAAAAAAGTTAAATGAAATCAAGAATGCATGGGTTATTTACTAACTATACATAAAGCTAGGTCACAGAATATGCAGGAATATGTTGAATGAAAGCATCAGTCTGAAGGACTTTATTCCTGCTCCATTTTTATCTCATGCTCTTAACTTAATTGATATACTTTGCTTGTCTTTTGTTAGACGGTTGTTGTGGTGGGATTTTCTCTACCTGTCATTCCTTTGTTATATAGAATACCTTGCATATTTCACTAGGACAGTATTTGAAAGGCAAAACAGCTGAGCAATGGCAGCTTCTTCTATTGTGCATCAGGGCGTAGCTGAAGCCTGTAAGCTTTCTTTAAAGTCTTTATTGTGGGAATGTTGTTAAACACCCCCTTGAAGTAAAGAAATAATGATGTCTTGTTCTGGTTCTGTTCCAATATCAACGTCTTTTTGATAACAGACTATATTTTCATTCTTTTTGACATGTTTCATCATCATTGATAATGTAACATCTCAGAAAATCAAATAATAATTTTAATCAGGAGAAAAATAAGTACAATTTGCATAGCTGCGCAAGAAGAAAATGCTTCCAATTTCTTGGGGGGGGAGGGTGGGGGCAGTGAAAGTCTGATCTCATAGAGACAAAAAGACTGCAGAAACATATCTATAGTAGGATTAGCTTGGAACATGGATAAAAGTGTTTTTTTACATTGCATCTTGCCTCGATGAATGGCACTGATGCTAATGGCATTTAAAAGTGACAATAGAGTAACAGGTCATATAACGTTTGTACAAGCTGTTTGAATTAATTTGCAGAGACTTTTCACAAAAATTTTAGCTTTTTCCAATGTGATTACAGTAATGACCAGTGCTTGTAAAGGGAAGGGAAGGGCAGTAGAAGTCTTTGAGTGGTTTGTTTTATGAAAATGACCTACTGGTATCAGACATTAATATTAACAAAGACAAGTAACACTTGGCACTGAATTCTGTTTACAGAAACAGTCCTTAAAATTTTTTTTTAAAAATTAGTGAAGTTGTTTCCATTTCACAGATCCAAGAAAAGAGACAAAAACTAACCAAGTGATTCGACCAAAATGCCTGAAGAAGTTCACAGGACTACTGAAAGGCACTGGCACATTCAAGGACTATTACCTTGGTGTTTCTCCATATGGGTTTTGGGAGAGAGACAAGTAAGAATTATGCCTTCAGGTATTAGATCCCTAAGACATCTTCAGTAACAGTTTTTATTTTGAATAATATAATAATATCCACTCTTTTGGAACTTTTTCTCACCAGTTATATTTAAATTGTACCTGAGCTTAAGCAATGAAACCACCTAGCTGAGTTGGAAAGAACAGTCCAGACGGAAGGAGAAAGGGAACACTGAAACTCAATCTGAGAACAGACATTGCTCCTGAGTGAAAGCGCCTCTTCCTGGGCTTAGGCAAGGACCATGCCAAAGCTGGTTGTCTGCCTGCTAAAACCAGATCAGCAGCCAGTTAAACTTCTCACTGTTTTATGGGTTCTCTTTTATGGAGCTGTTGTTTCAGAATGAATAGCATTCCCTCTGAAAGTTGTCTGGTCATTGATTAATGCTTTCTTTGCCTCAAATGAAAGCACAAAAAGACATGACACAAGCTTTGAAAGAAAATATCTTTAGATGTTGGCTAGCAACCTGTAAGGGAAGTAATAACAGGACATGCAAAGAACAGTTACTTTGTGAGAGAGAGAGAGAGAGAGAGATGATTTTTTTAATTTCTAAACATGCAGTTATACCTCTTTTCCATAACCTGAAGTTACTGAGAGTTACTGAACTGGGAGGCAGGGCTTGAAATAATCAGCCTCTGCCCTCCCAGCAGGAGTTCAGGATGCTGAGTCAAAGGCAGGCAGGTGCCAGTGCTCTTTTGTCCTTTTAAGCTTCAGCCCTGCCGCTGAGTTCACTGAGGTCCCACCTCATCTCTTCCCCTTGAAATCACCTTTCAGAAAATTTATGCATGCACACTTTCCTTGCCAGACAAAATTAAAAAGCATAGCTTCATCAATCCACACAGAAAGCACATTATTTTTTCATTTTAAAACCCTTCCTGACCAGTGTGGTTTCAATTCCAAACATACAGCTGGTAGCATTCCCAGAGGCATTGGATTACTTTCAGCATTTGGAAGTGAAATCCACCTGGGAGGTCTAAGGGGATTCTGTGTGCTCTGATACCCAGAATTCAAGCTTTAGAAATTTTAATTGCTGTTACCTCAGCAGTCAAGGACCAGTTTATTTTAAGTTACCACTAGATTTGTAGCTTTCAGTCCTCAGTGAGTAAATTATGAATTTCTACACTTGGCAGGTCGTTTTGCAGTATTTCCATCAACTTTTGTCTATTCTAAAATACCGATTTAACATAATGTCTAAAAAGATAAGTGAGTGCATTGCCTTCTTAAATATACCCAGCCGTTAGCCTCCATATTTAAATTCAGTTGGTGCTAAAAACCAACTTGACCAAGAAGGATGTATTAGGATTTCTAAAGAAATATGTGCTAAATTACTTCAGGGAACTGAATTTGTAACTCAGCTCAAACAGTAATTTTCTCTATTGGCAGTGGCATAAAGAGACACTTTCTTCCCTTGTAACATATGCTCTTCTGGATGACCTTTGGCAAGTTTTACTTGTGCTGCAAAAGACAGTGACAGCCATAAATAAGCAAACAAATCCCTGAAGGGATTTTATTTTAAAGTTTCTTTCTGCAGATTAACAGAGCTGGAGATATTGATACACACTTTGAATATTCCTAGAGAATTACACATCAGTGCCATGGTTATTTACACACAGGAATCTGTCAGAATTTCGATTACTTTGTTGTGAATGAAAACAGGAAATACGCAAAGTATTTCTTGGTCAACCTGTGAGATATTTTTGGTGTTCACTTTATTTTGCAGCTAAGCAATTTCACAAGCTTGTCTGCATCAGTATTTGTGTGGCTTCCAGACTACAACAAAACATCAGCCTGCAGTTTTGCTGAACATTTCTTGAAATTTCTTGGTCATCCGTAATGGTTCCAGACCCAGAAGCAGATAACGATCTAAATGACAGGTACTGATGGAAACCTCAAGAGCTATTTTGACCTTGCAATGATTTTTACTTTAATAAGTGATAAATACCATTCTATCTAATGCTATCTTTTCTAGATGATGTTATATTTTTATTTTAAAAGCCTGCTTGCATGAGTTAATAATGAAGTGAAGCAAGATCATACTCAGAGTTTAATTTTGACTGAATTTAGCAACTTTGGTTCTGGAACAGATGAAATTATTTGAAATGGCACTTCACAAAATCCCATGTCAAACTCCTACCACTTATAACTCTTTGTATGAATAGGTAAAAATTTGGCTTGTAATTCTGTCATGGAAAGACACCTTCACTGGGTTTACAGATGTTTGCAAATTGTATTATGACAGCCACTACTGATGTTCATTTGGATTAGACATTCACGTGGAGAATACAGAAAATCGTAGTTCCTTTGGAAGACTAGCACAGGCTCAATATTGCACAGAAATGTTACAGGGCTGAGAAATCCTGAGCAAACCTCATCCCTCTCTGTTTACCCCTTGTAAGCAACAGAGCAGGATTTCTCTGTGGCTTTTGAAAGCATGCAGTGACAGGACAAGAGGGAATGGCTTTAAAATGGAAAAGGGTAGATTTATATTATCTGTTAGGAGGAAATTAATTACTGTGAGGGTGCTGAGGCACTAGAACAGGTTGCCTGGAGAAGTTGTGGTTGCTCCATCCCTGGAAGCATTCAAGGACAGGCTGGGCTGGGTTTTGAGTAACCTTGTCTAGTGGAAGGTGTCTGCCCATGTCAGGGGAGTTGGGATGCAGTGCTCCTTAAGATTCCTTCCAGCCTAGACCATTCTAGGATTATAGGATTTACACTAATAACCATCTGCAGTTGTAGATTTGCAGCTGAGGAGATACAGTTAGGGGCCTCAGCTACGGAGCAGGTGTGCTACAGTCACAGCCAGCAAACTGGTGTTTGTTCCTGTCCTTCTCTAAATGGCTTCTATATGAGAAAATTTTTATCTGCACAGTAGTATATTGATAATTCTCACTTGATCACAGTGAGTTACAAAATAATAACATGTATCATGCCCTCTCTGATCTCTCTCTCAGAAGTCATTTTAATCTCAAATAATATCAATGAAAGTCAAGTCTTTTTGTGCCAAGGGGACATATGTGTTCCCATTGTTGTGGTTTTAACTCAACTGGATGAGTTTTTTTAGATCTGACTTAGAGAAACACATTAAAAACTTCCTAATATAATTTAATTGCCTAGGAGAGAAGTAAATATTAGAAGGTGTAATGGTCATTCCTACATCAAAAAAATCTGTGATTCCAAGGAGTACTTGTAAAACATTTCTAGGTGCAATAAACCATTCCAGGTCCCAAACTCCTAAAAGAAATTAACTGTCTGATTACTATGATTTGTGCTTCCTATTCCCATCATTACCAGGAAACAGAAGAAATCTTAAAGAAAGAGAATGCTTTAGTGGAATATCAGGCAATGTTTTCTGTGTTGTACAGCTTGGCTGCAAAACACAATTCCAAGCAAATTTGTAAAGTGATTTATTTTATAATTCGATTGAAGCACAAAGGATTCAAATGCTTTTTTTTTGGGATGCAAGTGAAATAATGGATCCTTTTCTCTCCTAATCTCTGTAGCCAACATTATATTCTGGTCTTCAGAGTGTATGTGTATTACATAAAATTGTGGGTCACCTACTACATCACCTGCATTGGCAAAGAGCTTCCTGTGAAGCTCTCTCAAAGAAGGTTTTGGATCAGATGCTAGTGAGGAGACCAAGAAAAGCAGTTTCTTTTCTAATAACTCAAGAAAATTAACACATAAGGGGACCAGGACCCCCATGACATCTCTTTGCTAATTAACCCCAACAATTTGGTACAGGGATATCAAATATCTGAGCAATAGAGATCTGTGCCTGTTTTGCAAGGGATGAAGACCAACCCTTGGCTTGAACAAGAAAATTCAAAGGTAGATTATCCCAAATATCTTATTTCTCCTTATAAAAGTCTGACATTTGGAAGTCTAATTTTGCTGTGATTTGCAAAAGTATAAGAACTTTGAGCCAGTGTCCACGTATTCTACTCATTCAATAGTGTGAAGCACAGATTCAGCACTCACTGAACAAGAGTAATAACTGCACCAAACCAGTTTAGGCTTTCACTACATATGGTAGATCAAAGGACTTTATTGTATGTTTCGTTGCCTTTTTTTTTCAATTTCAACTGCTGAGCAATCTTTGTTGATTTAGTGTACATGAAAAAATATTTTCCAGTAATTTCTTGAACCACCTAATTCTGTTTTATTTCAACGTTGTATGAGAGAGTACAATAGGAACAACAAAGCTGTGTTTATAAAACCGGATAAAATTTGTGAGATACATTCCCTAAAAGAACATCATTGTTATGCTTGAAAAAACTGAATAAACCAGATGTTAGACTATTTACAGGTGCACACTACTTTGTTTTCTGAACAGGTTATGGACATTTTAGCATACTTTGACTTGAGAGACATAGGACTAATTTTGAATTTAAAGTGAGTTGCAGTCTCCAGGTGCTTCTGAAATATCCTTCATACCTAGAATCCTTGTGAAAGACTCTTATTTACATAGCTAGTATCATATGAATATGTGTATGTACTACCACAGAAGAGAAGAAGTGAATCTAGTACTAGCAAAAATCTGTGAAAGGGTTTTTTTATTGTCATCTGACTTGCTGTTTGTAAATCAATGTTAAGAAGCGTGTGAAGAAAAAGTAAAAAGCAACCAAAGGTTTAGAGATTTTTCTGATGGGATTTGTAAGTAGACTTTAGTTCTTGATAAGTAATAACAATATGATACATTTAAAATTTCAGATTTATTTTGTTACACATAGCCATGGAGTTAAGGGATAGTCTTTTTGAGATACGAAAGAGTAATGGCTTGTGAAAATGCAGATTTGTTAAAAACAATAGCTTCCTTTTTGAAATAGTTTCATTGGGTTTTCCCTTGCTGTACCTATCCATCAATATTCCTGCTAAATAAAGGGGCCTATGTCTGCAATACTTTATGGTTTCCTCAGTTCCAGCTGTCTTTGAAAACATTGGGACACTTTTCACTTGCTAAAAAGCATGCATACCGAAATAACCTAAGGAAGGAAATCGGAGTTAACATAGATTTCATGTACGGCAGCCAAAGAATACAGGAAGATCAAACATGTACAGGAAAATTATGAGTAGGAGGAAGGGAGGGAGACAGGGCGTGAAATACTTCAGTTTTCATGTGCTGCTACAAAAGGTAAACAAGCAAGCAAATGTGCTCTTGTATCTGTGGAGAGAAGTGTTACAGCTGGAGCACTCATCATCACTATGTTTGTATGCTGAATGGTTCTGCCTCTGTGCGTGTGAAGTGTCATTATGCAGTGGAGGTGTTGAGGATGTGGGATATTAATTCAAGCACCCAGAGAGATGAAAAGACATTAGAAATTCTATTAACTGACTAATGACTTTAATTTTGATTTTGAAGAGAAATAATGGCGACTGACAAACGCTGTAAAGAAAAGCTGTACCGAGCCCTGCTCCTGCACAGGCAAAACACCCAACATATTTCTGAAACAAAGATAATTTGGGACTCCTGACCCCCCTTTCTCCCTAAGGAAGGTCACTGAGAGCAGAACCAAATTGTGTCTTGCTTGCTTGCTGCCCCACTCCAATTACAATTTCTGCTTTTGTATTTCCCGATGGTCCTCGAGGATTAAGATATATTGCTAGAAAATAAAAGCTGTCTGTTCAAGTACTCAAAGACTGGCAAGGGTCCCTGTGATCTTGATAAGATAGTTTGACTGGGTCAGATACATCCATATCCATCTAGTTTGTATTTGTTTTTCAAGAAGATGCCTAAGGAAGAGGGCAAGGACAGGGGGAAAATACCAGAGTATTTCACACTGTCATCACTCCTGTACCGTAAAGATTAAGGTAGTCAGAGCAAGTCACTGGCTCTGCTTGAAGCTGAATTCAGCACATATGTTACGTAAAACTTGAGCTGCTTGAGGGTCTGAGGAGCTCAGACTGCCCTCCACACAAAATCAGATTTCGGGCACCACCCCTGTCACAGTGAAACAAGTAGCACAGACCACATGCTGATTTGCCACAGAAATTTCCTCTCCAGAACTGACCTACTAATTTACTTTAAAATGCTCACAAGGACAGGCAATCTTTCACAGACTTGTTTGAAATGTCCTCTTCAACTAAGAAATAAAAAGACATTACGCTGACTTAGGTACTTTATCCGCCTGTCTTAAGGAAAGAATGCAAATGTCACACGTATTACCTATGCTGATCTAATATATTCAGATTTTAGGGGAGTGGGATTTCAGTTCTGTTTGTGTCCCTAGAATTTCGTGGTGAATAAAATGCAGCAATAGCTGCATGCTGTATGCAGTTCACCCCGAGCAGGTCCGGGCCCTTTGTGCCAGCTCTGTTATACCCAGGGCTGAGATGCTGCATTCATCTCAGTGCCAAAGAGCACTGACCCTGGGCAGGCATCGCTAACCAGTTTTTAAATAATCAGACTGGCAAGCAATTTAGTTCTGAGATCTCTATTTACCAGCCAGCCTACAAGCACCTTCCAGTAGTGATTGCTTCCACCAACTACACCACAGATTTCGGACCGTCCAAAGACCTGAAGATGGGAATCAGTTGGACAATTTGGCAACATATGTATCTCACAAGGGTTCATTTTAAAGGGATGGGGGGGTCATATGCCTTTATCATTTTTTTAGGCAAATCTTGAGATAAAGAAACCCTGCCAAAACCTATTCCCTTCCACAAACACCTCATAATCCAACCCTATCCCTCAGCTGAACAAGGCACCAAGCAAAGACAGGAGCCAGCTGTGGAGTTTAAACAACCTGCTTCAGTCTTCCCCCAGACCTGTGCATGATTTACTGCCCTAGATGGATCCTTATAACTCTGTGAGTTATAGTTAGCCTGATGAGATTAATCCAAGGGTAAAGAGCTGGCTGATGTCATCATGGGAGTTCTCCCAGTGGATTTTCAAAGTTTTGCAGGATCTAGAGGGGTCTCAGTCAACGGGAAGTTGGCAAATGTTGTGATAATTTTCAAGGGCAAGAAGGATGACCTTGGTAACAGCCGTGTCTTAAATCACAGGAGTTCAGGAAAGTGGCCTAACTCAGGGCATATATTCCATTAATCAGACATCTCTGACTGTACTGGCATGTAACTTTAGCTAATGATCGTTACAAAATCATTTTTACAACTGTAATATTTTTACATCTTTTGAATGTGCACAAAGTCCATAGAATACATGAGTCTTTGAACATACTTGGAGGATCAAAATTTTGATCAACTGAACACCATGGGAACTGAGGCACTTACTATTCTTTTTGAAATACATCTCATTTGTTTGGACTACATGGAGTTCATGCTCTAAACTCTGGGATGCACCAACACTGGGATTTCAAATGGCAGATACAGCTCTTAGCAGCTCATTAGCTGTGGGATGATATTAGAAATTAGGTGGGAGACTGCTGGCACGAAATAGAATTCAACAGTTTACTAACACCTTGATGAGGGCTTTAAGGATGTCAGTGGCATTTCAAAAATGGCAGTGGCAAGCAGGAACATTTTGCACTTTCTAACTGTAGCTAAGATGCTTTTCTGGATTGAGATGCAGTTTAATGTAGCAGAGAATGGGCATAACAGAAAAGTGCATTAAAAAAATTAAAGCTCATTTCTTTCAGGGTATAGCTGACATTTCCTTATCATCAGAACAGATTAGAGTAGTTTCTGGTTAGTTGTCATGGAGCTAGCCAGAGAGGGAGAGCTGTGGTGCCTAGCCCTTACCTGCAGTCCCACAAATGTGAAGCATGCCTCATATGTGCAAGGTAAATTTTGTTTTCACCAGGAGTATTAGGTGTTTAAGGGATGGATAGATATTTTCACACATTATATTATTACTTTTTTGCCACAGATTAGAGAGCTGCAAAGATGAGAACAACCAAGAAACTGTCTCCAGGTGTTCAAATATGAATTAGGAATAGATGTGTTTACCAGGGCCAAGGAAAGGACTGTGTTGGGGGACACTCAGCGTCTGAGGTACCCAGGTTCCAGATACTCCTGCTACAAGAATACCACGGTACAGTATGTGGCATGCTTAGAAGCAAGTGGCTGGATAGATTTTGCTGAGTGCAACACGGGGAAATTAACCACCAGCCTGGATGACACTTACATCCCTGCAGATCTAGTGCTTGGCTCTCTGACTGAACAACAGAAACATGAAAATGGTGGTCTCCCTGGCAACAAACATAAATGTGAGTTTGCCTGAAAACCTACCTCTAGGTTCAGGGCTGAGGCATGTCACTACCAATGTTGAACATTTTATTTTAATGTATTTGACATTCAATTCTTGCTTTTTAATAAGCAGCAGCCTCATAAGTGATGGTGGATGGTCAAGGCTCAGAATTCTGCAGTAAGCTGAAGTAATAGGAGATCTACTGTAATTTCTAGTGACAGAATTAAGTTTTAGTAAGTATTCAAGGCCAGGTGGCATGGAGGTCCGGTCTAGTGGAATGTGTCCCTGCCTATCATGGCAGGGGAGTTGTGATGAGATGATCTTTAAGGTCCATACAATTCTATGATTCTACGATTCTTTGAACTTCTTTCTTCATGGATAAGAAATAAATACAGGCACAATCACACACCATCAAAGTCACTGGAAAGTTCAAACCTTTACTCAAACTCATAGTTAGCATTACATTTTTATTTCTTGAAGACCTTTGTCCGTGCTTCCAGGCGTTCTGTTTCTTTTCTTATCCAAAGGACGTGATTGTCCTTCATCTTCCGGTCTGAAGCTGAGTTTCCTCTGACTTCTGTGAATGCTACCGTGGCATAATGATAACTAAGAGAAATTGAAGCAGCTGGTGTATTGTTAACTTACAATCTATACTTTGCCTCCTATCCTAGCTTAATCTACCCTATGACCGTTTTTAACTAGCGAGCTTCAAGAAGCTACAGCTTAAAAAACAGCAATAAAGTGATTTGTACTACCTCTCAGGATTCTGGCTCTCGGAAGTCATCACAGAAGACTCCTCTTTTAACACATCGCAGGTGCTGCTGCAATGTCTCCTTCTTTCAGACACCCATGAGTTCAAGCTATCTGACAAGGTGTTGAGAGACACTCAACTAGTTTAACCACTGCCACATTCAGGTGAATTAAGGTGCTAATTTCCACCACCTCTTGTTGTTGCTCTCCGCAGTGTATTGTTCCTCTAGTTTAGTCTGGAAAAAACACTGCAGGCAGAAAGCTTTGACAAGTATCTTCAGAGGCTTCTCTGTTTCTTGCAACTGTTTTTTTCCCCAGTGCCCTGGTCACATGGCCAGAGATGACTGCACTGTACAAACAGTGTGAGGCACACAGCAAAAAGAAGGCATTCACATTTTAAAGACATCCCAAATGTTCCCAGTGACAGACCTCAGAATGAGGTGTGCTGCACAGTAGCATCCTTCCATCGGTGCCAACTGCAGCGAGTTCGCATAAACTAAGGTACAGAAACTAAGCACGGTGATAAAAACCTGACATAATCAAGTGCTGGCAGGCATTTGGGGCAGGCATTTTGACCCATTTGCAAAACAACAGAATATAAGTACTCTACGAGACAGGCAGATTGTAAGATATTATATATTAATAGAAGGGCATTCAAATATACTTGGTTCCCTCATAACCTGCATCCAACATAAATACGTGATAGATGAAAGCTATTCAATAGTTGCAAGTAATTACCACAATTACCTTCCCTGCAGACTGCGATTGCCTGCTTGAGGAAATATTTGCAAATCAATTTGGCATATTTAAAAAAAAAAATTGATTTTTCCTTCTTTTTCTCCATTTTTTGTTTTCCATAGGAAAATGTCTTTCTACTTATCTCTTTCCCTTTGAGTTTATTTGATAAGTTTGTCAATACAAGTGCACACAGCTGTAGTTGAAGAGCATCTGAGAGGCATGTCTGTGCCAATGCATGAAAAGGGGAATTAAATACATTCTGAAAAGGCAAAGTCATTGAAGCTGCCGAAGCTTTGAGTATACAAGCTTTGATTTTCAGCTCATAGTAGCAGACTAAACTGACAGGACCAGAGCACTTCTCAAGTTTGCTTTTAGTGAGGGAGAGGGGGGAGGGGAAGACATCAGCAACGTGGATTGGAGCTAAATGGCAAGTTTTTAAGAATAAAATGCACATCTACCACCAAACTATTTAAATAATGGATTGTAAGTGCCTTTCAAATCATCTAGAATAGCAAAAGGTCTTCTAAAGGTTACATCATTCTTACAGCTGAGAATTTCTATTGCCACCTTCAATGCAAATTTCTTTCTACTATTGTGTGTTGTTCGGTGTGAGGCACTCTCTCTTCTATATGTATCCAGGATAAATTAAGAGGCACTGAACTGCAGAGATCTTAGATTTCCAAAGCACGTTTCCTCAGCTGTAAAACTGAATTACAGTACTTACCTACCTACGAAAAGACTGCTCTTCTGTGGAGTCTTCCAGACAAGATGTGATGACTGCATGGCACTGTATGCAACACTGAACTGGTTCATCTTGCCACAAAAAGTTTAGCTGGCACAGAGCACGAACTGGATGTTATAACCTTCCATCAACTTGAGTAGTTATTTTTCATGTGAGACCATTCCCTCTCCAGTCAAATGCAGGAATCTGTCTATTTATTTAAGCTGCTTTCATGCTGCAGCTGGAAAAGTCTTTGCTGAAAGGTTTCACTATTTCAGAGGGTTTCTTTCTGCCTAAATTGGGTGTTGCAATTAGAAGAGAGAATGCTTCTTAAAAACCAAATAATTTTAAACACACTCAGCAAACTATGCTCCTCTCTAGAAACTGATGCCTTTCTGATCTGTAATTTCCTTTTCCAGCAGCATTGTCAGTGGAATTGTATGCTTATTAGCTCATTGCATGAGCATGCTTATCTGAAAGCAACTTAAAAGTGTTCCAGCAGCTGAGCAAATTTTAAAATGGACTTTTCAATGTTTTGCATATGGAATACAGCACTGTTTCAAGAACTTAGGAAATAGACAAGTACAAGAAGCCCCAAAAATGTGGTTATTGCTCATCTCCCAGATCAAAAGTTACAGAAATTATCCATTTATTGTTACTTTTCATATTCCATTTGCAGTAACAATAGGTCATAATGACTACGATAGGTCAGTATGACTGCAAAAGAAAGTGGTGGTTAGAAAAACATTGCTCATTTTTTTTGTTAAGAGTACAACCTAACTGTAGCGGGTTGAATTTGGTTTGGAATATGGATTACTTACTGATTTTTTGTGTGAGATAGAAGAATTAAAAGAAACAAAAAAAAAACAAAGCAGGCACAAACTTTAAACATTTGTGATACAAAGAAACTGTTTTATTACTAACAGAATTAAAAGAGAAAGAAAAAAAACCCTAANTTGTTCAGGCTTTATGATAGAAAAAAGCCTCGCTCTCTTTGTGCTGCTGGCTGCATAGTGTGTTCTTCAGTTCAACACGAAGTGTTCTGGCTGCAAACAGAAGGCTCTGCTGGCTCTCGCTGGCTCCGCCATCTCCGCCCTGAGCAGAGAGAGGGACCCGCCGGTCCCGAGAAGGCCGCGCTGAATAAGTTTAGCCGTAAGGCAGTTCATAGCTGGCTTCAAGTGCTTGCAGCTTTAAGATAGTTCTCTTCACTGCTAACTCAAAGTTCGTGCTACGGCATTAAGAAAAGGAGAAAAAGAAAGAGCCGGGGGCTCCGGCCCAGCCGGGCCCGGAGCCCCCCTCGCCCCCGACCTTCCCGCAGGCCGGCCGGAACGAAAAAGGGAGTCCCGCCCCTTCCACGTGGTTTAAATAGGTAAATTGCGAGAAGCGTCATTAGTCTAAAAAACTGTCCATCAACTCAGGGTCAACCCACAACACTAACATATGATTGAGAGAATGTCTATACTATCTCCTTCTCTCCATAAGGAAATGTCAGGTTAAACCTAAGTTATTTTTATTCCCCAAATACAAATTTGATCACCCTTGCAATCCTAACCCAAACCTTTTTTTGTCAAGTCTCCTGGAATAAAGGTCCAGTAAGTAGAATTGTGCAAAGTGCATTCAAGAATTTAAGGTGAATGAAGTAATGTCTATAGTGTGGTATAGAACTCTGCCATCAGTGCTACAGTCCATAAGTCTCTGCTTTTGCTACTGTGCATAAAGGAAGTCAAGTATCCAAGAATGCATGTACTTGGGTCTGATCTGTGTCTTTCTTGGACACCCTTCCTAAAAATTTCCACCCTTGACCAAACAATCCTCTATCACAAGCACAGCTGAGGAAGCTTCTAAAAAGTCGGTGACAAATATGAATAGGCAGATAGGTAAGTAGCTATAAAATAGAGACTTCAAAGCAATTGCTCAAATATTAACTACTTTGTTTTACAGCTTCAGTTGGTGAAACAAATCCCCACCTCTTTTGTCTAACAACAGTATTTGTAGGTACTACTTTCCTGCTATGACTTTCCTGCTACTACTTTCCTGCTATGACTAACACCTATAGTGAAAAGTAGTTTGCAGACTATAACTAATTATAACTAATACAGATCAGCTTAGTTTTTTTACCTTAACCATATTGCTTAATTTGATAATATCATTTTGATTTATTTTATGGTCCTTTTTTCTTCTTTTTTTTAATTTTTCTTTTTTTTTTTTCTTTTCTCTTTGTGGAGCTTTAGAGTTTTTCACAATTATTTTTAACTTTTTGTAGAGTATAAGATGTCCCAGTCATTTGTTGTCCTAAAATTATATATTCAAAAAGAATTTATGCAAAAATAAAGTACTGAATGATCATATTGATCATATGACGTTGTACCATAGCTTAAATGCTCATGGTTTCTGGGTTCGAAATTTTGTTAATACTGATTAAGATTCCTGGCTGAAATAAGGAAGTAGATTGTAGTTTCAGAGATCCCCAATTTAATGCAAGGTATCTGGAATGGTTTCCTGATACTGTCAGGATTTAATTCCTTTGTCTATTTCTGTAGTTGCTAGTCAGACATGTTCTTACCTATCCATTCTTGTTGCCTATATAATAATTCTAATCCTACCTCACCTTTCTGTAAAATCTCATTCTCTTCTCTTTACCATGGGATTATCAAAAGAGCACAGCCTTGGCATTGGACTCACATAATTTCAATCAGTTCAACTGATTAAGGATGTGCAGTCCAAACAGGTTTAATAGCTTTTAAAACATAAATAGCTTTTAGCTGTAAATTTTTAAATGTGAGTTCTGATAAAGACTTATAGATTACCAGACTCCTTAGAAGATGAAACACTCACCACTTCTTTTGTAATCTACAAGGATCTGGCCTAAAGATATGTTTGTAAATTTTCAGATAAATGAAATGTAATTTCTGTCATGAAAATATATAAACAATGGAAAGCAGGAAACAGGTTGAGGTTGCTTTCTCAAGAGATCTTAGTTCCGTGTGCATAATTGTAAAACATGTTAGTAACACTGTCTCTCACTAAAATTTTTCCAAAATAATTAATTCAAGTGCTATCTATTTTTTTCTAAATATGGCAGTGCAGAATATTTTGCTTGAATGCAAGTTACTCTGAAAGATAATAAACCTTTTCAAAATGCCAAAGCGGTTTCTTAAGTATGAAATCCCATAATGAACTAATATAAGAAAAAGAGGATGTATTTTGTGCTATTTATCAGGCAGAAATTTTGTGACGAATGTCTGACGCCTTGGTAGATATTCTGCTGATTATTAGTAAGGACAATCATCAAAGCAGATCACAGCAAAGCAGATGTGCAGTCAACAAAAATCACTGTTCTTTGGTGATTTGCTATTTGGACTGAATTCATCAGATACAGTGCTTCACTGGAATATTAAAAGAGCCAGAGATACTAGGCTCTAGACTAGGAGCTCAAAAGCAAAAATAAAGGCAACAAGATACATTAAGTGCATCTCAAGGGTCAAAACACATGACCACAGCCGTAGTTGAAAAAGTAAGGTATGGAAAGGGTGTCAGCTTTTCAAAGAACATGCTGCCGTTTTGACTGTGTGCACCAACACATGAAGACTATTGGGGAGGGATAACCAACAGACATGAGATCTTGTGAAAACAAATTAAATGAGGTTGAAGATTTCAGTAAGAAAGGGCCCCAGGGAGTTAAGACCTGGGAGTACGACACATGTATGATACATGCAAGAAAGTCATTGATGTTGTTATCCTTAAAAATGGTCAAAATTGTACTTTTCTGTGTTACAGTACTACTAGTGAAAGCCTGGCGTCTGTACTCTTGAATAGTGGAAAATGGAGGGAGGTGGTCTGCAGCTACAGAGGTGAAGAGTTTTGTTTCCTTGATTTCTTTTTGCTTTTGCACACGAGAAAACAAGACTAGCCAGGACAAACACTTATCTTCAATGCCAAGCAACACCAAAATAAGGTTCCCATATCCAAAAATAAGGTGAGTAAAAGCATCAGAATTACAAGCTCAATTAACACTTGAGTTCAAACAATTTTTTTAGCATTTGATAAACCCTTAAGGAAAGAGTAGAAAGTTCCTGAATTTTCACAAAAACAATCAGACGAGTACATAAGCAAAAAGCCTGTGAATCATCAAGGGATCTCAGAGACACTGCTAAAGATGAGCCTTATTAAAAGTCACTGGAACTCAGTATGTGACAAACAGCATATGCCCACACTCTGCAACCAGTTAAGAGTGGGCACTCTCAGCCTAGAGGAGATCTTCTTGAAAGATTTCAGCATGGCAATTTTCTCAGCTCGACATGAAAGAAATATTTTTTAATGCACACGAAAATCATCTGTGATCCAACAAAGTTAATAACTAAATAATTTTTTCCTAGGTTCAAATGAATAGAGGCGCTGAAAAACGCATACAGCCAAAAATAAGCCTGGGCAAGTAAAAGAGATGATATTCCCAACACTGTTAAAAATAGCTCTTGGAAGAGGAAGAGGCTTATTGCTGCCAGAAAAAAAAAAAAAATCTATTAACATCCCTGAGACAGTCTTACCAAGCATAAGTAAATAGGAGATTATGCTTATCAAGTCTTTCACTTTTAGATGGAGTATCTGTTATGAAATTACCTTGGAGACACATTTCACAAAAAAATACAGGTGAAATCCTACTTCCCATTATACCCATGCAAAATGTCTTAGTGGAAAACAGCAGGAAAATAATAAAATATGTCCTACGAAAATGAAGCAAACAGGCTTTGATGCTTAATCAGTTATGCTAAAAAGCATAATAGCACTGGTGAAATATAGCTTAGCACCACTGACTTTTTAAGACCTGCATTAGAAATTAACATCAGGATATCCACTGACCTGCTGGTGTGTATTGAAAAAGAAGGCAAAACAATATAATCAAAATATGAAGTTCCAGGAAATACCAATATTTTTCGAAAAGCGGATTGTATCCACCTCTGGTGGAAAACACCAGAGGCAGGCAGTAGTCAGACATAAATCGGCACCTACAGCACCTAAGTGATGTCTGCAGGTCCCAGCAGGCCGAGAATTTAGCTGTCGAGATGTTTGTTCAAGAAATCCTCATGGAGACAACTATTACATTAGGCTGTAATAAAGAAGTCCCAGAACATGCCACAGCTAAGAGCAATAGATTAAACAAAGCTAAATGATGTGCTGAGATCCACAGAGCACTTCATATAAAAGCACTTCAGGCTTGCTCCCTGGCTATTTATCAAATTTATTATACAGTGTTGATGTTTATTCGCTGTTTGTTACATTTGGCTGGGAGGAAGGAGAAAAAGACTGGTAATTTTTAAGAGCATGCAGCCTAAGCCATATTGATTAACAAAAACTCTTGATCAGCAAGACAGCTAATGATCCAAGTGTGTTTTGAATTCCCAGGTTTAGAGTGGCTTTTCATGCTGAGACAACCTCTACACTGCAAAGTCATGACTTTCCCAAACTTTCTCTATTCTTGCAGAAAAGTGCACAAATATCAGTGGGTTTGGTACCACTACAGGGAAATCTGGTCTCCCTCTTCTCAACTTCACTGCTTTCAAAGTTTAATACACAGTTGAAGGGATGGGGGAGAAGAAGATAATAGGGTGGAGGAAGGTGTACCTCACTGTCACGAGTGCAATGCTGGTGCATGTCCATCTGCAAAAGACACGTGCTGAAAGATTGCTTGGTTGCAGCCAGAACATACTGTACAAAATACATATGGGCATCATGCCATACATGCCTTACTTATATTTTGACACTGGGATTCAGACAGAGTCCTCTGGGAAAAGGAATAGTTTATTTTTAGCCCACATCATAATGGTGAGTTTCCGGGCTTTTCTTTAACACAGTAACCCAAGACCTATCAGATTCGGTGAAGCATCTGACCAATTGTTCTCATAACTCTGCTCTATATTCATGTTCTTGGGGTGAGATTATTCTCTGCTTTTGCATGTGTCCCTGTCAGAGCCCTTCATTACTCTGACAGAAACTTGCCTGCACCAAAATAAGTGGAGACAACTGCAACCAAAATTAATTGTCATAATAGATTTCTCTCAATGCTGTTTTCTACTGCACTTCACAAGCTCCACTATGGACAATGGAACAAGAGCAACAAGGGCAGGACATAGGATACCACAGCAACCAGAGTTTTCTGCAAGTGAACCTAATCACTAATACATTTCCTTTGCTATTAAACAAAAAACCAAAACCAAAACAAAGACCAAACCAAAACCAAAAAACCCAAACCAAAACAAATAACCTAAAAAAACCCCCCAAAACCCCAACAAGATTGTGACCTATGAGCTTTCCGTGCCTCTTCAGTAGCATTTCATCCACCATGATATCCTGTACTTCTGCTTTCACTATCAGACAATTAATAAAGCCATATGGCTCTCATAAAAGTAGTTGCAATTCACATTTACTGTTCTACCTTTCTGTCTTGTCTTTTACACAGTATTCTGGTTCCATGTATTCTTTGAAACACTGTTGCACAAAGACGTGATAAGGGCAAAGGGGATTGATTTAAGGTTGTTGATATTAGATTGGATATCAGGAAAAATTTCTTCAACAAAAGAATTACTAAACACCAGAATAGCCAGGCTGACAAGGGATGTAGATGACTCATCATCCCTGGAGGTATTTAAAAGACTTGTAGATATGGCACTTAGGGACATGGTTTAGTGATGGACTTGGAACTACTGGGTGCCTTACTCCATGTTGGTAAGCTCTTGACCTTCCAGAACACAACCGCATTGATTTAATCTTTTACTGACCTATTCTTCCTGGACAAACTTTCTTTGAAATCATTTCCACAGAATAATCTGGTACAGGATCATGCATTTTGTATTTAGAACTATAAACTAATTGTGAGACATGGCAAGGCAGAAAAAATTCTATTGTAGAGTAATAATTTGAAGTATCATATTGACAAAAAACCCCTCATGCTCATGCACCATTTCTTTTAGTACTTCAAGGACTAAATCTGCTGTTGTCCTCTTGCTTTGCTTTTAGGGTCACTGACTCAGCTGCGTAACTGGGGAAGAAAAGAGGAAATTCTCATTCTACATTTGTTAGAGAATGCATTTTAGGTGCATAGGCTGCTGAAGGTTTTTCTTTCTTTCTTCAGAGCAAACTCCACTCATGTAATGTATGTAATAGGCTTTCTGTATTGTGAGGGTTGGCACAAGGAACATACTCTTTCTGGAAAAGAGGAATGTTATTTTCTTAAAAGCATGTTGAATAATTCATATACAGGTATGCTGTAACTGTAAAGCTAAAATTTTTTTCCCATCTGTTCATGGTCTATTTCATGTGAGACATGAAAACTCAAATCTTTTCAAAGGAATTATTTGCTAAAATATATAGTGCATGGTTACATGCAGATTTGTCATGGAAAATGACGCTTAAAAACTGTCAAGAGAGCAAGTAGGACTGCAGACATAGTCAGTTGTGAAAACAGGCAACTTCATTGCAACAACTAAGGCAACATCAGCATTTACGTACATGCAGAGAGGGACGTGGGCAGAACAGAGCAGATTTTGGCACCAAGGCTGCCTTTGGATCAGCAGGCATTGTCCCAGGAGAAAATGATCATGGTCCACTGCAGCCTGCACTGGAGCTGATCCATCCTGCCGCTCAAGACATTTTTCCCCTTAGGAACTGCAAGAGCTCCTGCAGCAGATTAAAGAATTGCAGCAGCTTCTCACCTGGAAATGGACAGGGTTGAGCTGGTCTTGGACATGGCATCTGCATGGGGGTTGAGTTGTAGGCTGGCGTTAGTGTTGTAGTAGGTGCTGGTGCTGGGCTCAGGCCCATCTGGACCAGGTTCCAGTTGTAGAAGTACTGAGTGAAGGTGGAGACTCCAGGCAGTTTGGCGCTGGCACAGCCTTTTCTGCAGCTGGTAACACCAAGCTACCAGAAGAAGTCAGCATGGTTATCTTTGCCAACAAGAGTTCCTCCGCTGTCAGCCTGCAGCAGAGCAGAGAGGATTAAGGTGGTATTGGGTAGTTGCCAGCAAGTAAAACTCCAACTTAACTACAGGTATTTTTAATAGTAAATAACTTAGCTAATAGCTATTTTCTATTGCTACTATTTATTTACTATCTCATAAGGACTCGATGTCTGACAATATCACTCTCTTCGGGGAACATGGGTACTAAAATACAGTATCAAACACTTATTCTGTACCTATTCAGAAAATTGCACCGTAGTGATGCTCTTCTATCAGAGCCATCCATATGAGCAATGAACTTAATCATAAAACAGAAAAAGATTATTTAGTCACAGAAATAGAAAGCTGTACTCTTCTTCTTGAAAGAAAGACAGACTAGGATTTGCATAATTCAGACAGAAACATTTTTCCCTTCCTAGAAAGCAGTGTTGGATGTGCATTGTAAAGTCAAATGAGAATGTTTTATAGAAAATACATTATTTTCATGTTTTAATCTTAATTATTGTCTTTGGGGCTTTGTTGCATAAAATTACTGCATGTCAGAATATATAAACTAAACAATCAAATTGTGGGGAAAACCAAAATGTTTATACATGTCCATATCTCAGATAGGTGAACTGTCGTTAGTGAGTCAGCACCTATGCAGACACAGAGATTTGTGGAACAGAAATACTTGTAAATGGTGCAAAAGAAAGTATAACTATGTGAAGAAAGCAGAAGCATAAACTGTTTGATAATGTCTAGCAGAATTTTAAAAGTAGTGAGTCTATGAAGCCAGTAAATCCAAATCAATTATCTATAGTGTCCTCCTCAGACACTTCTCTCTGCTGACACAATGAAAGTTGTCTCCCTGTCTCAAAAGATATTTGAGGATGATTCCTAAGGCATCTTGCTGGCCTCTGATTTGACATCCAGATCACGTGCCAGAGCAGCTCACCTTAAGGCAGACTACAGTTGGGACCTCATGTGTTCTGTGTAGGCTTTCTTTGTCTACTGGTGGGTCGACTAAAGTTTAACTCGAAGAGCATAATCTAGTGTTTGTACAAAGGAGGGCTCAACATAAAATGGCTTTCATGCATGTCACTAGGAATCCTAGATTGGACTGAAAAGTCATGCAAGCATTTGGTCATAAATTTCTTTGCCGTAAATACCTTTGCTTGAATTTAATGATTTAGCGATTGATTTCTTGAAACCAGCATTGGCATATCACAGTTTTCAATATAAATATATTGGCTCCTTGCCCTTTCTTTTCCTGTGTGTTTGCCCCTGCCAGTGAAGTCTCAGTGTTGTCATTGACTACAAGTGAATGTTTATTACTTATGCACCCACAGGGAGCAAATAGTGACTTCATATTGCCAACATTTTTTTTCTAACTGGGCTGGCAATGTACAGTGCTTGCTAGAGCTAAATATATCTTATGCTGAGCAATCAAAGTACTAAAGTTTATTACTAAAGATTCTCTCCATTTTGGAGAGAATTAAGCAAAATTTTTAAGGAAAACCCTTAATGTCTATGTGGATGTAAAGAAATACATCACTGTTAAGATTATTTTTCAATTAAAAAGATATTTTAAAGAAGTATTACAGTGGTAATAACAACCACATTGTCACGGGAAGATTCTAGGAACTACTGCACTGTTAGGGAAGATATAAAAACCTTGAGGCAATGAAGAACTTCCTAGGGGCTCACCTTTAGTTTTCCATTTATTAAAAGGTAGTTTAATCATTGCCACTGGACATAAGATAATTCCAAATTTGCTCTACTGGCTAAAAATTTAAAATGTTTCTATGAATCCCAAGCCACCATTAGAATTGGCTCCCTGGTTTTAATGCCAGCAATCCTGGCGTGGAAAGTAAGCATTAGGGAGCATTGAGACCCCCCCATAAGGAGGCCCCACACAGATCATGTCCACCCTTATGGATCTTAGCAGGAGTCAGATCTGGGGTCTGCAGCATCCATGGTATTGTAAAGTGGTGGGAAAGAAGGAGCTGGACCTGAGATGGGGGTCTGAGGGGTCCACCAAGAGATGGGTCGGAAGATTAGCAGCCCATGATATAGATTCAACATCCACCCAGAGAAAATGAATTTGAGCTTATAATGGTCATGCCCTGCGGTGGGGTTGATGCCCCAAAGTGGGACTGATCAGTGCTGTTAAGGTCTGACACTGGGTGTGAAATATGAATAGTATTTTCAAGTGCTTCCAGAGTGGATTTTGATTTTAGTGGGATAATACTTACTACTGCACACTTGCTATACCTATTCCATGGACAAATACGCAGATGACTTTGCTGTTTCAGACCTTTTGTTTTTATGTGCATTAATTGTCTCTCTGGGCACAGATTTTTCAATGGGACATACAGAAAACAGCGGAGTTTGGCTCTGTGGAAAACTGAGGTGTTTCAAGGGTAGGACAGTGCACTGAGAAGTTTCAAAGTGAGCTACAGGCAACTTGATGCAGATCAGCTAAGGAGGGGAAAATCTGGATAGAGGAATTTGGCATGATCTTCAGTCTCTTACTCCTGCTTGTTCTGCTCTACTTTCCATTCAGAAAGAGCTTGAGACCTTTATGGTTGTTCATTAGCTACCATAATAGCTAAAAAGAGGCCAGAAACACCAGACACAAAAAAAGATTTCACTATGGAAATGAAATATTGCAATTGACCACTTATGAAAAGAACTTTACATTTATGCTTTTAAGATGTCACAGTTTTATATGTGCTTTTCATTGTTACAAGCTTGGTCCTTTCTGACCTTGGTATTATCTAAATTAAAGTTGACTTTGAATTCTGAAATGTAGATTGTTTTTCATTAAGAAGAGCTTCAAAACCTTTTGCCACATACTCTGCACATTTCCATTGACTTTATCTCACTGCTTTCAGTTCTGCACTTTGTTATAGCACTTCTAAAGAATCTCACAAGTGTCAGAGATTGTGATCTCAAAAAAACTCTTTTCACAGAGAAGTGTGCATATTTATGTATGAAAGGGAGAGAAGAATAAGACTTGAAGACTCCTGAAAGAACCACAAAGTTACAAGATCTTGAATTTTCTAACACTTACAAAGAGAGTCTGTTATACTGCTGGTTTTAAATTGAATCATAAAAACATGAATGGAGAACAATCTAAAGGCACAGAAAACAAAACCAAGTAAATATAGTTGATTTTATTTGTTTGTTTGTTTAATTGCTACTTATTCCATGCTTAAATACAGAGGGCTGTCGCAAGAAAGACTAATATTTATTTGCTTTCAGAATTTGATTCGATGTATTAACACTGCATCTGAATCCAGAACTTCCTGTAAATTTACATGATGAGCCTTCCATTAGGTTTGGTTTTGTTCCTTTTGTAGGGAAGATATGACCACAGAGGTGAGAGGCACAAGAGGCAGACAGCCATTTGAAAACATATTTCTTATACCACATAGCTTAGACCCAATGCAGTCCTCAAAAAAAATTAGCCAGTTTTGGAATAATGTAATCAACTATCTTTAGGAGTGATCTTGATCTTACATCATTGCAACATTGTTTCCCAGCCTAAATTACCTTTGTATTTTCCTCTGTTTTGAAATAGTGTTTATCCCATTTTGGACTGTAGTTTATCCCATTTTCTGTAGTTTTGGTACTTGTATGTTTTGTTTCCATGCTTAACTTTTCACCACATACGAGCAATTCAGCATTGACCATATCTACCTTCCTTTGAGAGGTCTAATAACAGTCACACATTTTGTTTGCAAAACCTAAGGGCTGAAATACAATCAGTCCTGCAATTGCAACTGAAAAATTCTCAGGAGAAAATTAAGTATTTTTGGATTTTTTCACTAAATCTTCTGCCCAAAAGTATGTGCTACATTTATTGAAGACAGTGTTTTCAATTGCTTTATTGTTGACTGGGACACAGAAGGGAGAATAAACTGTCATAAGATGTGGAAAATCAGTGCGCTGGGGCTTTTCAGCCTCCACAGAGGGGTGATCATGGAGGTGGTGAATCAAGGGTAAAAAGACCAGGGAATCAGCTTGGAGATTACCACCCGTGGCAGAGCAATTCTTCAGAGTGTGCCTCCACTCCCTGACAGCACACAGAGCTTTTTGTAAACAGTACATACTGCAGAATCCCTCCTCCACACTACCCAGACAAACTGTACAATTCATCCAAGCCAACGAGGACAAATGTTATTTTTTCCATGAATAGAGTCTGTATTCAAAAATCTTTCTGGATGAATTCACCTAGTTTTGGAAACCTTATTCCAGTCTAGCAAACATCACTTTCAAAAAGTCCCTTTGTAAGTCTTGGCTAAAATTATGTAATAATGAGTTTAGGTCCAGCAGCTAAAAAGACTAATTTTAACAATGAGGTCAGTAAGAGGGAGAAGATGATGACGTACGGTTTGGTGGCTGAAATCCAGTCCAAATAGTCAGCAAAGTAAAGTAAATACTTCTAGTCTGGCTTTGGTCTGCTCTTCCTTTGGTCTGCACCTGCTGAAAGATTCATTGATGTACAGTATATGAAATTATTATGTCCTGTGTGCATTATTAACATCTGTCAGTTCCAAGCAGTCATAAGGTTGCAACATTTTAATCTGTTTATTGAGAAACAAACCACCTATTCTTGTTACAGGCAATATTTAGGATTCATTTCCACTGTGCATGCTGCACACCAATACCATCTTAAATAATAAAAAGCTAAAAGTGTAGTCTCTAAATATTATGTATGACACAACTATGCAGAAAAAAAATCCAACATTTACATTTATTTTCCTCTTAACTGCTGTTCAAGCTCCCAGATAGAGCTTTAGTATCAGAGCTGAACTACAGCCCTATTGGACTTCTATTCCCTAGAGAGAGAAAGAGAGTTTAAGGAAAGAGAATCAATGCTCCCACTAACTTTCACTGAATTTCATGTATCTTTACTGCTACAGTCACATCACTCACATCATTCAGTTCATGGTCCTTAAAAAAACTCAAGGAAGCTGCTAGTTTGAAGCAGTCTTTCCTGAAAATAAAATAAATAATTCAGACAAATATACAGTTTGGTGTTAAAACTTCAAGTCTCTTTTAAGAACTTAGGAGATGGAGCATTGCCATTTGAATAGTTCCTTCAATTCAGAACTTTCTTTTCCTAACCACAATGATGCTGACTGGCAGATAACATCATCAGGGCACCATGGAAGAAAAAGGACATAATTACAAGTAGGGCCATAATTCCAGAACAGGCAGCCATAATCAGAGATAACTTTGCATCCTAAAAAAAATTTTAAAGAGTTGTTTTGCTTCTGAAATATCTCTTGGAATGTTCCAATAAAGATGTCGATACACCTTTGGCTATACCTAAATATGCTCAATCATGCAATGAAATAAACATAATCCAGAAATACTGCTCTTGCAGTAGTCTGTATTGAAAGAAAGAGCATTTCTTTTCCTGTGAAGTTCTTCTTCCACTAACATCATATTTTGGGTTCGTCTTTCCCACCATGCAAAGTGATTGCAAAGTTGCAGAGTTAGGGAAGAACTTAGGTATTTCTCCAAGTCTACTGTAAATTCCAATTTTGCAAGGAAAGGCTGAAAGCCTTCACGTTCTTCACATGTCCTGATTGATGCCTGCCATGACAGGAAGACTGACTTCACACTGCCAGACATTTCTTCTGAAGTAAGAAAGTGTGGAAAGTGGTCAAACACCCCTTTGAAATGTTGGAGGTTAATCTTCATAAGGGGTGGAAAAAGATAAGCAGTGATTTTTAAAGAAACTAACAACTTCAAGGTTCACTTCAAAATTATTCTCAACATTTAAGGACTGTGGTAGTGCTTCCTGCTAAATTCAGGGCTGGGAGTCAGTTGCTGCCTATGCATTTCTGTGATTAATGTCTCGTAACTAATAAAATGGGCCTTGAGGGGCCACTGAAACTTTCAGCAACTAAGGTGACCTGGCTATTGGAGAAATGTCAAGATATTTGCAATGCAATTCTCCATGTCAATAACTGTATTACACATAATGTTAGGCAGGAAATATTATCTTAAAGAGCCTGTTATAAAAGAGAAAAGCTCTTCAGTATCTCTCAGTAAATCATTCCCTGTAGGCTACAACTGTAACTTCAATATATAGTTGGGTTGCTGAGCTGTTTCCCTCCATGTTGCAATGGACTAAACACTGCATAATTCCTGTGTGAAAGGTGACCTGTCTCTTGGCTTCAATGCTATACCCAAGAGTTTGGCTAAGTTATATTTCGGTATTATGAAGCAAGGACCACAGATGCACTAACAGCTCACTCCTTAGTTACAAAGTTATTAACAAGAAAATATTCATCATCCAGTCTCTAGATACAGACATGTTAATCTTGATTACAATTTCATAAGACATTGTCGTGAACTACCAATATTTTTCAAGACTATTGCATTCCCTAAGGGAGCTGTTCTTTTCCTCACTAACCAGCAGTTTTGTCCTTGTAAGTATTAAATGCAAATGTAACTAAAGACCTCAGTTGTTCCAACACGAATGAAATTGAGCCATTATGTGATTCTGTATCTGACCAGACAAAGGGAACAAGGAGAGAACACAGTTATTGATAGTTTACATTTAATCTTACGCTCTTTGGGTTCATCTCTTTCTATTTGCAATTTGCTGCACTACCCAGTACCACAGGACATGGTCCAAACAAGGATTCCTAGGTATGATTTTTAGTATTTAATAGATTCTTTTTCCTCATATTTTTTTGCTTCTAATAACTCACTGAATAGGAAGCTTTAGAGGTAACAATACAAAAAAAACCCATAAAACTTGTGTCCAGGTTTTGTTGGGATTTGTAGTAAATTACCGAATGAGGCATATCTAAGTGGAACTGGTCTTTAAGTTACCTTCTGTGGGTCATTCCTACATCATTTGAATAGCTTTTCAGGATCCAGAAAACACTTGGTCACAATACTTTCTATGTTGTGAAATAAAGCCCACTATTGGGACTATTGCAATAGAAAGGTAAGAATGAAATTGGTTACCCGGTGTTTACTCTTTAAGTCAGACTGATCATCACAATGAGTTCTGAATTATATAGTATTGGTTCTGACAAACAAGACATGACCCCAGCAAAAGAAATCCTGTGATAGAAGAGCAGAACAATCCCATTCAGACTTTTCACCACTGAAGTAAACCAATCAGAAGTTGAATGACAAATTCAGAAGCTACAATGGGCCTGCAGCCATGCAGCACCAGCAAATGAATCACTCTTCCTTCTTTACAAAGGAAGTTATATTTACATCTAATTCTTACAAGCAAATACTCTATCAGCATCCAGAGACAAATATCACCACTGAGGTGATATGGCTCTTGGAAGATTATTTTTGATTCACAATGCTATCAATCTCTGAATACAAAGACCTCTAAATGAACAGTCACTGCAGTAAATCTCATTAGTTCACTAGACAAGAATGAAAAACAGACCCTGCTGGACATCCCACAGAGTAAGTCTGATAAATTTCAAGCTATCTGATCTGGCAAGACATCTTACAATGTCTTTTTAGCTTTGAATCTTCTTTCATTTGCACTGTTAGGCTGAACAAAATGACCAGGAAGAACGAGTGGATGAGGCCTCACAGATATGTGAGTCCACAGGCCCTGAGGGGCTTCAACTGTCCTAATGTGTACTAGAAAGAGAACACAAGCAGTACATAAGCAATCCAGGTCACTCATGAAGGACATCAAAGACACGTTCCTGACCCATCTGTAGAGAAAACAACCATGACAGGTGCAGTGCTGGATCTCATATCCAAAACTGGGGAGGGTCTCTTTGGGAATGTGAAGGCTGAAGGCAGCCTTGGCTGCAGGGACCATGACATGGTGGAGTTCAGGATCAGGAGACAAAAGAAGGAACAGTAGAAAAAGTAAGATCACAGCCCTGAACTGCAGTGTAGCAGAATTTGACCTCTTCAATGATGTCCTTAGAAGAGTGCAACAGGGTGACACCCTGGAGGTAATAGTAGTCTAAGAAATCTGGTCAATAGCTATAACTTCCAAAATGAAGTAATGCTGCACGCTATTAAATTTTTGCTTTTTTTTCCTTGTGAGATATTCTGCCTGGAAAAGTGATTTGCATTTCAGTTTTCTGGGTGTGCATGCTCAATTATGTTATAGGATATGCTGCTTAAATTACACTGGGCTACCCAAGACATCTAAATCTTACTTTAAAATAACCTGGTTTTAATAATTACTCCACCCCAGTTGAATCAGTGACTTGAGTTTGGAATGACAATTACCTAGAAGCAAGTTTTTGGAGAAGTTTGCAAATGAGGATCCATCTATAGAATTTTTTTTAGAAAATAGTTCTATTAATGATACATAATTTAAAAGTTATAAACAGTCACTAGGAAAAGAGAAATAGAGGCTGAATGTCACAGTATAAGTTATTTACTGGAAATACGTGATACTCAGTAAGTGCAGTGTAACTGCAGGAATAATACTAAAATCAAATACATGTTCATCAGCCCTCGCTGGTACTTCACGTACTGACATGTTCTCTTAATCAAGAACTGCACTGCTAGTTTGAAAACAAGTGGCAAAATCTTTTTTCTTCCATTTCTTTTGAACTACAGAACTTCACTGGTAAATGTTTGGGCGAACAATTTGTGGAGCTTACAGTGTGAGTCCTTATAATTAGAATGATTTTTTGATACTGCTGACAGCATCATATCTGTTCTTTGTCAAAGAGATCTCACTAATTCCTGAAAAAAATAGATTAAATAAAGTTTTTAGATTCAGGTGTATGTCAGAGAAGTTATTCATCTGCCCTGAAATGCATGACAACATGTTCTATTAATTTATTTCCATGGCCCCATTAATTTTATTGCAGCCAATTATATATTGAACCCCTTGGAGGTGGTTCCTTCAGATATCCCCTTATAACCACTATGGACTAACTCTTCCCTGAGAGGTCATTTCCAGAAGTAATTACTGACACAACAGCCAGCAAGTAATCTAGCAATCTACAATGATCAACTAATTTTTTAATGCATCTTCTCGATAGCAGACAGAAATCTACTTTAGGAGGTCACAGATTACTGAGAATGAAGCTTAGAGGTGTTGACGCCAATCATACTGTGAACGATCTGAAGAACTGTGCACCTACAGAAAAAGCTTTCATCCACATTTCTTTTCCATTCACATGGGATGACTCAATACTAAAAAAAACTCAGGAAAATTTATTAAATTATTTCCTGGGCATGTACAACTACAATGTATGAATCCTTCAACTCAGGTCATACCTACTATGTTGAATTCAAGACTGTAGAAGTAATTAGCTTTTCCTATGATCAATTCAGGTGAATTCTTTTGAAACTTTGAAGATAATTCATCCAATCCACATTTCAGTATATATGAAAATGAAAGTCATATAAATCAACAAATCAAATTAGTAAGATGTGAGTGACAGCAATTTTGGCAAATTTCAATCAGTTCTTGATTTCAGTGAAGAACTGATTGAAATAAAGAAATCCGTCTGCCTCTGTCATCATGTTTCTTACAGTATTTGGTTATTTGGATTTTTTTCTATTATGCTTTATAATATAGCATTTAAATATTTTCTGTGGCAGAGAGTGTCATCACATTTTCTTTGGGAGATTTTATTCTACCCTTAATTGAATTTAAGTAGGTGTATTTGAGATAAGCAATGGTACTTTTGGAGGGCTGCAGATGTGATGGCTTGGATCCAGCATCTTTTGAAGTAAATGGAAACACTTCAACTGATTTAATGGGTCTTGGATTTGATCCAAGGTGCACTTTGACTTAATTGGACTATTTCTGGGAGTAAGTGCAATGTCTACTTGAGAACTCATATACAATGAACATTTGTGAGGTCTAACCCTTAGAAGAGAGCATCTGAGAGGCAAGAAGAGTCATTCTCATGGTACAAATAGTTAAAAACCACAAGAAATAAGAACCATGAAAGTTTTGAAAAAGTAAAAATAACTTTATATTAATGTAGCAGAACAACACAATAAGAATGTACTTTTTCACATGTTAATACAAGCTAAACTCCCAAGGGAATGTAAAAACAGATGCAGAACTGGGTCACATAGTGTTGTAGCTAATGATAGTAATTGATCTTATCGTCAGGATATATAAAATACCAAAAACGTGCCTTCATATAATCTCTTCATGTGTGTTAGACACTATTAATCTGAAGGTGTCTCTACAAAGCTATGATACAATGCTTTTCCCCATTCCTTATCCACTGCAAATGTGAAATGCCTTTAAAGGGATCCATTATGACCCATCTCCATTTGGTCTTGAAACAAAACACTTTCAGAGAGTTGGGTAATCCCTGTACTAATTTCATTTATGTATATATAGCTTCTTTTTAGCTTTGAAGCACGGGTCTTCTGTCCTCAAATCTTAACTTGGTTTCACAAAAAAAAGAAAACAAAAACAAAAGCAAAAAACCACCAAACCAACCAAACAAAACCCCCCCAAAAGATTGTAAGGCGTTCATAGTTAGTAAGATAATCAGAGTTTTCTATCTTCCCTTTCAAGGTATCACATGGTATCATATTAATCAATGTTTCTACAAGCTCTGAAAGTACCTCATTCTGTCCTGTGACACAAGAAGAAAACTCAATTGCCAGCTACAGTTGTCAAGAGCTAGTAGTGCTGAGTGTTGATGTCATTGCATTTCCAAATAATGAAACTGCTCAAACCACAGTGCCCACTCCGTTGCAATAGGAACCTCACCTTGCTGAGAGCTGGTGTCACACGGCTCTGTTCCGTGGTGCGACCCTCACGTGCAGCCATGCACTGTCCGGCTGCTCTGCCATCGCTCTGCCCAAGGAACTCAGTCACTTCTGCTCAACCCTGTGCTGCTGCTAGCTCACCATGAGAGGGGTGGCTGTCACACTAGCCATACAGATGTAGAAATTGTAGCCAATCATTAACTCCCCAAAGGGCATCAGCTTCAAAAACCCACTACATAACAAAACTTTACCGTATTGGGTTCGCATGGCAAGGTTTGGGTGGCAGGAGGGCTACAGTGGTGGCTTCTGTGAGAAGCTTCTAGAAGCTGCTTCTGTGAGAAGCATGCTTCCCCCATGTCCAACAAAGCTAATCCTCGTCAGCTCCAAGACAGACCCAACACCAGCCAAGGCCAAAGCCAAAGGCCACAGTGGTAGCACCTCTGGAATAACATATTCAAGGAGGAAAATGGTTATTGCACAGGAGTATTTGCAGCCAGGGAACAGAGGAGTGACACCATGTGAGAGCAAGAGCCCTGCAAATGCCAAGGGCAGTGAGGAGTGGGCAGGAGGTGCTCCAGGTGCTATACCAGAGGTTCCCCTGCACCCTGTGTTGAAGACCATGGCTAGGCAGCTGTGCCCTTGCAGCCTGTGGCGGTGCATAGTGGAGCACAGAACCATGTGCAGCCCACAGAGGATCCCATGCTGGAGAAGACGGATGTCTGAAGGACGTTTTGAACCTGCAGGTGGGTTGTGGTGAAGCAGGCTTCTGTCAGGATCTGTGAAACTGTGGAGAGGAGCTTGCACTGGGGCAGGTTTAAGGACTTGGGACCTCACAGGGGACACATGCTGGAACAGTCTGTTCCTGAAGGACTGCACCCCAAGGAAGAGATCCACACTGGAGCAGCTCATGAAGCAGTGCAATCCATGGGAAGGATACATCTGGGAGAAGTTCATGTAGGCCTGCACACCCTGGGAGGGACCCCATGCTGGAACAGGGGAAGGGTTGAGGAGTCCTACCTCTGAGGAGGAAGGAGCAGCAGATACAACTTGTGATAGACTGACAGCAGTCCCCATTTCCTATCCTGTCCTTATCTCAACCCTTGAGCCTGTTTTCGCTCCCCTGCCCAGTCAAAGAGAGGAGCAGCTTTGGTGGCCACCTGGCTTTCAGACAGCGCCAACGCACTAAATTTGTACAACCCAGAGGTCTCTAGAAGGCCACCATTTAAAAGCCACCCTCCTCTGTAACAAACTCTGGAACTCTGACAACATGGCCATACCATGTGAAAATCTGCTGCACGAGACAGAGGATGATCTGTTGGATCTGGATGCATTCAGCCAACTGTCCCAGGAAGTTACACACAAACACATGAATTGTAACAAAACAGCAAAATTTAGCCGTGCAGATTAGAAGAGGTGGGGAGGGGGGGAAGGGATGGGAGGGGAAGTTTCAGAAAGAGAAATTGCATCTGTTTAAACTGCAAAGAAAGAAATTCAGTTTGGACCAAAATTACTCCTAACATCAGGTTTTTTATTTTTCTTGTCTTCCCCTGCCTAACCCCTTCTTCTCTATGGTCTGTCTTCCCTTCAGTCTTTTTAATGTTTCCCAGTTTGAAAGGAACTCCCAATTCTCTTTCACTAATGCTACTTTATATGTGAAAGTATTTTTTGCACTCTGTTTGTGGCTCTCTATTTCCCCTTGCCTATTCTGTCAGTTTGTGCTTTGGAAGGAGTATGGTAAAATAAATCATTAAAGAGGTATGTTAAGTTTTTATTATCAAGTAACTCAGCTCTGTGCAGCATTGAACCAAAGTAGTTAGGTTAGTTACCTTAGGAGTAATCTGCATGTGTTACCTACACAGCCAGTGATCTCTGCAGCACTCCCTGGCTCCAAATCTGCTATACAAACTGATAGCGTTTGGTATATTATGTATACATTTTCGCCCATATATGCAAATTCAGAGGGAAAATTTTCTGACCAAAATCAAAGTTACAATATAATCTAGCAAGGCTTTTCCATCCCTTTTCAAGATATGCAGTGTTTTTTACAAGTCATATAATAAAAAATTAACTGTTGTCCAACACTCCTCTGCCAAAGATGTCAGTAATGTGTATTTCAAAGCAGTTACTATTTATACATCTTAGCAAACAAAGGAATTAATGCTCATTGTCTCCACAGTTCTCTTAATCTCATGGTTAATTGATTCCCTCCTTTCTTACAGTAATTAGCGCACAGGCTCAGTCTTTCTCTTTTCAGGCGGTGGGTTTCTTGAGACAGTGGGTTGAGAGTCGGTGGTCACGATCCCCCCTTGACAGAATTACCTTTTACCCTGCTGGACCTGATTTTAGCACAGTTGCTGAGTTGGCTTTCCTTGTGGTGTGTAAATTCTGCATTCTTTTGTGTCTATTATCAGTGATCCATTCTTCTCCCTAGGCTGTGTTAATCTCCCCCTAAGCCTGGGATAACATCTAGACAATAGTACCACCTTTATCTTATCTCAAGTTCCAGGTGCGGAGCCTTATCTTACAGGCCAGGTTACAGGTATCCATAGAAGCATGTTTGGGGGAGATGAGACGGGAGGGAGAGGGGGGTTTTGGTGGTCACTGGCGGTCACAGAGGGCATCTGTTCCGTAAGTTGGGGTGATCTTTGACCAGTGGTATGTCTGTGTGTGAGCAGCTGCTTCTTTACACAGTTTGCCAAAGTAGAAATTTTTGTCTGGATGAATTACCCAGGAGGTGGTAACCATATCTTGCCTCCACCAGGCCTGGAGAAAGCATCGCCCTGTTACTCCCTTCTGTGCTTTTCTCATGGTGAAGTCCTGCTGTGGCCTTAAGAGTGTTTGAGAGAAGCAACTGTCCTCTTTACATCCTTACAAGGCCATGATGCACAAAAAAGCAGGTAAGCTTATAGGACAAGGGTTAAATGCAGGACAAAATTACTCAGCTCCTTAATAGATGTCTTTTAATGCAATAGAGTTAAATGCATAACAGGCTGAGTGCTATCTCTATAGTCCTTTTGGGGGCAAGAGAATAGAATATTCTGGACAACAGCAACCAGCCATTTAAGTTTTCTACCCATAATTCACATGTTAACCTTGCACAAATTGAGAATGCTGGCATTAAAAAAAAACCCCCTTGGATGAGATTATTTAATGCCTCCGGAAATCTTGCTTCTACTCTTATACTTCTTGCTATAGAAAGAAATACATGAAATCGATGAAATTTTAATTTTGGGAATGTATAAAACCAACAATCTCTTCCCCCCTTTAGAAGTATCACATGAAAAGTGAATACTATTGGTACGGCCATAAAGCATACAGACAAAAAGTCTGATGAGATCACCAGGCTTGGGCTCCTGGATATATCAGGCCAATAAATCTACCCAAAGAGAGTACTTCAGTTATGCTACAGCACTCTGCTGTGGCACATATATGTATGTATATATCTCCAGTGATCTTAAAAATGCAAGTTGGAAGGAAATAACAGGAGATAGCAGGTGTCACCAATGCACAGCTGTGAAGAAACCTATTGGCAATGTCTGTCCCCACAAGACCAGCAGCTGAGCTTCACTCAGAATTGTACAGGGAACAAAACTCCTTAAGATCAACATGGAAAGAAAGTCATTCCACAACTAGAGTACATTCACCAGCTTCATTCAAACAAGGCACACAGCCGTGTAGTCACAAAAGCAAGGTGCCTGCAGTGTCACTGACTTCTTCTTTTAGTTCTGTAGCAGATACATCATAAGTTTACTATAAGAAAATCTCTAAGTAAGCAACCCACAGGAATTATTTAAGCATCAAAATTTAGTAAGAAAAACACATGCAGGTTCTGCAGCCCTGGAGAAAGATTGCTGGTTCCTTTTAGACATGATAAATATATTGCAGGCCCATGCATCACCTAAAAAGAGAGTGATATTGAGCATGCACAGGTTCACCACAAAGACACAGGAGATCATAGGTATTATTTAATACTACCATTTCCCCAGGAGCCCTGGTTTCTCTGTGAACATAGAGCAAACTAGCTCTTAAAATGCTACATTGAGTGGCTCAATCAAAGGGATTGCAAGTCAATTCAAGTATCTTGTCTTCTAATTAAACTTATGTAATTTCTCTGTTGAATTTGACTAACTTCTATAATTTTGAATTGTCACATGAAAGAGGATAGAAATAGCCCTTAAAAGTCTTTTCCATACCCAAGCATGTTTGGCTGTAATAAACATTTGTACCAGCTTGTAATAAAATTCTGTAATTTGATACAGTATGTCCATGTATCATCAGCATCTAGTAATTGCTGATACTTAAGCTCTGATCTAGTAAATAGTTATGTCTATTAAGATAGTGCTGTAAATTTTAGAAACACCAAGCTTATTTAATTAAATTATACTATCCATATGACTGATTACAGAATTGGCATGTCAGCAATGGAAAGCCAATACAGCAAAACTGCGTTATGGAAAATTCATAATCCCTAAGTCACTGTTAGAACAATCTGTCCTTAACAAACAAGATTTTCCTTTTATATTTCCTGAAGTTTATATGGGGAAGTTTAAGTAGACAATGACCTTATCTTCTGAAGCACTGTGTTGGCAGTGATATTTTTTCACACACATTTTTGTGATGGAAATAAAATCTTGAGTGAGCTAGGTGAACAATTAACTGAATTAGCTTGCAAACATATACAGCATTTCCCTTAAAGTTGTAAAATACTAATTTATGAGAAAAACCTTTTCAATTCCAACAGTTGGACAGCCTGATTAAAGGCTCACTTGTACTTTGTTCTTGGTATGAAAAAAGTGCAATTAATTTTTTAAGAACTGGAAAAAGGTAAATAAATTCTTTCAGACAATATGATTAATCTCTCAAACCACAACAACAAAAAAAGTGTCATTATCAGATAAGACTGGAGAGTCTACTACAAAGAAAACAGTAGTTTCCTAAGAAGAATTAGTTAAAAGCCATCCAAAGACAGTGTAGTCCATTAAACTTGCATCTTGGGCTGCATCTAAAAAGTTGTGGACCCAGTAGGTCTAGGGAGGTGATTCTCCCACTCTAGTCTGCCCTCATGGATTCCAGTGGGAGTATTCTATCCAGCTCTGGGGTCCTGGGCACAAGAAAAGCTTGCACCTACGAGGGTGAGTCCAAAGGAGGCCACAAAGACGATCCAAGGGCTGGAGCTCCTCTGCTGTGATGGCAGGCTGAGATATTTCAGATTGTTCAACCTAGGGTAGCGAAGGTTCAAGGAAGACCTTAGCACAGCCTTCCAATTTCTAAAGGGGGCTTGCAGAAAGAACAAGAGCAAATTTTTTATGGAAAGCAATAAGCTGGGGGGGCGGGGGGCGCGGAGGGAGGAGGAACAATTTTAAACTAAAAGAGGAGAGATTTAGATTAGATATTAGGAAGAAATTCTTTTGTCATGGCATGGTGAGGCACTGGAACAGGTTGCCAGAGAAGTTGCGGATGCCCCATCTCTGGAAGTGTTCCAGGCCAGGTTGGATGGGGGCTCAGAGCAGCCTGGTCTAGTGAGANAAAACACATGCAGGTTCTGCAGCCCTGGAGAAAGATTGCTGGTTCCTTTTAGACATGATAAATATATTGCAGGCCCATGCATCACCTAAAAAGAGAGTGATATTGAGCATGCACAGGTTCACCACAAAGACACAGGAGATCATAGGTATTATTTAATACTACCATTTCCCCAGGAGCCCTGGTTTCTCTGTGAACATAGAGCAAACTAGCTCTTAAAATGCTACATTGAGTGGCTCAATCAAAGGGATTGCAAGTCAATTCAAGTATCTTGTCTTCTAATTAAACTTATGTAATTTCTCTGTTGAATTTGACTAACTTCTATAATTTTGAATTGTCACATGAAAGAGGATAGAAATAGCCCTTAAAAGTCTTTTCCATACCCAAGCATGTTTGGCTGTAATAAACATTTGTACCAGCTTGTAATAAAATTCTGTAATTTGATACAGTATGTCCATGTATCATCAGCATCTAGTAATTGCTGATACTTAAGCTCTGATCTAGTAAATAGTTATGTCTATTAAGATAGTGCTGTAAATTTTAGAAACACCAAGCTTATTTAATTAAATTATACTATCCATATGACTGATTACAGAATTGGCATGTCAGCAATGGAAAGCCAATACAGCAAAACTGCGTTATGGAAAATTCATAATCCCTAAGTCACTGTTAGAACAATCTGTCCTTAACAAACAAGATTTTCCTTTTATATTTCCTGAAGTTTATATGGGGAAGTTTAAGTAGACAATGACCTTATCTTCTGAAGCACTGTGTTGGCAGTGATATTTTTTCACACACATTTTTGTGATGGAAATAAAATCTTGAGTGAGCTAGGTGAACAATTAACTGAATTAGCTTGCAAACATATACAGCATTTCCCTTAAAGTTGTAAAATACTAATTTATGAGAAAAACCTTTTCAATTCCAACAGTTGGACAGCCTGATTAAAGGCTCACTTGTACTTTGTTCTTGGTATGAAAAAAGTGCAATTAATTTTTTAAGAACTGGAAAAAGGTAAATAAATTCTTTCAGACAATATGATTAATCTCTCAAACCACAACAACAAAAAAAGTGTCATTATCAGATAAGACTGGAGAGTCTACTACAAAGAAAACAGTAGTTTCCTAAGAAGAATTAGTTAAAAGCCATCCAAAGACAGTGTAGTCCATTAAACTTGCATCTTGGGCTGCATCTAAAAAGTTGTGGACCCAGTAGGTCTAGGGAGGTGATTCTCCCACTCTAGTCTGCCCTCATGGATTCCAGTGGGAGTATTCTATCCAGCTCTGGGGTCCTGGGCACAAGAAAAGCTTGCACCTACGAGGGTGAGTCCAAAGGAGGCCACAAAGACGATCCAAGGGCTGGAGCTCCTCTGCTGTGATGGCAGGCTGAGATATTTCAGATTGTTCAACCTAGGGTAGCGAAGGTTCAAGGAAGACCTTAGCACAGCCTTCCAATTTCTAAAGGGGGCTTGCAGAAAGAACAAGAGCAAATTTTTTATGGAAAGCAATAAGCTGGGGGGGCGGGGGGCGCGGAGGGAGGAGGAACAATTTTAAACTAAAAGAGGAGAGATTTAGATTAGATATTAGGAAGAAATTCTTTTGTCATGGCATGGTGAGGCACTGGAACAGGTTGCCAGAGAAGTTGCGGATGCCCCATCTCTGGAAGTGTTCCAGGCCAGGTTGGATGGGGGCTCAGAGCAGCCTGGTCTAGTGAGAGGTGTCCCTGCCATGAAGAGGGGCTGGAACTAGGTGGTCTTTAAAGCCCCTTCCAACCCAAGGCTGAATATTCAAGAAAGAAGCAATATCAACATCTTAAAATTTGCACAGTATTTAGTCTGAGTTAATACAGTCTGAAGTCAACACTGAACTCTGCAGCTTTTTTTTCTCTTTTTGTTTCTTTTTTTTTTCCCTTTAAGTGGCAATTTGTATTCACTACACAAAGCTTTGTGAGAGCAGCTCACTGTTAAAAGTTTCTGCACTGGTCAAGAGATTCGCTAGTATAACATAGTGCTCCGCTTTCATTTCAGCTATTGCTTTATTCTTTGTATCTTTCCAGCTCTATTTGATAAAGACATAAGTCTTTATGGTTCTGCTGTGGTTAAAGACATAGCATTCACACTAAATCTCTCAACCGTTTTGAGAAAGAGCATTTAATTTGGCAATTTACACATCTATTTTCCCTTACCTTACCAAGTCAGTCCACAATCTTACAGTTTAGTAGATACAATAAAATCTGTCTTAAGTTTGTATAAATAAAGTGGTCACTGCTACATGTAGCGGTCAAACATGTACTTAATATTTTTTAGCCTTTTTACAATAGAAGGCTTATTTTAGCATTTTATTCTTGAGTTAAGAATACTTAAACCACTGAAACACAAAAAGGGCAAATTTAATGCAATTCCTTAAGTGGAGTTCTAACCTTGGCAACATATTTCATTCTTTGTGCTTTAAATCCTAAGGGATGAATTATGTCAAACTTACTGGAATAGCTTGTTTTGCCCTGCCATTCAGCCACTGTCACTTTTAACAATGGACTTGAAATTTATCAAGTTTTATAAAGGCTGCAGAGATTCAACATTCATTGAAAGACAAACAACCAACCAAGAAATCCCCTCAAAACCCCACAAAAGCACACAACAAAATAACCCAAACCCAACTGCACCTTTGTTCCTTACCACAGGCAGTAGTTGAATTTATTAGAGCAACCCATTTACTACATTCCAGCATTTACTAATTTTCTTTTTTTTTTTCTGGCAGGAAGCCATGATGTCATTGCTGTATATTTCCAGTCAATGTTAACTCAACTGTAAAATAAATTATGTGAGCTATTTTAAAAACACTGAAGTGGCAAAATGTTACCGTAGAAAATGTAGTAAAATGTCCCTTTTTAATCATCCAAAACAGCCTTGCCAGAAAATGTAGCTGGAGCAAAATTACTGCTGCATATAAAAGCCATTTTCAGGAACAGAAGAGACAATATTTGGATTCTGAAGTGCTAAATAAGCTATAAAACTTTATTACTCTTTATTTAAACTTTTTTTATTCTCTCCTAAGCAAATGTACTTGCTCTCTGAAAGAACAGAACAACCTCTAAGAGGAACAAGTTTCTATAAGAGAAAGGCAATTGCAGTTCACCAAAACTTTTTGGAACACAAAAGGTAATGTTCCTTTTTCTGCTCTCCTTCCCTACGCCCTGTTACCAGGACAGAAAAATACTGCCTCTGAAGCAGACCAAGGAACTTCTCTGTAATAGATTTCAACTCTCAAACCTCCATCTTGCAATAAGATATTATCAAGCAGCATACAGCCTGGCATAGCGGAAAAATTGTTTTCTTTCTGGTGCTTCCAATCCACCTACATCATGCAGCAAGCCCCGTAAAAAGACAATAAGATAGAAAAGAGCTTTATTGCCATTGCCATGGTGAATTCAAAGCTATTACTTTCCAGCCATCTGAACCACATATCACAGGTAAAGCGGAACAGAAAAAAACAACCAAAGAAGTCACTACTTAGTTCCTTGTCACTATGGGCATTTATTTTAAAGTTATATATGAGCAAAATTTATTCTGTAAGTTTAAAGCTCAGTAAAGATGGTGATAATTTCAAGAGTAATTCTAAAGTACCAAATTCACAGTAGTCATGTATATCACCTTATGTGCTGTGGAAAAATGACAGAATAAGAAAACCTTTCTCCCCCGATGAGGAAAATTTTGATAGTGGCAAAGAAAGAGTGTTTAGATAGACCATTCCATTCTTAATAATGGAGAATTTCCCAGCTTAAAAAATATCCAGTCATGTATCCTCAGATTTGCTACCTGTTTAAACATTCCTCTTGCTGTGAAAAGAGTCTAGGCAAACACAGACCCAACAAGCACGTTAACAGTTCCCTTTAAAATTTGCTATTACATTTCATAAGTTAATGGTTTTCCTCCCTCTTTATCAGAGGGTGAAGTCGATTAAGAAAAGAACACTGGAAAACAAAAGAACAGATTACTCATTCAACACAAAGGAATGCTTTGATCACCAATTTATCATCTAGCAGTGTGCGTTAAGTATCTTACTGCACCACTGTTTACAAGAGATCAAGGCAAGTAGACATCTTCTCCTTCTTTTCTAACTGCTAATAAAAAGAGCAGAGAAAGTAAAGCAGACTTTGATTTTGTGCCTGGCAACAGAACAACAACAGGTTTCTAACACTCCTTTTTCTAGGGAGAGATAGTTCTTTCATTTCTACTAGTTGCCAGCAAGAAACGTATCACAGGTGACTGCTCTCTTGTACGTACGCTGTTAGCGCTGCTTGTTTGTATATTCACGAGGATGAATGACACAGCTGAGTCTCCTCACGAGCGCACTCAGAGACTTAGTGCCATCAGCCTGCCAAAATCATACACCTGGTTAGAAAAGAAATGTACAAAACCCACTGCACTGGTAGGAGATCCTATGCTTCTATTCATGGTACGCTCATCTGTGTGCTGAGCAATATTTCTGCAACTGGTGTCACATTCCAGCTGACTTATAAATCTAAATTGATTATTTCACTAGGCTACCAAGCTACAAGAACCAGTAAGTTAGAAACAATTTTCACTTGTTTAGTCATTCCGTAAAGGACAGCACTGCAGGATGAAAATTTATGTACTAGGGAAAGCAGAGAGAAACACACCACTATTTTGAGTCCAAGTGCCTCAAGGTAATTTAGGAAACACATTGCACTATTATGTTGGAGCATAAAAATTCCACAGGGAGGCATTGTATAATCTAATATACTTTTCACTCTAAGACAAAATATTATACAGAAACAGCAAACTGGCAGGCCTAAGTAACTAGAAACAAAACAAATCCAGAAACTGAAACAAAATTATATTTGTTCTTAAATCTTGTGAAAGGAAAAGGCAAAGGTGCCATTCTTCATACGGACTGTAGCTTTGAATAAGGGGTGAGACACAGCTCTGCCTTTGCTTTATTTGATCTTTGTTTTGCAGTAAAGATTACAGTTTTAATATCGTAGTTGTAACCTGTTGGAGTGCAAAGGAAGAAATTCTCTTTACCATGGAGTAACCTAATTCCTAAGGTATGTTTGCTAAAACATACTGAAAGAGCAATTTAAGATACCTTGAAGAGACATGCATCAATACAGGGAAACAGAACAGAATGCAAGAAAAACTCTGAGATTAAATTTCTGAGTAAGTACTTCAGGTTTTCCTCACGGAAAATAAAATCTCAAGCCTAAAAGAGGAACTTGCTTGGACTGTCATGTTGCAGACCTATTTGCAGATTTCCAGCTCTGCCAGAACACTTGGGTGAGCTGTATTACCCTTTTAGACAAAAGCAGTGCAGTGTAGGCTGCTTTGTAAGACTTCTATTCCACACTGGGAACCTCTTGCGGTCCAAGCCTACGATGCAGTTGATCAACAGTCTGGCTCTTTCAAAATGAGAAATGTCTGATAGTCTAGTGTCAGGTGCAGCTAAATAGCCAGCATTATCCCCAAACCCATCTTTGCAGAACTAAAATTCAGGATTCTAGATTATTTGCCTCTATGAAGCAGAACACAAACATAATCTCAGGTTTTACCAGCAGCCCCTCCTGATTTTGACTTAAACATAGCTGTAGCAATGCTTGCACATTTCAAGCTTAGTTTTGCTGTCCTTTCCAAACCACATCTCATATTAATTTACTCACATTTATTGACTCACTCTCCTACCACAAGATGCTTAATCATTATCATTATAGAGGGTACACACAGAGGACACAGCTTCAGTCCAGAGGCATTTCTACAACCTGTGTAATCCAAACCCAGTATCTTCTGTTGATCTGAACCCTAACTCCATCAGAAATTTTACTATTCACCGCAAACAGATGGCTTAGATATACTACAAGTCTTATGTCGAAGCTTTGCTTAAACTAGCAGCTGCTTCAAAATACAGCTGTCCTGTAACTAACAGAAGATCCTAAACCAAAGCCACCCCCCCAGGATCGGGTCAGGCACCTATGTGGTGCTGGTCTGATATTTATATATTAAAGACATAAAAATAAGGGGATAACCTTGGTAGCATAATCTGTAAAAACAGGCCTTGCTCATGTTTACTTAGAGCTTAATTTAGAGCCAGATTTAACCTGTCTCACTGATTCTTCACTGGACTATAGACAGATCATTTACACCTGTGCTTCTTTTTTTAAATTTGGTATCAAAAGAACTATGCTGTTTTAGATGAACTGAGATCCAGGTTGTTAACTATGCAACTCATTTGCTGTAAGCACTGTGGAATTAAAAGAAGCTTTAAAGAAAATACCAGAAAATAATTCCTCTTACTATACGATGCCTGGGTCTGTTGCATAAAACAGATAAGGAATGAAGCTATTTTCTATTTGGATTTAATTTAGTGATGCAGTATCTAGAAGAAAGGAACATGAACTGAAATGGTCTTAAGTAAAACTGGAGGGGGAGTTTCATGTACAGCTTTCTCTTTTTGACTACATATGTGTAGATCTCTCCTTGGGACGCAAGCTACCTTTCTAAGGACTCAACTTCCCCAAGTGTGTAGTACCAAAAGCTTATTTATTGTACATAAGGGTTTGGCTGTGACCACATTAAATGTCACTGCCTTTAACTTTTTGGCATGGCAAGATTTTAATTCGTTAATGCTAAGAATTTAAAGATGAGCTGTATTGTGCATAATGACAAACTACGCCAGGTGCAGCTGATACGTCTCTAAGAGTTTATGATCAAATATTCTAAAGGCTGTGGAAGGCTGTGGTGTGTTGACCTTGGCTGGATTCCAGGTGCCCACCACACCACTTTTTCACTCCCCTGTCTCAACAGGACAGGACAGAGAAAATAAGGTGGAAAACAAGTCTTAAGTTAAGATATGGCAGTTTACTAAAGCAAAAGCAAAAGATTACACATGCACAAGGAAAGGGAAAATAAATTTTTCTCTGCTTCTCATCATCAGGTGATGTCCAGCCACTTCTTGGGAAGTGGGGCTTCAGCATGGATACTGGTTGCTCCAGAAGGCCATTGCTGGAAATAATGAACACCACTCCTTCTTTCTTCTTTTCTTAGCCTTTATATCCAAGTCAACATCATATGCTGTGGAACACACCTTTGTCAGTTTGGGTCAGCTGTCCTGGTTGTTTCCTCTCCCAAGGTCTTGCCCAACCCCAGACCACTGATCGGGGTGGAGTGTTGGAGAGACAGCACTTAAGCCGTGCCAGCAGTGCTCAGCAGTAGTGAAAGCACTGGTGCATTATCAATACCTTTCTAGCTACCAACACAAGGCACAGCACTGTGAGGATGGCTATGCAAAAAATTAACTGGATCCCAGCTAGACTCAGTACAAGGACTACAGAAATATTTCCCTGGACTAAACTTAAACAAGGGTATTTGTGCAACAAAATGTGTTTATTGAATTTGCTGGATTTCTGAGACAATTCAGAAGGTGAAAACAGGACTGCAGTATCTCAGCAGCAATTACAGCCGTGTTATTGCCGGCATAGCAGTAAGTAGTCTCCTCTGGCATACGAACTCCAGGCAGGAATTACTCCGTACATCAGATCAAATCCTTATGTGGGCACTGGAAACATTCTGTCCAAGTTACACCTAGGCAACTCTTCTGACCTACTTGTTCTGGACACTGATCATCCAATGAGTCTACTCAAATGTCTGGACCACAGTTGGCAAACATTGTCCATTGCTATACTTCACTGGGGTGCAGCCAGGGGAACACTGGAAGGATGTTCCTACACCCACATAGACACCAGTTTTTCTGCACCCATCCTCAGTCTATTCTATATTTATTAGTTTGTATGCCACCATGTAGTGGAGACCCCAAGTTAGTGAGAACCGTCCTTCTTCATGTTACAATAAATAGCATTTGAGAAAATGTTTCTCAGGATGTAGTGGTTTTTTGTACAGATCATTTTTCACATCACCTGAGTAGACCACAGAGAAAGGCACCCTACTATGCCCCAAAGAGTACTGCAAATTTCTGTAGCAGCTGTAAGAGTCAGGAAAAAAGAGAAGTTTTGTTTGGATATGTTAACTGCATTCAAAGCCTCACATTACAAAATGGTGTGTATTTGGAGTGACTTCAGAGATAATGATACAACAGCAAAACTGTAGACATCTTTCTAACCCATGAAAAACACAATAATATAGGCTTTTTGGCAAAAAACTGGGAAGAATGTAGCTAATTTTTTTTCCACCTGTGGAAATATTAGCCCTGGCTAGTAGGATTAACTATTTCTATTTGCTTTCATATACTGTTATTCAATAGCCTTTTTAGTAGCTTCTATGTGAACAAAGAACACAACACTATTTCTTGCATCCATGTAAAAGGTGGCATACCAGGTTCTCCAAGATGGGAAAGCACAGCCAAAAACCCCTACCATTTTATTTCCCTGTTCTTACAGAATCTTTCTGCTTCCCTGCCCTTATCCTCCAAATCACCTGACCTCTCAGCAGAAGTTTGGTTCCTGGAAGCTGTGGATACTTTGCTGATGCCTGCTGCATCTGATAGTTTCCTCCTGACTTCTTCAATCAAAGTCAAACCTGAAAGCACATCAACGTGTGCTCTCTTTTGGCATCCAATCAGTCTGAAATGGTACGTTTGTGAAACAAGCAAAGCTCCTCAACATGAGGCTTGGGAAGATAGGAACATGTACGGGGTGTCATCAATCAACGAATTTTCCTTCAGGTCATTTGTCAGAGCATCCATTTTCCTGAAAGCAGTTCCAGGGTTTAAACATTAAACTAAATGCGTTCTGAAAACAAGATTGCTTAAGGCAATTTGTCTCTCTTGTATGATATTAATATTTAAGATCTGCACCACTGTTTTAATAGAATAAATTGACTGAATTTTGTCTACAAAATGGGGAAAGGGCTACACAGATAAGCTACTCAAAGGCCTACTTTTCTTCCAGAGTCCCACAGCATGTATCAATGAAGAGAAAAGCTAGTATCATTGCTGCTTTTAAGAAGTATTTTCCATTGTACACACAGTTTGCCAAAGATCTGCTCCTTCTAGGAGATTCTCAGTTATGAATATAGCATGAAGAAAATCCTGACTGTTCTAGAGAGCCTCGTCAGATCAATTGTTGCTACTATTCATGTCTGCTTTGACTTACTTCAGGAGAAAACACATGGGTTGAAGGAAAGGCATTCAGCAGTGGTCTGCATTGTCTGGCAATATCTAACTCAGGATCATTTCAGTGAATGCATGTACTCCAGTGAGCACATGTAGAGAGAAGGAATAAATTCTTCTATAGGTCTCAAATTTTCTAGCAAAGTGTCACTCAGATGTGTTCAACCAAAAAGAAAATTAAGAACTCCTACTCTTTTCCACAAAGGACCAATATTTTTCCTTATGAGACTTTCCTTGCTCCTCTTTTTCATCCTCTGGGTGAGAAGTGAAGCATGGATTTTCCGTCTTGACTGCCTGCAGTGTTACTCTGAAGTAGAGTAACAACAAGAGAACAGTAATTAGATCATGTCTACACAAAAACTTTTAATTTAACTGAAACTGGGTCAAAAACAACAGCTGAACTCTGCAGCAGTCCTCCTATTTCAAAGCTGAATTTGCAAATTGGCGTTTTCTATTCCTTTCATGCTGCAAAATCAAATTTTTAAAAAATTGCGGGGTTTATGAGACTAACCTGTCCATTGAAGAGACACTTTGCAGTGAGCACCACAGGTCAGCTGAGGAGAAAAAGATAGTTTATCTGTTTAATGGGTGCATTTCTGAATTTCAAAATCAGAGGTAGTGAGAAGGGAAAAAAAGGCTTTTTCCTTGGTGGACTACAGCATTTGGGGCTTAGCCTGGGACATGGACTCAGCAAAGAGAATTTTTTTCAGATCCCTTGTTTTGCTTTAACCACAAGCTGAAGATTGCTTTACTGCAGAAGTTTATAGGTTTAGTTTTGGCTCCTAACACATGTGATCAACAGAAATCTCTTTCTACAGCTCAGTGTGCTGACAGTGATAAGCCTGTACAGGTTCTCACTGAGATGCTCCCTCAAAATCCTAGCTCAGGCAACCCCATCTTGCTTTATTTGTCATCACAGGTTTTCTGTATCTCTTTTGCTTGCAAGCTTGTTTAAATGTATTCATTTTCTACGTTAAAACACATGGATCAATCTAGAAAAAAAATCAAGTGAATCACTTCAAATGTCAAGGAACAAGCCCTGAGCTCAGGTCAGGTCACAACAGCAGTTAGGAAAAGGCTTTATTCAGGGCTGATTAGGACCAAATCTTGATGCCAATAGAATTATTGTCCTCTTGTGAGGATGAAACAAGAAGAAACCTTGCATTTAGGTCAAGTGAGAAAATGGCCGTCAGTGGGTTTTGACCTGGATTCATAAGCTTTGGTTTTTGGGGCCTGGGACAACCATGGACAATCTGGTTGTCCAAAGGGACAACCCTTTTTTGTTGTTTATCACTTGTATAATGTCAAAGGTGTATTGAGTCCTGCTAGCTTGAAAAATAAATTCTAACATGTAGAAATGATTGAAATGTAAAACTGTTCTAAATTTGAGACATTATAAAGTAACAAATGCGGCATTGCTTCAGGTCTTTTATTATCTGTCACTTGCATAAGCACCTAATTTTGGTCCTCTGTTCATTAATGCCACAGTGCTTGTCCTGTCAGGTTCAGCTTCCTACCCTCCATACAAAACCAGGGCAAGAAGGGGCCTTATTCTGAGGAATGACTTAGCACATCATGACATTTGGCTTCTCCACTGCTGTCCTTGAAGTACAGTTTCTTAGGTAATCAGCAAGGAAATAACAGCATTTCAGGCATATGAAAGAAGATAAGATAGGCTTTAATTAGGTGAGATGTTTGTGAATTTAACACATTCATGAATGACTCACTACACCTTATTCAATGTGGCTCTGATTCTTTGGTTATTTCTGTGAGGCAAAGGATTTTCATAGCCACAAACCTTATCAGAGCTGTCTCTGAACCAGCCCATGGGAATCTTACCCTCTGTGTACGGTTGATGCCTATGCAGAGGCAGTACCAGTCACTTACAGCATCAGGCGATGCTTCCTTTTCACCGTTACCTAGTTTTTAAAGCGACTGGGTCACCACTACTTGTGGCAATATCGCCAAAACCAGAACATCACATTCCTCCTGCTTACTTGTGGATGTGTCTGGAAAATTCTTCCCACACAGCATTGCTCCCTATGAAAAGAAAACTTCCATCCCATTCCCCAGGATAGATACTTCTCTCTATTGCATATCAGGGAGGGAAGTTAAACTGTTTCATCTAGACATGGAAGAGAGCACAGGTTGGAAACACAACTTGCACTGCCCTTCCTACCACACACAGTATGCTGGGGACTACGGGTTGCCACAGGTCCGTCCATACAAAGGCAAACCAACTCCTGGAGAAAAGAAACCACAAAAAAGGCCAATAGCTGTGCTCTTGACAGTCCAAAAACACTCTCTTATCTTATTACCAAGCACTCAGTGATCATATTGTAATGAAAACCAAAAAAGAATGGTGCCTGAAAAACATGGTCTTTTTTCTCAAGCTCCTTCCTGCCATATCTTGTGGTACGGTTCAGAAAAATGCAGATAAACAGAAAAGCTACTGCAAACATTCTTGTACAAATTTCATTCACCTCACCCATACACACAAAATAGGTGACCCTTTTATCTGACTTAATTTGCCATATGCCCCAGCCTACTTTTTTTCTGAATTTGTGAGTTCTGTTCTTTTGTGTTCTCCTCTCCTGAATATTGCCAGACAAAGGGAGAACCACAAATCTCAACCATCCACAGTATTCTACTGCTCTCTAACAAATAAAAGCAGAAACTAGTCAGTTATGACAATTCCCGTATAGACACAGAGATTTATTACAGAAAACTATAATACCACCTCCTGTGGTACTACATGATTAAAGGCTGGAATATTCTTTTAAAAATCAATCTTATTAGGCACAGCAGCTGGCACTTTCAGGACCATCAAATTCCAGTACAAGCCTACTTGCACACTATAGGAACTCGGATGACACAGTGTCCTTAGCTTGAGAAGAATACCAGGTTCAAGAACAATGCATCCCAATGAGCAAGAAAATGGGCAAAGGGAGAAAGAGGTCTGCATGGATGAATAAAAAGCCCTGTCATTATGCTAGCATAAGGAGGAGATACACAAGAGGTGAAAGCAAGGTCAGACCACTTGGAATGGATATAGAGAGGTTTTCAGAGTAAGTAGAAATGAGGCAAGGAAAGCCAAGGCTCGTCGGGAATTAAATCTGGCCAAGGATGTGAAGGACAACAAGAAAGACTTCTTCAAATACATCAATAACAAAAGGAAAATAAAAGATAATGTGGAACCATTATTAAATGGAGAGGAAACCCTGGCAACACAGGACGCAGAGAAGGCAAGAGTTACTGAATACCTTCTTTGCACCAGTCTTCACTGACAGGATCAGCCCTCAGGAATCTCTGACAGAGGAGACAGGTTAATAAAATGTTGGAAGGAAAAACTTTCCTTTCCCCAAACCCAAGGAGGATTGGATTAGGGAACACCTAGGCAAACCTGACATCCATAAATCCATGAGCCTTAATGAGATGCATTCCCAAGTGCCGAGAGAGCTGGTGAACACCACAGCAAGATTGCTCCTAATCATCCCTGTAAGGTCATGGCAATCTGGAGAGGTTTCTGAGGACTGGAAGAAAGAAAATGTCACTCTAGTCTTCAGCAAGGACAAGAAAAAGAACCCAGGGACGTACCAGCCATTCAGCCTTACCTCAATCCCTGGAAAGGATGGAGCGCCTCTGTCTATTGATGGAGGCCATTAATATCCACATGGATGACAAGAAGATGATCAGGAACAACCAGCATGCATTCACCAAAAGTAAATCTTGCTCCACCAACATGGTTGTCTTCTAAACGAAAAAGCTACCTGGGTGGACAAGGGGACAACAGTGGACATTGTCTACCTTGACTTCAGCAAGGCTTTCAACACTGTCTCACCAAATGTCCTCACAGGCAAACTCGGGAAGTTTGAACTGGATGAGTGGACAGTGAAGTGTATGAAGACCTGTCTGAACAGCAGCTCCCAGAGGGTCACAGTCAGTAGCACAGGGTCTGATTGGAGGCACACACACTAGTGGTGTACCCCAAGGTTCCACTATGGGCCCAGCATTGTTTAACTTGCACAAAGGGACGAGTACCTCCTCAACAAGCGACCATGTGGCCATATGGCCAAGACAGCCAAAGGTATCCTGGGGTACATGAGGAAGAGCATTGCCAGCAGGTCAAGGGAGGTCATCCAGACCCTCTATTCAGCCCTGGTGAGGCCACATCTGGAGTGCTGTGTCCACTTCTAAGCTCCGCAGTGCAAAAAAGACATGGAATTCTTGGAGCATGTCCAGTGGAGAGCAGCAAAGATGATTAAAGGGCTGGAGCATCTCTCTTACAAGGAAAGGCTGAGGGAGCTGGGCCTGTTCAGCTTCAAGAAGAGACAACTGAGAGGGGACCTCAGCAATGTCTCCAAGTATCTGAAGGGAAGACGTCAGAGGATGGAGCCAGGCTCTTCTCAGTGGTGCCAGGACAAGAGGCAGTGGGCAGAAACTGATGCACAGGAAGTTCCACCTTAACATGCAGAAGAACTTCTTTACTGTGTGAGTTACTAAACACTGGAGTGGATTGTCCAGAGAGATTGTGGAGCCTCCCTCACTGGAGATACTCAAGAAACATCTGGACACAATCCTGTGCCACACGCTCTAGGATGGCCCTGTTTGAGCAGGGAGGTTGGTCCAGATGACCCCCTGTGGTGCCTTAGAGCCTGACCTGTTCTGTGATTTTGTGAAAACATGACTTGGAAATAGCTAGAACAATGCTCTTGCTCCAGCTCCCAGAGTACCAACCATTGTAACATCTAAGCACTGGTATTAAAAAAGCACAAAGAGATAAACCTCCTGTTTATCTGACATATGTAATTTGTCACTCTGATAGGACAATAACAATATGGAAATTTATTGTAGCTTTTTTAAGTCTGAACTCACCTGCCAATCAGGTTTGCACTTTGACTATTGGTTGTTTTCTTAAAATAAAGTTGGATTGCTATGATTCAGTTTTTGCAGCACTTAAAAGACAGTTCCTAGGAAACAGTGATAGAAAAAAAATACAGCAACATCTGAAAAAATTCTCCTAGATGAGAAAGTAAATGTAGTGGAAATGAAACTGAAGACTTTGTTACTAAGTTACGATTATCTCACCAAAACCTACATGCCTTGAATTTATAAAATGAATTTTTGGTCAAGTTCAGAAGGAGAAATAGTGCTTATTTGGATGTTTCAAACTACAACCACTATACTCTTGGATATATTGTTGAGCCCTATATTATTGGATAGGGCTCAACAATATATCTAAGAGTAAAGGAATTCCTCTCCTACGGAATATTTGTTATATTAATGCATTGAATGAATACATAGATGCTTGAACCATTTTTACAGTACCAGGAATAATTAATTTTGGACATTTTTTTAAAATGCAGCATTCCAGCATTAACTTCCTTGCTGATTTCATTTACTCAGTTTTGAGATACAGACTTCTCACTTGGAATATGTATTAGCATCTGCAAATTTCTTCTAAACTCTACCTGTGGGTTTACATGTTATTCTACTAATACTTGCCTTAAAAAGACACTTTATTAATTAAATCTGTTGCATCACTTTTAGCTGCAAAGATATCAGGGGAGTGACAGTCTGATTTTCTTAAGCAACACTGATGTGGTGATTCATTGAGTGACAGGAATAAATGAAAAAGGTGAACAAATGTGACACAGAAGTTAGAAGGAATATTTCAGCATCCAAAACCAGAAATTTCTGTTTGTAATTATGCAGTTTTAATTTACCAATTACTGACACGTTCAAGCTCATCCGTTTTAATGTGGCCTCCTTTTTTTGAAGGGCTTTAGAAGGGCACTGCAGCAGACATGGTATTTGATTTAAAATTTGTTTTCTGTGTGTGACTCAAAAACTGCAGGGGATTCAGATAGATCTCTGAACAAAGATTGTCGCTGGATTTTGTCATAATGATAATAACAATGACAGGAGGTAAACATTAGCTAGGTAATGAAGAACTTGAGCTTATAAGGATTTATAGCTTGCCTCCTGAGGCCGCATGCACATTACCTCTAAACAGATTTGTAGCTGTCCATGGCTACAAACTCTGTCCTGAAAAAAAGACTACAGAAAAGGCCTTTGGCACTATGAAAAGAGTAAAGGGCTACCAATAGAACAAAAAATAGAAAAGCAATTGGAAAGACAGAAAAGCGACAACAGAGAAAAGAACTTGGAAAAGGGAGGGAAATGTAGACATAGACACAGGAAAGTAAATAGTGACGTGACTTTCGGGAGAGGAGGTTGAGACACTGAGCAGTGAGCAGATGTGAAAGCAAGGATTAAAACTAGGGTATGTAAGGAAATAAAGAGTGGTGATGAAGAATACAAAGAGGACAATGGAGAAAGTAAGGGACATACACTCAGTAGTAAACAACTATATCCTGGAGACATACCAGTTATTCCATGGCAAGTACTTAACAGTTTTGTAGAGTGATTTTACTTTTTTATTGAAAGAGCATGAGCTATAGGTTGACAAAGAAAAAAAGACTTGAAAAAAACAATTTAATATCAAACTAAAATTGATTGCTGGCTCACATAAAATGCACCGAGAAACCTCCTAGAATATTTAGGTTTCATGGAGTTCCTCTGAGTGGAGATGGTCTGGGCTTCACAGATTTTGGAATTATCAGACCTAGGAATGGAATGCAGACATACTTACACTTCTATTTCTTCCACTTTTCAGGGGAGAAAGGGATAAGACAGTTGCCAATTCTTAAGAAATTTAGTCAAGCTAGCAACATCGAACAGATCAAGTTTAAAAGACCACAGCTTGGCACCCAGCTTTTTTCCTAGAATAAAACTAGATGCCATATTCATAAGATGATCCATGGAGCCTTCCAGCAACTAGGTGGAAACTGGCCAGTAATTTTCCTGTAGGACATTGGCTGAATTGCTTCAACTGGATTTGTCTTTTCTTTCATTCTCATTCAATCATTCATTCATCAATTCAGTAAGTCAGTTATTTGTTAGAGCTCCTGTTTGCTGGTGATTGCCGATAGGCCCTTGGGCATCGAGAGGCTCTAGTACCTGTTTCTGTTTCCTTAACATTTCCTTATTATGAGAGGAAAAGAGGCATTCATTCCTTTCAAGTTCATTGCCCCATCATATGACTATAAAAAGTGTATGAGGAAAGCCAAAGCAAATGCAGTGCTTTTGTGTGTGACTCAAAATGGATTCTATTAATCTTAAAAACAAGCAGATGCCTTAAGAAGGCCAGAAGCTAATTATTTACCTTTTTGTACATTGAAGAAATTAGAAGAACCAAAGCAGAAAGACCTTTGCGAGACAATCACATTCAATCATTATGTGTGGAATTACGTTATCGCAATTTGATTGATTAACCACTGAATCAATTCCTTAGAGTCATCAATGCCACAATTCTTATCAATGGAACATGCATATTCACAGTCTGAAAAGCAGCAAGTCTAATAACCACTCTAACTGGACCCAATCTTGATGCACAGTGTGACTCATTGCTGTGGTAGGGGAGCTCTAGCTGCGCAGCAGTGCTGCAAACCCCGATAACAGAAAGCTAACATAGAAGTTTGCTCACCAAAGCTTCTCTAACATTCATTAGCTGAGGGGACCTCAACAGAAAATTTTGTAGTAGACATGTGTCTCTATGTTCATGTGTACTAATAATTATTATTAAATATTTTATGAGGTAAAAATAATATAGGCTGTTCATTTTCAAGATAGCAAGGTGGCAAATATTAGTTGTCACACGTAGGGAATTACAAACTTCTTTTGCCTTACAAAGATCTTTGGAGATGCTTCCTCTACACTCATTTTGTCATGTCCGCCCATGTTGCCATGTATCCACACCTGAGCATGGGAATAGCCGGCACTACCAACCCAGTAGAGGGCTGTTATGCAAGGACAAAATAGCCCTGGACACAGTAATATACACAAATAATACTTAGAAAAATTACCAATGGACACCTGCCCACTTCCATATGGAGCCCCTGACCTAAAATAAAATCATGTAATTTCATCAGAATCCATTACAGAATATATTCCTATCATCTTTGTCTTAGTATCTACAGAACATCTTATCTACATCTTATCAGTCAACGATTGGCTTAGAAGTCAATCTTTGCAGTCTTTCCAACATAAATGACTCTATGATTCTGTGAACCCTATTTCTTAAATTCACGTGTGTGCATAAATTCAGAAAGGCTAAGATTAAAGGATAATTTTGGAGCTCATCTGGTCCAACTTGCTTGAGTTTACCAGAGGTGTTGAACCAGACGGACCTAGAATTGGTCACCCAGGATCATGACCAGATGGCTTTTGAAGATCTCCGAGAAGGAAGACTCCATCATATCTCTGGGCAACCTGTGACAGTGCTCAGGCACCCTCTCAGTAAACATTCATTTCTCAGTTGTACTACAGAACTTCTTGTCTTTCAGTCTGTGCCCATTGCCCTTGTTCTGTCACTGGGTAGAGCCTAACACCATCATCTTTGTATCCTCTTAGGTTATACAAACACATTGATGAGATCTCCCCAAGCCCTGCCTGCTCCAGGCTTTCCTCATAAGACAGAGGCTCATAGAAGGTCGTCAGGTCGGTCAGCCAAGACTTCCCCTCAGTGAATCCGTGCTGACTACTCCTTATCACCGTCTCTTCCTTCATGAAGTTGGAAATGGTTCCCAGGATTAGCTGCTGCATTGCCTCTGCAGGCATACAGGTGAGGCTGACTGAACTCGGGCCATTCTTGAAGTGAGGAGTGACATTTGCTTTCCTCCAGTCCTCAGGCACTTCTTCTACCACTGTGTGTTTGTTTAAAGATCATCAGAAGAAGCCTTGCTTAGCTCAAGCCGTCCCTGATCTGGTTCTCTTCCAGCGAGTGTATGTCTCTTTTACTCCAGGTTTCCCTCTGCTCTCTCAGACATGGGATTCAGAAAGGCCAGTCTCGTGTTCAGTACCTCAGTGCTTCTTGTTACCTTTTCTTTCTGTCATCAGATTCAATTCCAATTGGGCTTTGGCTTTTCTGGCCTCATTCCTGCATGTTCAGGCACTGTCACCATATTTCTCCCAGCTTACCTATCCCTGCTTCCATCTTCTGAAGGTTTCCATACTTTTTTGTGACTAGTTTTTGCCATCAGCATATTTTACATTCACACAGGGTTTCTGACATTTCTGCCTGGATACCTGCTCTTTGGGAGGGCTTACTTTTGAGCTTGGACTTTATGATTCTTGGGTATTAACCAGCTTTCCTGGACTTCTATTCCTTCCAGTGGCCATTCTTCCAAGGACATTTTTGAAGAGATCAAATTCTGCTCTGCTGCAGTTCAGCATTGTGATCTTGCTATTTGTACTGTCCCTTCTCTTGTCTCCTGATTCTGAACTCCATCATGTCTGGTCCCTGCAGCCAAGGCTGCCTTCAGCCTTCACATTCCCAAAGAGACCATTCCAGTTTTTGAGTGTGAGATCCAGCACTGCACCTGTTCTGATTGGTTGCTCTACAGGTGGGTCAGAAAATCATCATGAATGCCTTCCATGGTAATCCTCTTTGTTTGCTTATGTTCTCCTTGTTTGTCTTTCTAGTGGACCTTAAGGTAGCTGAAGCCTCCTATGAGGATTAGATCCTGAAAATATGACTGTTTTCTGTCTGTATAGGCTTCATCTTCTTTTTCTTCCTCAGCAGGTGGCCTACAGCAGAGATACTCTACAAGGTCACTCTTACCTGCCTTCTTTTTAATTTTCATTCATAAATTCTTCTCTCTCCCTGTCGACCTCTAGGCAGTGTTCCATTCACCCCAGATGCCTTCTCACATAAAGGGTGAGACTCCTCATCTTGCTGGTGGACTGTCTTTCCTGTAAAACATGTAACCCTCCATTGAAATGTCATTCAAGGAAGTCATCCCGTCTCTGTGATCCCAGTGAGATCAAAGCCTTGACACTGCCCACAGATCTGCAGCTCATCTGTTTATTACTCTTGCTCCATGCTTGAGTACACAGGTACTTCAGAGAGGCACCCCAGCATCCCAATTTCCCAGAATTTTTTTGAGATTTCTCCATAATGGTCTCTTGTAGGCATTTCCTTGCTTACTAGCAAAGTGGTGGAGGTGACCTCACTTTCCCATTTTGTTGATTTTGTGATTCTTTCCTATCACATCACTCTGTGCTCATTACTCATTAAGCCTGTCCATCATTCCTAGCCAGGGTTGTTAGTAACTCTTTTACATCAGCATCATTCATAGTTTCAAGCCCTCTTTACTAGCTCAGACATCCTGCTGGCAAAGATAATTCTGACCTTCTTAACGAGATGAAGTCCATTTCTCTCAAGAAGCTGATGGTCTGCATGAAGTGCCCAGTGCTTGTAGAACCTAAAGCCCTGTCACCAGCAATAGATCCACAGTCAATTATTGACTTGAATTATCAATACCCTCCTCCTCACTACTTTACCCTCACTGTCAGGATTGAGGACAACAGCACTTGAGCTCCATGACCTTTCCCACCCCCAGAACTCTGAAATAAATTTTCTTACTGTCCAGGTTCTCCCCGGCAGCATCACTAGTGCCCTCATTGAAGAAAGCAGGGCATAGTATTTTGAGGGTCATAAAATCTTTGTCAGTCCCTCCAGAACATCTCAGATCTGGGCTTCCAGCAGGGAGTAAACCTGTAGATAATAGGTCAGTTTGGCAGATTGGTGGCTTTGTCTCCTGCGGCATGAAGTCAGCCATTTCAATGACTTACTACTTTTCCATGGTGATCATGCATGGTTTAGTGTCAAGGAAGGTCAGTTCATCTGCACACCTGGATCCTCTTCAACTCCAAAAGCAGTGAACCTATTCTGTAGTTGCAAGCCCGTAGGTAGGGCAGGAGCCTTCCTCTTTGTGCCTGAAGTCACCAGCGTCATTTTTTACCTTCCCCAAAATTTGCACTTATGCTAGAGATGGATATTGCCTGTACCTCAGTAGCAGCTGGGGCCCAGCTATTCTTGTGAAAGATCCTTGTCTATCTCGCTTTTACCTTCTGTGATGCTGTGCAGACTGCTGACTTTCCCCTACAGCTCCTCCACTTGGAGGCACAGCTCCTGTAAGATGCCACGCTTCCCACAGGACAAGAGCCATCTTTACTAGTGTTACAGAGAGGTCCCAGGCACTCCCTGGGGCGTGAGGTTTGAAGGAATGTTTCCACCATCTGAAGATCTGCCTGCACCTAAGCCTTTGCCCTGACAGGGTCAGGTTCTCCAACATTTGCATGGAAACTGCCCTGTAGCATGCAACCACTGTACTCGACAGTTTGCACAGGTACAAACTCAGATGAGGTTTCCTTCTTTATGCCTCTCTGTACAAACCACTGTATGAGCTGGCTGTCTTCATCTGCTGTGCTCTAGGGCCGATTCCAATATCGGCTTCTCCTCAGCTTTGGCTAAAAGTTTCTTGACCCTTCTTAATCAGGGGCTCGTGTAACAAAGGCTTTAGGCAACCTGTCTCAAAGGCAGCTGACCACACTCAGTAGAATCTGCTAGAAATGCTTCAGTCCCGCACATGTGGGAGATGTGTTTTACTTCACTGTTTGATGTAATTTCAGGAGAAAAAATTATGGGCCTGGTGAAGTGAGAAATGAGATTCCCATGAACTTCCAAGAGATCAAAAATTTAAATCTCAATAACATTCTTCATAGGGTCACGGAAAGCATGTGTCGTATAATTTCTCTTTTTTGGGAACAGGTGCTCCTCAGGTACCTTGATTTGAAGGAATAGGGTTACAAATGCTCAAGGAATGGCAAGACAACCCATGCCAACTCTTTGCTAAGAATTCTCAGCATGTTTATCAGATTTCTTAGCAAGTATTAAAAAAAGTAAGAAAATACACTGAGCTAAGCCACAGCTATGTATTTTAAACGGTAAATTTTTAGTAGAATTACCTGAGAAACCAAGAACATCTGAGTCAGTTGCAGAGATTGTTATAATAAGCAGTATGTGGGAGATGCAGAAAAGTGATGTGCATTCATGAGTAATTTCTAAATTTCCCAGTAGCAGAGCAAAGCCAGACCCAGACTAAGACACATCAGTCACGGTTGCTTGGTGTTAATGGCAAATACAGTGAAAATATGTCTAACTGTAGATCCTTAGGTCTATGGACCACACATAAAAAAAAAAAACTCCTGCTTGCAGAGGAGAAAATTTAATGGGAGGGAGAAACCTCTGAATATGTGTTTGAAGAAATAACTTATGTCCATTCTGTAGAACTCTCTATTTAGCTGGTTCTGTATTTATTTATAACATCCAAATGTAGGCAGTCCCAGTGCAACGGCTGAATAAATGTCTCTTTATAGAAAAGAAGACACTTTTCCATTTATAGGGCAGCTGCAGAAATTCATCACACTAGTTGTTCTATATAAAACTGAGCAAAAATTTTGAGGGAAAAGTCTGTACCATGAGGACCATTAATAAATCTAGAACATCCATGATAATTTCAGGCAGACTAAGGAATACTTAAATCCCATGAAGATCATTGATTTCCTTTTTTGCTGTGCATTCTTTCAGTTACAGATACATCAGCTTCAAGCTGATGTAAAAGAAAAGAAAGAAAATATTCTTTTAAGAAATCAAAAATCTGTAGGATGTGAGGTGTATTAAAAATAGGATACATTAGACATTGGAGTATATAACTTTGAATGATGACATCATGCAGAATTATATGCTGTGCTAACAGCCTTTAAATGGTGTGAATTATCTTGTTACTACACAGAAAAAAAAATTGATTAACTTACAGAATATTCACTAATTTGGCCTGATTAGGAGGCTTTGCACTCTGCTGAATGCAAAGCAATTAGTAAAAACATTCCATACACTGCTTGTTTTCTACAACCAACAAGGAAATTGATGTTATTAATCCTTTCAAATACAACTGTATTTATTATAAACAAACTCTAGTTTTCAAAGGAAGCTACTACATTTTCATATATACTCATCATATATCTTGCATACTACAATCCATAGGAGGTATCTAGGCATTTTTGACAGTTAATTTTTTCTTGATTTGGAGTTCTGTAACGTATTGCATGTCTTCATAGAGAAAATGCTAACAGAGCTCTAATACTGCCTTTGATTCAGAAGAAAAGTTCTTCTTTTATGTTTGTTTAATTTCCTGTGTACAAGTGCAAGAAACACCAGAGTAAGATACAGTGAGAACATCTGTATGTTTTAAGGAGTAGGTCCTTATGAGGGTTGTCCAGCTCAAAAGTACTAGTTAAGACAGATCATTATGTTATAGAAGAAGTTCAACATAAGAATTATGTTGGCTGATGTTTAATCTAACTGATTAACTTGTGTTAATCTGATTAATTAAACTGATGTTTAATCTGACTATGAATGCTAACATCAATGCAGTCTTGCTCTATGCTAATTTAAAGTTTCATTGGCTTTAAAACAAGATGCACATTTTGGGTTTTAAGCTTGATATTTAATATTAATTCATATAATCTAAAATTGTTCTGTGGCATGTATCATTTAAGATTTGGTATTAACCAGTTTTGTTAAATATGCTAAAATTTCTTGAAAAGTACAGTCTTGATTCACATATGCGGTAAAGGAGAAGGTAGAGTAGCGGTAAGGCAATGAGGGAAGCAGTGAAGCTCTAAAGAGCTGTAAAATGTGTGTAAATAACTGGATACCCACAGGTAAATAGCTGAGACTAAGATAAATGTGCATTTTCGACTTGCTATTTGAACCCCAGATTACATGGGGAACCCTTTCTTCACCAAAGCATTTTCTTCTTTTAAGCCCTCCCTCCTGGGAAAAATTGCAATTACAACAAATTTTTTGACGACAGTATTTCATTCCGGGCTTTCTTTCTGAGATGTGTGAAAAATATATTTAATTTAATGAGATCAAAGCATCAAATTATGTAAATTGGTGCAGTTTCCATCTTTAACTATAAAGAAAATACACAACTCAAGAATCCATTCTTTCCACTGAGCTGTAAAATGATCTCCAGTGCTGTAATTCACCATATCTCTAAAGCATATCTTCAGGCATATACAATATACATTCCCAAACCCCAGATTTGCTATTCTTCTAAATTAAATTAAAAAAACTAAAGGTCTAAAATGTTTCACTGAATAGTATAAACAGCAAATTTTTGGATTGCCAATGAAGCCTTTATTAATATTACTGAAAAACTTTTTTGTGCAAGAAGTAGAAACTTAGCTTGAAGTTGTACTCAGATGTTCAAAATTGTTACCTAGTATTCAAAGAAAAAGTTAATTTTGAGTTGTGTCTCCAAGTAGTGACTCTGGGTTGGCATTGCTGTTTTTACTCAGTCGTGTTTAATTTAATTTTAATTGTGTTTCCCTTACTCTTTTTGCTGCCCACTTGCTAAAACTTCACCGCAAAATAATAAGAAAAAATGTTCAGTTCATCTACATTATTTTCCCATTTCTTAGACTTTCACTTTAGCTCTAACAAAGTAAAAGTTGGATTGTGTCACCCAGTTAAACAGGAGATATCTACAGTCAGTAACAAGCCTTACTGAGTCAATATTCCCTCTCTGAGACAGCACCATTTGATCTCCCATAGATGAATTTCCTCCCAGTCTTGTGAACTGAGAAGGTTGCTACAAGGTTGGTGATAAGAAAACATTGTTAAGTGGAAGATGGAAGTTTACAACTCTATAATGCCAGTAGAATGATTTAGCAAAATCTAGTGACTTAACCTCTGGAATGAATAACGGCTTCTTCGGAAGAGAGAACTATACACACACACATACATTTATTGGGAAATCTGTCTTTCTACTGACTTGCATTTTGACATACTACAGAATTGCCCACTGAGGGGGTAATGAGTGATTGTTCCACATACATTTTGAAAACTGCATTTTGCTGCATGAAATATATTTTCAACATTACACAGCGCCTTTTTTTAAGCACAAACTTATCTTTCAATTCTTCAGTATGTGGAAGGCTCTTTAAGATAAGGACGTTTTGGGGATTTCAATATTTGACATTCTTAAAATGGCAGGTATGGATTTCTGCACTTGTTTTCTAGTATATCTGAGAAATTATCTCAAGTATTTTATATGACAGGAAAGCAACACACACCTATGTCATCCATGTTATTTATTGATACTATTTTGGTCAATATATGCTGCAATATCATATAATTATTCATGTGGATCCATACTTGCTGAAGTAGTTAGGTAGTGTGTAATTTTATTTTCATATAGTTAGCAGTATAATATCTAATAATGCATATGAAATAGTACATACCTGAAAATAGGGTGAAAACATCCAAGGTAATTTGCTGAAGGTATTGTGAATTTTCTAGATGCTTCCATTGCTTTTATCATCTTTTTTTTATTAGCTTCCCGTTCAAAAAGAGCAATTCCAACCATAAATATGTAACAATTGCTTCTAAGCTGGCTATTTTCACTCTAGGAACAAAAAAATATCTGGACCTAGAGGGGTCTGAAAATATCTACTTATTTCATTATAGTAATCAAAGAGAAGTGGTAAGAATTGAGAGGAAAAGACCAGAGAGCAAAATAATTATACTACTATACATTTTCCCCTACACTTGCATATTAAATTCTGCACGTGGATCTGATTATTTGGTTTCAAAAGGATACAAATACAATACAATGAAAAGGTACAAAGAATTATTAGAATTGTAGAAAAATTTCCATATAATTAAACAGAGAAAGACTTCTTATCCTAAAGAAGAAGCAGTTGAGGAAGAATTTGGCAGACATGTACAATTTCCTGAAGGAGAGAAGAAAGAATGATTAAAGTTCTTTTTCAGAAAGCACATATTGTAATCCTGTGAACTCACTGTTGCAAGATGCTTAAGATACTAGAATATAAGAAGGCTAATCATCAGTTAGGTGAATAAATGGTAGAAAAACACAGAGATATTGAATTGTTTGAGTGTTGCTACAACTCCCAGCTCATGGAGAGCTAAAAAACTGATGGAAACTAGAATTTAGGTCAAGAAATACTGTGATGCCTCTCATTTTACAGTTTTTTGTCTCTGACTAGTGAGAAGCATAGATTTCAGGTACTGATACTCCTGCAGATAGACCTCACATAGTCTTAGTTTGGCTTTGTTAGTGACAAACAAATAAACTCCTTTGGTAAACCTTTTCCTCACAGTACAAGATACAGACTGCTATGCCATGTGTTTGTAATAAAAATGTAGGATCATCTTGTGTTAGATGGTAGTTTTGTTTAGCAGTGCTTTAATCACTTTACCAGTGTTCTAAACCTTGCTTGTTCATTTTTTTTTCATTGTGAAACCAAGGCAAAAAAAATTAAATTACTAGAATTTGACCATTCTGCATGAGGACAGAACACAGAAACACTCTTGAGTCCCAAATACAGAAATATTATCTATATTCTGGTCAACAATATGGAAAATTACTTAGAAAATAAATATTGTCAGTTTAGGCTGGTTGCTCAAAATTCAAGAAAAATAAAGAATTCATTTGTAGAGAAGGTACTTTAGGTCTTCATAAACAGCCAAAACCTGTTACAGGGTCCAGTGGAAATCTCAAGTGCTACTTAAAACATTCACAATGGTGAGAGATACAGCATCATGCTGGACTCAGAAACTTGTTTTTCTGGTCGCCTGTGTAACTACCAGTCTCATAATGACAAGAAGTTACAAAATGATGTATCACAGAACAAAATCACAGAGTATCCTGAGTTATAAAGGACCCACTAGGATTGTCAAGTCCAGCTCCTGACCCTGCACAAGACAAACCCAAGAATCACATCCTGTGCCTGAGAGAGTTGCCCAAACACTTCTTGAACTCTGTTACGCTGGTGTTGTGACCACTTCCCTGGGGAGCCTGTTCCAGTGCCCAACCACCCTCTGGCTCAAGAGCCTTTTTCTGATATCTAACCTAAATCTCCCCTGACTCAGCTTCATGCCATTTCCTTGAATCCTCCTCCAGACTGAACAAACCAAGTGATCTCATCCATTCCTAATGAGACTTCACCTTCAGACCCTTCACCACCCTTGCAGGCCTCCTTTGGACACTTACTAAGAGCCTTTTTAATATTGGGGTGCTCAAAATTGCACACGTTACTCAAATTGAGACCACATGAATGCAGAGCAGAGCAGGACAATGACTTCCTTTGACCATCTGGTGATTCTACGAAATCATTTAGCTAGGAAATTATTTAGCTTTATTTTACCCCCTTGTCAAAAACAGCACTTAAAGTTAGATTCCTTCTTGTCTTATTGTTGCATTCCAAAAGTGTAGATAGAAGAAAACATGAAGACTCTTGAATTTTGTTTTCCTCTGCAGGTAAGTTCTTCAGTGACAAATGACCTGTCAAATGAGATTGGTAGAGATAACATTTTTGCCGTGATTGCTTCAATCCTCTGAGAGTTCAAAGTTCTTATTAACAAACTGACTAAATCCTGGAAATTAATAAGAGGTTGTAAAGCAGATAATTATACCTATTTTAGCTCTCTGACTCACAGGAAGATCAAGTAACGAACTGGCACTTCTTAAATTATGCCTTTACATAAGGGCAGGTAGACTGGCTAATAAGCAATATGCAGGAACTGTAGAGTTGTCCTTTATTTTCATGTCATTTGAAAATCAGAATGAAAAGTACGACTTTAGAGAAGTTGTTTCTGTGCAAATGAAAGTGAAAACAAAATTTTAAAAGGTTGACCAGCAGAAACAAACAAAAAAAACCCCAAGTAGACATTTACAAAAAAACCCGAAACCAAAACACCAAACCAAAGAACAAACAACCAAAAAACCACAAAAGAAATAAACTGTAAGACAGGTCTGTATGCCCATGTGCCCTGTCTTTACCTATGGAAAACTTTTGTAACTTTTTCTGCTTGGTTCACCATCTCCAGCCTCTGCAGTCTTGCAGTCTTCTTATGGTCTCTCAGATTCATTTTGACCATCACTCCTTTGTGTGTTATTACTTGAAATAAAATCAAAATCTACGGTGTCTGTTTCTAAAGCCTTTAAGTGTCTCTGCAAAACTCCTACTACACTTCGGCACTCTATAAAACAGTATTTTTCCTAGCAAAAAAAATATATGTAGAAAATTTTTAGAGCAGGGCAACAACGGTATTTATTGCAATGATCACTAATATCCAGCAACTGCAGAACTTTTCATCACTTTTAATTGATTGGAAAGAAAGGCAGTTATGCTGCAATATGAGAAACCTCATAGACTTGGGCAATGTCTGTGCCCAAGTGACAAAGAATTATTTAAGAGTTTAGAACTAAAGCTCTGAACTACTTTTACAGCAACTAGGAACTGGGGTTATAAATTTCATATTCCACTGTTACTTTTTTTTTAATTGCTACTAAAGATACAGCATTAAAAAGTTATTCAAAACCTGGAGAAGCAAATCACTGAATGCTTTAACAACATACTGCTTATTACTGTGCTGCATTTGGGAGGTGTCAATAAGAGGCTGATTTCTTTTGAAAACCATACCCTTTATTACAGCAATAGGGCTTCAAGGATTTTTGAAGATTATGCTTGTCAGCCACTTTTCACACATGAAAAATTGTACATCGAAAACAGATTATAATTAATTTTGTATCGGAAGTGATTTTTGCAGTATAGTTTTAAACAGGTATATTGATTACCTTTTTTGTGCCAGAGAGGAAGAAGTACCATTCCTAGAGGCCTGGAGTTTTGAGAGGGTTTGAGCACTTACACAGGGATAATGAAAAAATCCTTGCTGTAATTCACATGAAGGAGAGGAATCATGATGTCCCTGGTGCAACAGAACAATGTCTACAGTCTCTGTCTTTAGAAAGGTTGCTGTTTTAGAGGAAAAAAAAGGAAAAAAGCTTTGCTGGCGACGTTAGGGTGTTTTTGGATAATAATTTTAAAGCCATATTAATAGCTCTCTGACTTCTTCAGCAGCATGATTTCTAAAGGTGCTTGGCCAAGAAAGTTATCCTGATTGCTGTTTTCCTAATTTTGAAAATCCTCTCAAGAGCTTAAGGAAAGTTTTGATTAATTATTGTAGCCTTCTCTTTGAAGCCTCTATGATCTCCCTACGAAAGCTGCCCAAACTGTTAACCAAACTTCTGAAAGTGAAAACATTGAACACCTCCACGTGCCGGTAAGTCACTCCACTCTGGGGCTGGTTCTTTTCTGGAAAGGAAAGGCCAGCCAGCCTGTTCATACTACTCTCAGCAGAAAAAAGGCTTATTCCTTACCGTATCAAATACCTTTTAGAGAAAGTGCATGCACAATTCACCATCCACTCCAAAGGTGCTGATACTACGCATCATTTGGGCATAACTAATTAATTTCTCTGCTGTGCTTCTCTGCCTGAATTCTTTTTAGTCTCCCAAGCATTTATAATTTGTGATTTCACACTTAAAAAAATGAAATCCTGTGACAGTTTAGATCTTATAATTTGGAATAAATGTCTTAATGTTCTAATCTCCAGAGAAGTGAGACAGGACTTTGCAGGCAAAGCCTAGCACAGAAATCCACATATTCCAATGGGTACTGACATCTGGTAGATAAAACTTTTATGTATCAGCTCTCCTGCCCTAACTTGCCTAGGTCAGAGACAGTTCACCACACTCACTTGAAAAAAAAAGGTGTTTCAGAGTTCGGTAATATTCCACTTGCTAAATCTTTCCCAGTTCCAATGTAGCGATCCAAGTTTTTAGCTTTCAGATGTGAAAAATGCCTTCTACGACAAAAAACCAATGGTAAGGCTGAAGGGAGTCTTCCAACACCTTAGGGGTGCCAGATTCTTTAAGGACTTTGAATGAGAATATTGATTCTCATAATTTTCTGTTATTTAGACTTCGTGGTAGCTGACGACTTAAATGATTATAAGAAATAACAGAAAAGAAGTAATTTACTGTGCTGTATTCAATGTAGATTATTAGATAAAAAGACCTAAGATTTTAAATCTGCTAAAAAATTCTGGATGTCTTGAGGAAATCTGTTTTGTCCCGTGGCTTATCCAGGAAGTGTTATTTATTTGTATGCTTGTTTTATCTGAACATGGGAAAAAATAGGTACAGGATGCAGTCTAATGGCCCCTGCTCTGGGGCCATAGTAGGTCGATGGCTAACAGGTGAAGATATAGAGGATGCCAGTTGACCAAGTTTTCTGAACATACTTCCACTTTGTCATCCTTTTAGTTTTGTTTGAGGCTAAAAGTGGGCTATAGCTGTTCAGATGGATACCTTGACAGTAAGCTGAAATGAAAATAGAAGTCCATTAGTGTCGCATGTTTCATTTTTCCTCAAATATGTTCAGACAAGGACTTAGAAATCCAAGATGCAGGTGTATTTTCTTTCTTTCCAAAGACAACAGCAAGAATGTAATGTCCAAGATGGCAGTTTCAGTGGAGCAAATGGAAGGCTTTCAGAGGTTGTTGCAGTTTCTGACCTTTGGACCAGACATCGACATTTCACACGATCTGCACTTTCATTTGAAATGGAGAGTAATTTCAGCAGTTTGGTTTTAGTTTTCTTTTATTTCTGGTTGGTTTTGTTTGCTTGCTTGGTCTGCTGGTGGAAAGTGGTTTTTACTGGCCTTGGCAGAGCAAATAACATCAGCCCGGTTGCAATCACTTCCTATTCACTTGGACTTCTACAGGAATCTTGAGATAGGTTTATTCTTTCAACCCCTGGCTCTGACTTCCCCAGCTGCTTGAATGCCACACAAAAGCAGAAGTTTTAAATTTTTTTTTCAATCTGGAATGTGAATTCACTCCTGTTTGTATCACCACAGAACTTTCTGTGTAAGCTTCTACATTCTGCTGATTAAAATTCAGATTTTCTGAGAAATTACAGGCTCAGAGCAACTCTTTTTTTCCTTTTGTCTAGCAGTTCAATTTATCAGTGTCATTATATGCATGTTCCAGATGAAGAAATTATAGCAATCTTTGCAGCTTGTGCTTTGCACCATTTACTATTTTGTCTTGTATAGGTACTTATTTTTTTACTGACAGTTTGTTCACATTAGTCTTGATACTGTTTGAGCATTTGCTTATCAAAATTTTTAAATGCAACATAAAAAAGAATATTTCATAAATGTACATACGAGATGAAAGCATTCTTTTGGATGGATTACACTTAGTTTTAAAAAGACATCCAAAAATATTTTAATATCTGGATTATATAACCAAATGCAGGGAACTTTTTTATTCTAACCCGAAACAAACCTAATGGCTGACAAGCCCAGAGTAAGCATTACTTTTGTGTATACATTAATGAATAGACAATAAAAGTAATTTCTGAACTGCTCACTGTTTCACTCATATTTCATTCTTCATCTTACCTATTGCAATTATTTTAAGTTTTTAAAACCACATTCAGATAAACGGGTAGAAGGATTCCTGTTGAAATATAAGACCTTTAAATAACATCAGAAAGAGCTTGAAGTCCATCTATTTTAGGAATAAATTCAATAATTAAATCAAGCAACACAAAATTTAATTACTAATAGTAAAGTGATTGGAAAAACATAACATAAATCAAAAACTAACCAACCATAGCTGTTATCATTATCTCCAAGTGAATTGCAATCATTTGGAGATTGGATGTTTTTATGATTCATATAATTTGCACTGCCTGTTTTTGCAAGTACTTTCTCTGTAAAAATGACCACAGCAATGACCTCTCCTAGTAATTTAATGAGAAAAAGGAAGTTCTCATGCAAATTGCTACCACATAAATAAAATTATGAAGCCTCCTGGCTTGAGACTTATGGTTGTCTGACTATCTGAAATAATAAGAGTCATCTGCTGCTACTTACGCAGCATTGAGTAGTAATCAAAATTCTCCTATTGCTCTACCAGTGTTAACTAATTAAGTGCCAGGGCCCCTTCTGAAGAAGCACTACTTGATGTACTGTGGTACAAAAAACAGTGTAAAGACACTAAACAAATACAAATCCTGGTATGTGCAGAAAAAAACCCCAGGTACCTCCTGATTAGGCTGCACCCTTCAGATAGGATAGCAGATGCACCATGAGGGCTTGATGAACCTCACAAAAACGGATAGGATGTCCCAATATAAAACAGATTGTTATAGTTATTTTGGCGCATATAGGTTATCCCTTCTTACCTAGAAACCATGATTATGCAATTGAAGTGTAAAATTTTCCCTAACATACTAGGAGAATAAGAGCTTTGAGAAGAAATCTGAAAGAAACTGTAAGGACCAGAATTTCTAGGGCGGAGAACCTCCTTGCTTTAGGAGAATCTGGGAGTATTTTCCCATGCATCAATCTTTCCTGCTGTTTCAAATAAGATAGATTTATATACATTTATTACTGTAATGTTAATTGTTGAAATTGTGGAAACTAGAATGTTTCTTTGACATCATATTCAGATAGCACTGTCCCAGAGAAGTGCAGGTTATTTAGCTGGATGGAATTCCCACCTCAGCATTTGAAGGAGAAGTCAGTTTTGCATAAATGTAAAAGAGGTAGGTTAAATCAGAAACTTTTAAATGGATATTGTTAAAATCAAATTCAGGATCCTGAGAATGATTTCCGTCCTTTGTATGCAACAGTAGTTCAACAACACGGAATGAAAATGCAGAGAGATTGCATAACACAAAGAGATTGCAGTCCAACAAAATGTGCATATGTTTTTATATCTGATTTTTCAGGGTTTAGTTGAAATACCTACCAGTAAGCAGTCAAGCAATGAGAATTTTTGAGTGTATTCATGCAGGTACTAAAGCTAAAATAAAATCAAACATTAATTCCAGCAGAGCCTCTAGGCTGCTTTGCCCAAGATTAAACTTTACTAAACTTACTGAAAACTAATTATTTTAATGTATCAGTTACAGTCTTTAACACATCACACAAATTTGGGGAAAAAGCACTGAAACAAGCCTACTCCCAGGAAGTGGTCACGGCCCCAAGTCTCCCTGTGCTCAAGAAGGTGTGAAGTCTAACTCGTAGATTGCCTTGTGTAGAGTCAAGGGTTGGACTCAGTGATTCTCACAAGTCCCCTCCAACTTAGGATATTCTGTGATTTTAAGTGGAAATTTTCTGGCTTTTGGCATAAACCACAACTGTTTATAACCAAGTTTTGTTTCATATAAAAACATAACTCTTTTTTTCCTCTCTGTGACTTCTAAATTTTATTAATTACAATAGATGATACTTCCTTGAATGTAGCCTTTGAACTACTTTGAAAACTTCTGTTTAGCATCTTCAAATAAAATTTAAAAATAAAGATGTTTATAAATAAAATACCATGATATTTAAAGGCAAACTATCTCAGAAGACACACTTTCCCAGTATTTCTCTGCACTTATTTCCCAGAAGTATTTAATATCAAAGTAGATACGAAATGTCTCCTTTGGTACCTTTTAATATATTTAATAAGAAAACAACTAAGCTTTCACTTTAAAAGCTGTAGTGAATTGATGTTTATACAAACAGAGATGTTATACCTTGGGAATGTAGTTTCCTTGAATTTCTTCTGACATCAACAACAACTAGTTATTTCTCCAGTCATCAGCAAGCGCCTGACAAGTGTTAGCAAATCAGATGCTGACAACAGAAGAAGAAGCTGTAGGAATGGATCTATCTTTTTATTGGATTATTCATATCTCAGCTAAGCTTCCTGTAAAGTAATTAAACAGTAAGGCATTCATCTAGAGGATAAATCATTCCTGCAAAATAGCAATTTGAGAGCAGAAGGAGAAAGGAGGGGGTGAATGCTAGATAAATTATTTGAATTTTTTTTTCTATTATGCATTAGGTGTTAAAAAGGATTATGGAAATGAGATGGAATAGAGATGAATGCTCGGTTTTTGCGTTGAATGACTTTCAGGACAGAACTTTCAGCAGTTAATGGAGCTGTTTATCACATTGGAAGGTCACATGAAACACAGCTTTCAGAATACTTCAGAATAAAGTGCACTATATATTCTAAAAATAAAAACAGATCCCCACCTTCATTTATGTTTTTTTAAAATTCTAATATTGTCATTTAATGTCAAAGGAAAAATAATCATCATGATCATGGCAGCATTACTGAAAGTCATTCAATATCTGCTACATTTCTCTGCAACTTAATGGCATTATTATATAAAATAGTCTTGGGGTAAAAATTAGATCAAGTGATTTTTGGGAGGGAGAAGAAAATATGGCAAAATAAAAGTATATTTCAAGGAAATTTTCAAGATTATTTCTACACTGTGACAACTAATATCAGTAGTAGTTATTCCAAAGTATTCTCCATAAGACTTTTACACACACAAAGATGGACTACTTGGTAACATGTGAGACAGATCAAAGTGGAATTCCTCTGCTGCCATGATCAGGCGCCACACACCATTTTTGCTTCTCTACACTGCCCAGCTACAATTTCCTTGCTGAGACAGATCTAAAGGTTAGACCTTGTGCCCATTTTGATTTCAGTGGTGAAGCTCCCAACAGAGACAACCCTGAAGCAGACAGACTCTTACTGATGGGGTCATCTGGTCAGGAGTAACAGGGCAAAATCCATTTCACCCATCACCAAAAGCAACTTTTCACTCTGTGAACCATGCTACATCAACACAACAGAGCTCCTAGAAACTTCATGGAGTACTCAAGAGAGATGATAAGGTCTTGTACCAAGTGCACTGAGTTGTTTACCAGCTCCCAACGTGGAAGGCTGTCAATAAAGGAGGTGTACCCTTCCATTTTCTCAGCATTTTCTTAATGCGCTGCCAGTGCCTGCCAATGCCAATGCCATGGCAAATATCTTGCAGGCATGTTGATTAAGAACAAGAAATAATTACCTTAGGGTTTTGCCTTCCCCTCATCTTACTGATTTCTAACTGCAGTGTCTGCAGGTAAATTAGGTCAATGAAGACTTTCTGCAAAGTTTCCTCTGAAATTGACAATACTAAGAGAAACTTAGAGTGGGATTTGTTGGAAAGGAAATATTTTGACAGATATCCCAGGCTGAACAGTTTCTCTTGGGAAGAAAAAATGTTGCCAGTGAATATCAAACTGTGACTGCTTATTCTCCCTCAACGAGTCATCCAGTCAGTCTTTTGTCAGAGGACCAGAACTATCCTCTTTTTACTCACTTTTACATGCATAGACAGTTTCGCCTACAACAAATACACACACGTTTCTGAAATAAGGTCTTTTGGCAGTCAGGGTGGTTTTATTTCAAAATAAATCAAGTCAGTTTTGACACACATTTAAACGTAAGACTTCTTTCCTGAGAATATTCCAATTTGTACTTTTTTTTAAACAAAACTGATTACTTTGATCTTTTCCTAGCGTACTTTCTGCTGAATGTACATGAAGTTCTGCAGCTCTGTATTTGAAGACTTAAACATATTGAACTAATAACATTCTGCTGTACCTGACCTAGTCCTTTTAACACTGAGCTTGTCCTTGAAGGCTATCTCTTAGGGAATCTGGTTTTTTATTATTATGTTAAGTAGCACTTGCAATTTTCTTCATTTCTGTAATATAAGAATGTTTAGCTACCTTCTCTATTCTGCAGAAATTTTCCAAATAGCAGGCAATATCATGAGCTGAGGAGTGAGCACATTGTTTGATGAGTGTTTATGAATTTAGGGACAATATTTGCCCTGGGGTTACCCGAGCATCAATCTAACAAACTACAAGTCAGAAGGAGTCACAAGATTGTGGTTGTGTCCACAAGCCTCAGCAAATAACCCTTTTACCTGCTATAGACAAGTACTGCCACTTTTCAAATGCGGTTCCCTGATAAAGACCTAATTAACGAAAAAAAAAAAAAAAAAGGCAGCCAGAAAAAGAACCATTAACCTCCTGGGCCTTTACTAACTTCTTCACCTCTTTTTTTAGCTGAAATGTTCTCTTTTTCTAAGTCATTTAATGATGGAGCTTTATTATGCTGCCTGTGGTATTACTCAACCAGTGCCTTGGAGAAAGGTTAAGAGAATGAGACATAGTTAGTCCCACAGTTCAAGAGAGAAAATTTTCGCCTTCAAAGCCAGCAAACAATATTTACCACTTCTGAAATCTATGGGCTGATCAGCAATAAAATTTGGTTCTGGTTTCCAGCTTCAAGCTCAAATATATTTTCATAAAAGGTCTACACAAAGAAAGATGTTTTCATCTTTCTGCTGTAAACAGTAACTCACCCTCTTGCTGTATATTCAGCTGTCTTACATACTGCTCAAGTCAGCCTCCACTAGACACCATTTCTTTTAATTAATGTTTTCTTTATAATCTAGCCAATACTTTAAATCTAGCCAACACAGTGAAAAGTAACTTATCTTGGTTGAAGTCATTAGGTTTATTATTATATTTAAAAGATCAGAAAATAACCCAAGGAGGAAGTGGTTTTAACTGTTTTTAAGTGTTGATGAGAAGTAAAACTTCATCTCAGCTGGAAGTAATCCATTCTTATTTTAATAACACCAGCTTTTCTATGCATCTGCCACATTTTGAAGTAAATATTTTCCTTTCTAGGAAATCCCACAATACTTTTAAGTGTAAGATAACAAGCGCTAAACACGTTGCACTGCCACAGAGCTCAGCTGACTTATTTCAAGAATGCATTCCCACCTATGAAAACTGGCCTTTGAACACCAGACTGCTCTGCTGGGGCTATGTCAGTTGTGACACTTAAATTTTAGCAAAGGAAACCCTAGGCCCTCCTTTGAGGCACGGTGACATATATCTCCTTTTCCATAACGCCCTATGCCCATGCAAAAAACCAGATCCAACACATGGAATTTTCACGATGAAAGGACTAGAGATATCCAGGTTTTCATGGGATTCCCTGTTTTGAGGGGGTTGTTTCCCAGAGGAGCACCTTTGGAGATTCCATGCAAAGTTTAGGGTACATGCAGTATCATCTTGCATTGAATGAGTTAAACACTGTCAATAAAACTTATTCATCTATTTAATAATGAAAGTCATAGAATCAATAGAACGATTTGTGTTGAAAGGGACTTTAAAAATTATCTGATTCCGAACCTCCTATCGTGGGCAGAGATGTGACCCATTAGATCATGTTGCTCAAAGACGCATCGAACTTGGCCTTGAACAGTTCCAGGAACAGGGTATCCACAACTCCTCCGGGAAACTTGTTCCCATGTCTCGCCACCCTCACAGTAAAGAATTTCCTTCTAAGATCTAATCTAAATCCCTCCTCTTTTGGTCTAAAACCTTCACTCTGCTGTTTTATCACTCCTATTTTTTTCTTTTTTATAAGCCCCTTTTTGGTACTGGAAGGCCTCAATGAGGTCTCCCTGGAGCCTTCTCCAGGCTGAATAATCCCAGTTCTCTCAACCTGTCTTTACAGGAGAGGTGCTCCAGCCCTTGGACCATCTTTGTGGCCCTTCTCTGGACTCATTTCAACAGGTCCACATTCTTTCTGGGTTGGGGACCCCAAAGTTGGATGCAGTACTAGAGAGGCAGAAATGACTCCCTCACCCTGCTGGCCACATTGCTTTTGATGCAGCTCAGGATATGGTTGGTTTTTTGGGCTGTGAGCACATACTGTTACTGAATTCCCATTACTTTTAAGAAAAAGTATTTCCCTCTCCTATCACTCCTGTTACAAATATCCCCACCTTATTATAAGTATTCATATGTAAGTATTCACCTTATATTTCACACAATAAAATTTTAATTCTTCTTCCATTTTTAACTGGTACTATTGTATGAAGAATTTCATGGGGAAATTTTTTTTCTTTATTGTGCAAGGATGGGTTTCTATGATGCTACTTTATTCTATTGATTGAGCAATTACCTCTTAGTCACAGAAAAATTGGGGAAAATCAAAGCCAGAAACCCCAGAGGATTAAATCATACAAGTAATCATAGGGATGGTAAGGCTTTAGAGCCAAGTACTGTGCACCCACTCAACACCTCTGGAGGCCTTCCCAGTCCTTGTTGACCTCAGTTTTCATTCCCGCCTTCCGCTTCCATCTACAGAACAACTGTCTCAGGGTGCAACTCTGACAGCTTTGTGTCTGACACTGAGCCAGCTGTGCTACAAGCAGCCTGAGAGCCTCTCAAGAACCCAGAGGCTGCCAAAACACCTTCAGCATTTCCTCTCCGTAGTGAAAAATCCAGGGTAGCTGCAGTGACCTGATTCTGCAACCCCTCATTGAAATGAAAGCCTAATATGCTGAACTAGATAGAGAACAGTCAGTATTCAGAGGCTTTGTTGTGCCCGTACTGGTGCTGTATCAGGGACATGACAGAATGTCTTTGCTAACAGTGTTTCTTCTCTGTAAATACCTAAAACTTTTAAGTCTCTTCCACCTCAACAGAACCCAATTTCTTTCAGAATTACAAGTGTCTTAAGAAAGCCTAGCACCTTCAGGCTATAATAGGTGGCTGCAAAGGACATGATCTGTAGTAGTTTCTACACTTCTCATAGAGAGGCTGAGCAGGGCCAGACTTCCCTCTGAAACTCCACTATGTGCACAGTTTAATTTAACAAGCAGCAGTATTTCTCCTGTGTGTTTTCTGACCCTCATTGCTATGTTATTTGTTTCCAGGCTGAATTGTTTCTATTGATTTTGTGTCATTTTGTCTAATGAATTTTCTTTTAAACCCCACTGAATATGATTTATGACCCTTCTTCCTCTGCTGCAAATTCAGTTGCAGCATGCTTACTCTACCAATAGATTAATTATTTTAAACATTAGGTAAAAGGGTATTCTCAGCAAATTTCTCCATCACACCTTAGAGGTGTCCTCTGCCTTTTCTTCCTCCTGTCAGTGTCTATTCAACACCTTTATCTTGTGCTGTGCACACACTCCCTTTTGGAACATATTTTTTAAAATGTCTTTTGAAGATAAGATATCTGGGGGGGATTCCGCTAGGCTACTTCTTCTAGCATTTACTGTGTAGTTGACATAGTTCACTTACATATAGCCCTGATAGTCACAAAAGCCATCTGTGGACAGTTTAAGCCATTAAACTTCAGAAGGCATTGTCAGTATGGTTTGACTTACCATCTACCTAGATGCAAAGGAACAGTCAAAACACTGGCAAAGGTATGGTTTGAACTGTCGTCTCCCTCATGGGCCTATTAATCTCAGGCTACAATGCAGTTTACATTGTTTCTGTCATATAATACTACAGAGATTCTAAATTGTCTTGAAATCGGCAATCAAGTAATTCATCCTTTCATCTGCTCTTCCCAAGTTTTAAAGCTAAAATGTCAAAACAGTAATCTGTGTTGAAGGCAAAATGATTTTCGTGGCTTTAGTCCAGGGAAGCTCTCATTTGTGACTTACATATTAAAAGCTACAGCAAGGAAAAGAATCCTAATGTTTCCTGGTAATGTGACATTTGACTGCATAAAACAACAAGCGTTATGACACACTAAAACTTTATGACACATTAAAACCTTATGACACACTAAAAATGTTTTTTTCTTCTGCTTTTCATATTAGCAAGCTCTAAGGAAAAAAATTACCAAAAGGAAGAAAAAACTGGCATCTTTTTTGCTTCAGTTCAATCACCAACTCCAAGATGATTTTTGGTCTAAAACCTCTGCTAGGAAAAAAATATTACATTTATGTCAGATTAAACAATAGAATTAACCAGTTTTTTTGTTATTCAGCTTCAAAGAGTGTGTATTAAAAACTTACAATCAGTAAAAACATTACCCACAAGATTTAATCAAGACTTACCTATTTTAACTGTATAAGTCATATAGGAGCTAAAAGAGATTTTCAGAATGAATCAGAACAAAGGCAGGTAAACCTTGTTTCCTGTTAGTTTGGTGAAGCAGGGGTGTTTAAGCAATACTAGATAAAAAAGTATTGTATTAAAGTAGTCTGACTAGACAAGACTTGCCTGCAAGATGCTGTCCATTTTCTGTAAGTCTTTAATGCTGATAATTGCCTCAGTTTTTCACTGTTTATACCTGAGTGACCAAAAAAAGACTATGAACTCAGAAGCATGTAAGCAGCAATTTCCTTATAACTGGTTACAACTGACATAATTTCTGCTCGCAAAATTCATTTTGTCAGTCAGTTTTACAATCCGTATGGAGTACGCTCCAGAAGCAGATGAGGACATAATCATGAATTTGCTTTATTTTTTTGGCTTGAATGTGGATGGATTTCTTGTCCTCTGTTCCATAACATTGTAGCAAGCGGCTGGCGCAGATTACAGTGCCTGGAATATGTCCATGCACTGTGTACTTAGGTATTTTTTTTCTGAAATGGGCACAACACAACACTGCCCTTGGACTCCTCAGAAAGCACAATGTGATAGACAACATCAAGGAGCCTACTGAACCCTAGCCTGACATGTCATTTATAATTGCACAAAAACTTTGCTTCCACTTGGCTATAGAAGAATGAAGTATTTTGCTTGCATCTGGGTTTAAGTGGTTAATTTGTTCAGATATGTATTCTCTGTGTTTTCTGTTTCAGGCTGATACATTCTGACAAGCTGAAGAAGACACATACCACACAGTTTATTTTCACAGAAACATTTTTGCTCTTCCTCATATTTTTTCAAGTCTTAACTTCAAAACAGTTATGTGACTTTGCTTTACTCTACTCTATCTGCTGATAGATAACCTCACCCTGTTCCCCCAAGGGAAAAAAAAAAAGAAAAAAGAGAAAATCCTGATGTATAACTCCTGAGCGTACATTGTAAATTGAATGATCCATTCACAAGAAGTACCCAACTGTTCACCACCTGCTATGTGCAGTTATACAGTATAACTGCACAGCCATCTTGTAAAAAGAAATTTTTGCTAATACAAACTGATTCCATGTGAGAACAGATGAAGAAAAAACGAAAATAATTTTTAAAAGTACAGTCTAGATCCTCCCTTCAGAGCGTCTAGGCAAAATATCATGTGGTTTTGATCAGTACATGATCTGATCTTAGCAATGTATTATATCAAGGCATAGTCTATTGAGAAAGGAATAAGCTTCATAGAATGACAATGTAATTTGTGTTTACTGTGTCCTTAAGGAGAAGAGGGCTGAATGCTAATATACAACTTAATTAACCATAGTAGGTGTTAATAAAACATTATCTGTGTAATTTTACAGGATGATTTTAGGTCTCAAATCCAAAAGATTGGATAAACTTCTCATAATCTCCCTGAACTAACTGAAGAGTCTTATCTCTCATGCAACATCCAAGTACAGAGGATGAATTTTGCTCACGTCATATTCCTTTCTGCAAACCTCAATTCAGAATGACGATGGTTAAAAAAATACAATAGCATTGGTTGCATGAGTAATATCTCTAGAAGATTAATTATCCTTGAATAATTCATCCATTGCTTCTGTCAAACAAGGGCACGTCTTCAAAAGTAGGGAAGCAAAGGTCCTTTCCTTTGCAAAGGTACACCCTTGCCTTCTTTGCATAATGTTTCTGTGTGCATGGCAGAAGGAGGCACATGCCTGGTTCTTTTGAAGAACTGATATATCATTTTGCGAGATAGCTTCCTCTAAAAGCTGTCCAGCTGCACCTCACATAGCAGGCAAGTGTGATTTACTCTTGCCTCACCTCACTATTTATGTCAGACTTCATCAAAAGATTATACAGAACAAATTTGATAAGGGGAGGTGCTTGCATGCAACAGTAGAGGTGCACTAAAGCTATGTCCCCAGGAGAGCAAGTCCTATAGAAACCACCACTATAGACTTTCGTAAAAGACATGTACCCTGAAAAGTGCATTATCCCGTCCCTAATTCTGGTCACACACCTCACCAGGCTCACACAATAACTCTAAGAGACCACCACACAGCCACGCAAACCCTCACCACAAGCAGACTTCACGTTCCTGGCAGGCTGCAGCCTGAGAATCACCGAAGCTCCCATGCTGAAATTAGGCATCTCGTTTGCACAGAGATGCAAGCTGTTAGGAAGTTATCCATCAATACTTGATGTATCAAGAATAAATTGCATGAATTGAGAAATCTTACATGAGGTAGATCTTCAGCATGGCAGGAGACTGATACAAGAAGGAAATGCAAAAAAGAGGCCCCCTTTGAGAGCCAAGTACTTTTACTTCCAAAATGACAAGGCTGTGAAATTCCTGAACATTAACAACTACTAACAGGAAACTCTTTCTCTTTAGAGACTGTGCATTTCTAACCCACGGTAACACAAAAATAAATTAACACTACTAAATTGATGGGTTTATAATAGAAGAATTACCACCTCACCTGCAACAATGATTCCCTACAGTATTCCAGTACAATTGTTATTACAGATTTGCTGTGTGACACATCAGTTTTAAACATTAATCTGCTAATACCCTTGAAGCATCCCAATCTCTGCTGAGTATAGTCTGACCAGATCAGGAGAGACAGCATGCATCATTGCAAGATTACAAGCACTTCTAACTCAGTCATGCTTACTTTCCAGCAGTGAGCTTAAAAACAGCTGAAAAACGAGCTTTTCAGCTACTAGATTGATTGCAATTGAAACTTAATTGTCCCTGGTGTTCATGTGACTAAAACCCTCATCTTGTCAATGCACTAATTTTGGTAGCACCAATAAACAGGATGCTTTTTCAGCTTTGACAGTTAAGCTTGAGAGCAAGGATTTAAAATGAACTCGTTAAAAGAAACAACTATATTAGTTTCTCTTTTGAAAAAGAGAAGTATTTGATATTTCTTACACAGATGTATCTTCCAGGATCTGCAGTTTATTTGTTCCTACTACTTTTAGGATATTGAAAATACAATAACTAATTCATGAGTTAAACTAGTATCATATTGTCATTAAACTCTGCTGTGCCAAACCCCTACTGCCTTTACCCCCAAAAAACCAATACCTATTGGTGTACATCTTTCTGCACTGACACACTTTGCCTAGCTCTTCAGTCTAAGACATATTGGTACTTCAAAAATCTGAAGTGAAGTTAAATTATCAAATTATTAATTCAATTAATTCAATGAAAAAAATTGAAGTCAGTAACAGACTAACTTCATCTTTTAGAATAAAGCTGGAAAGGCAGAGGGGAGCATCCTTGTAAAAAGTACTTTGGGAAGATGCACTACACATGTTATGTTCTTTTGTTTTTTCTTGTTAAAGCAAAAATTCTCTCTTAAATTGTGCTAATAGTTCATTTTAATTTCAGTTAATAACTTGTGGCCAAGATTATAAAATATAACTTCATGGCTTCCTGACAACAACATGTAGGAAAACAAGCATAGGAAGTTTATATTCAAATGACAGAAACGGCATTTTATGATCATTGTATAAAGTGCACAAAGTGTATTGTCATGTATGAAGTGCACAAAGAATGAATGTCAAGTTAGAGACTGTCAATTTAATGAGATCCAAATATAGAATCTCTTTTGTGATTTATAAAATGTTGGAACAGGTCTGAAAGTACTGAAAATACTTCCACAGCAGAAAGGATCTTGCAGCTGGAAATAACTTGCTGACTAATGCTCACAGAAGAATGAAGGTGAACTCCTAGAACAGATGGAAAGAGGGCCCTGCAAAGAGGGCTCTGCCTCCTGCTAGATTCACTTTGTCCAGCAAAAAAACCAGTAGAATTTCTGTGGAAGAAGATGTGAGGGAGAAAAACAATTCTGCCGCAGAAATAATAAAAAAAGACTGGTTTTCATCACAATTTCTGCCAGACACCCCGCCAGACAGTTTGTGTCACATTCCATCTAAGGGGGGAATCTCACTGTGAAAGACATTATTGGTTTCTTTTCAAAATGAGACAGTTCCAAAATTTATAATCAACACTTTACCTTTTTTTTTTTTCCTTCCCTAGACTAGACACACAGCAACAATCAGCTTATTCTGAACTTAGAAAAATGTAACAAGTATTGCTGGGATTCTTCACAGTGTTGCAGATAATCCCTTTTATCCCTACATGCAAAAGCAATTTTGGGAAGTCTGGAAAGCTGAGTTTGTTTTCTGTTATTGCAGGTCAGTTTGGTGATTAGTGGAAATGCAGTCTCTAATGGATGCAACAGGAAAGCTCCTGAGCCTAGGTGTGCTTAGCAAACAAAAATTCCGAATTAATAGTCATCTACTGACTCCTATCTACTCTCAACTGAAGAGACTACCTATGATTTAAAAAGAAGAAAAATCTCACGGATTGATTTCTAACACTACCACTCCTTAAGGAAACTGAGGAAGAAAACAACCCATATTTCAAAAAAAACCAACCCACATCTCCAAAATTACCAGTGAAGTATAGATGAATGCACACTATTGGTGTAAAACCTTACATCCTTTCTAACATAGGTATCTATATCTGCGAAGAAAAACAGAGAGCTGGAAAGGCAGCCTTGACATACCTTGAGGAATCTACCAGAAGAGGCCCCAAAGAGGTGGAAGGCTTATACAGAGTGAAAGAAATATTAAAACCAGTAGAGATCAGATAATGAATGTTAGGAGTTGAACCAGTTTTCCAGTGAAACACCACTCTGTGCCCAGCCTCAGTAGGTGATTTTGTAGAGGCATCAAAGTGCCAGTGCCTGAACAACTTGTAAGTATCTTCGAGAGTTGAATTCACTGAATTGGTTTTTTCTTAAAAATAAAAAAGAAGGTCAAGTTATACTGCTTTTATCACAGCTGTCACATGAGGTTCAAATCTTGTAACAAGAGCTCCTGACTTTTGTTGTTTCGTTGGCTCCCCATCAATTACAACAGGGTATAAAATGGAGAGTGAAGACAAGACCCCAGATAGAACGGTTTTCTCCTCTTTCATAAAGATCCTAAAAATAGTCTGTGGAGCCCGTGTTTTATGCCCCTCAGGTGTCTGTGAAGTAGACCCAAAGCTCTCTGGAGTAATAAACTTTCTAAGACATCATCTCATTTACCTAATAAAAACCTATATCCTACATTTTCAGCAGTGCTTATCTGATGGGGAAAAGCGCCCAGAACCATTGCTATTTTAGGTGACATCACCTGAACAAGCTAAGCCACAAATCCCCAAGTCTAGCAGAAACACAGCACAGAGTAACAGGAAAACTTTCTAAATCACTGACAAACACATCACTCAGGCAAACACATGAATTATTTTCCCAATGTAAGACATGTCTGTAAAAAATTTTCCATTCATAATAGCACTTCCTTGGGAGCATGGCTTTAACCTGAAAAAAAATGTTTTGCCTTCAGATCTATAGTTCTTTGATCTAGTATTAAGAATCACAGAACAACACAAAGTAAAGCAATGTGAAATGGGGATTATGCATTTATACAAAGACATCTTGATAATTTCACTGAGATAAAATATAAACTCATTACTGCCTAAAATGTATTTATATTTTTTCCGGAGTTATATCAGATTTGACATTTTAAATTAAAAAATCATAATGATTTATTTTAAAAAACCCAAACATGGAATAATAGAATTCCAATCAAGTCACAAAACTGCTAATGCTTTATGTCTTTTCATATTCCAAACTTAATCCAAATCTTCCAATGTTATTAACACAAGCCAATCTGCAGAGGGCATTACTTATCTAGTAAATCCATGAGTACAGAGTATGAGACAAGAATTATTAGTAAGAACTCAGAACTGCAGTTTGTCCATCCTTCTCCACACAAGAACACTGACTCAAGATCACATTTTACTAAGAAAAATTCCAGATTTGGGCACAAGTTTATGGTCCCATTTGTAAAGCAATTGCCCTTATTTTGCAGTCAGGCACTAAAACCTGTGTTTGTACCATGTTTGGACATGCAGTGTCCACCTCCACCAGCAACACAGCATCTGCCATGCTGCAAGCACTCCCAGAGGCCAGGTTCCATCACCCAAGAACTTTCATCCGCTTCAAATCACAAAAATTCATGCTGGGGTATCATGACTGGCTTTGCTTGCATTGAAAGCCCCCTCTTGCTGCTCCTTGGCACTTCAGCCATGCCTCTGACAGGCCACCTATAGTTTTTGTTAGAGCACACAGTCATCCAGATCAACAAAGAGAGTACTAAGCCTTAAAAGAAAGAAAAAAAGAAAAACATGTGTGACTTTTAAGGTGAGCAGTTTGCTGTATTTTAAATTAACCAGCTCCTCATACATATTCCTAACTAGGAACGGAGGTAAGACAAAACAAAAAAAAATTCCTTGCCATGGCTCCTGAGTCTTGGTTAGATCCTAATTTTCAACGCATTGCTGTTATACAACCACATAATAAAACATCTAACAATAATACAAACTCTAATTAAACAAAATTCCCTTCACACTGTAACGCATAAAATGAGATTGTTTGGGATTAAATTGAGTTTACTTTTAGAATATGAGGACTTTATGGTGTAGGTTTAAATTTAATTGAAAACTTAGCATGAGTGGGCCTCAAAGCCTGGCACAGGTGAACTGCAAATGAACTCTGTTAACATGAATGGCTGAGCAGAGGACTAAACAAAGGTTTACCTTTCAGATAAGGGCTGAGAACCCGGAGCGCCCCACGTCTGTCCCAGGCTGAAAGATAGCAACAGTTAATGGCCTGAGCATGTGGACAAGGAGGAAGAATCCAGTGAGGTTTTAGAACAGCCCTGACCATTAATCTGGGCTGCTGGACCAAGAGGTAGGTGCAGGGTGTGTGTAGAGCCTGTGAAAATCAGGTGCAGAGACTACAAGGATGTAAAGGCCCAGGGATCCCCTTCTTCAGGGTCGCCCTCACGAGGCACCCAGCTCAAGCTGAAATAAAACTGACTCTGCCTCAGAATTTAGGGCCTGAAATCTTCTTTAACAAATTGCAGTGATTAAGAGCAATTGTCCCTATTTGGCATACACAGGCAGTGCTTTTATACGCGGAGAAGCATTGGTCAGCATATCTTGTATTTGAAAAACCAAAAGAACTAAAGAATATGATTAAAAATGATAGGAAGTATTTCTTAAATGCAAAAGCAATTCTCTCTAAAATCAGAAATACATACAGAGCAATCAGTAACCATAAAGATGCATTTCTACCGCAAATTGTGCCAAGAAAACTATAATGTATAGAGAATTAGAGGAATAATCCTCACACATTTTCTACATATAAACATTGACATGCATATGTACAATGAACATTTATGCAAAATGGGCACAAATAAATAAAAATCTATTTCTTAAACGTAGAATAACAACTAATTTCTCTTGCAAAAATAAAGTACTTCAATTCAAATATTGGATCAGATTGGAAAATCAAACTTCTGGCCTTGAAAACACCAAATCCATTTTGGGATGTGCTCACTTTGGTAAAACGGAGGATGTTGACAGCTTAAGTGGAAACTTCTGCAGATGTCATGGGCTTTAACTATGGCGACACAGATAAGACACATATAACATGGTGTAGCTACAAGTTAATACTCATGTGTTATGTTCATCTTCTATTTAAAATTATAATCCTCAAAGATGCAGAAAATACAATCTTTCCTCTTCCACTATTGTATATTGTATAGTTTTTATTGTATTTCAACATTAACATTGCATATCTGATAGTCTGTAATTAAAAAATAAAAAGAATCAAAGATCAATCAGCACAAAGCTTTGACTAAATTTTTCATGGTCATGCAGTGTTGTAGAAGACAGCAGATGTTGGATGTTAAATCAAATGCTTCATCCTAGAAGAGTCTCGGAATTTGTATGGTGTTCCAGCAGCTGGTTACATCTGGAGTTGTAACAAGACCTGGACTACTGTTTCATGTTAAATGTCTACCTGAGAAAACAAACTGTAGAGGATGAAGAAAAATTCCTCATTTTACTCTGCTGCTCTGAACGCTGACAGAAGTTTTGCTGTCAGTGTAAATGTGTCAGGTCTCTGACCTACAGTGGGTTGTATTCTACTTTGTTTTAAGGAAAACATCTCTCTCTTTTCTATAAAGAAATGTTACATTAATTTATCTTATTTTCATGATCTTTTGCATAATTGGCCCAGATCAGAATTTTTTTTCTTGGTGATGTTTACTTTTTATCAAACTGTATTCACTTTCCATGTAAATGGCCAAAGGATAATTTTAAATCTGTTACTTAGTGACCCCAGAGAAAACAGATCAAGTAGTAAAAAATTTATGTTTTGCAAAAATTAATAATCTTAAAATTAAAACTAAGCCTTGCCCTATTTATTACCTTTGGGGATAGTTCAGGGACACCATTAAAAAAACTTTTATATCTATGACTATTATCATGAAGCTATCTGTTCTCTTATTTTTCATATCTAATAAATACATGGCGTTGGTAGTAAAGAAGTTAAAAAAACCACCCCTGCTTTTTTTTTATATGTATAATGTATGCACATCAATATCACCTGGTAAAACAATTAACATATCCTAATCTCCAAATTCCTCTTGGTTTAAATATGATTACTGTTGAAGGTAGCAGAGGTTTCAGAGGGAAATGAAAGAAAAGACAAAACCCAAACATCTGACACCAAAGCAAAATTCATGAAAAAGGTGACAATCACGTCTGTCAATTAAGCGGTCTTATTTGGACCAATTTTGCCTTATTGTGAATATTTCCCAGTCACCTCCATATGCAGACATGTACAGCAACACACTTCATGCAAAAAAAAAAATACTTGATGCTGAATTTTCTTTCTTACTGAGAATATAAAAGAATTTTTATCTCCATGCAGTCACCAGCTTGATCTAAATTTACACCTTGTTTTCATTTAAAATGGCTGTATTATTTTTTCTATTTTTCCCTTTTTTTTTTTTATTTTTTTCAATTTCAAGAGGTGTGATCTGTTCTTCTGTAGACATATATTGGGTATGTTTGCAAAATTTGGATAGACATTGTTTTCAACTTCAGAGCTTGGTACATGCTGCTGTTACTCACTTCAGAAACTGGCATTTTTATAATTAATTTTGTCAGGTCAAAGACAAGTGCTGTATGAAAGATAGGAAATATCAGAGTGAAGACTTCTTAAAAATCATTATCACAGGGTTACTTCTCTAATCTGGGAACTACAGCCTAATGATACGTGTCATCCACGGATTTACTTTTTTTGTGTTTGTCGAGGCACCATTGTAATACTATTTCAGTGTATTAACTTGAGGGATGTGTTCTCTGCTTGGTGCTATGACAGTTTAATAGTGGTACATAAAAGTGCTTAAACCCCGTGCAGAGTAGGGCAAGCCAGTTGTACTTATACCGAATGCCAGGACCTCGGATGAGATCTTTATTTGCTGCTTCATGACCGCAGGAACAAACAAGGCCAAAATGAAACAGAATGGCAAAAGCCGTGTGCCAGGTGTCTGTCTCATGTCCTCTAAACTAAAAGCACATAAAATAACAACAGCTTGCTTTTTCTGTAATCCTGACATCTTCATTCTATTTTGGCATCTCTCTGTTAAAATGGAGCTCCACTTGCTGGAATACACCTTATGTGAAATAATGGACAACTTTCCCAGTAAGCGTTCCCTTCAACTCACTTTAGTGCGAAGCAGCTGTCAGAAGCACAGCTCACAGCAGAGCATCAAATGTGTAGACAGATGTTCAGGCAAACACTGTAGCAAGATTAATCTTCAAATAGCTCCCTTAAGTGCTTGCTTCAACTTCAAATTAAGATGTTCAGAGTTAAATCCTAAGCAGCTACCTTTCGGTAAAGCTAGCTTTATCAGAGATAACAACCAAACAGTCTTTGTCTAGAGGCTGTAAGAGAGATTACTGGTTACAAATCCTTGATGATGCAGGATGCTTTGTCCACCTTTCTCACAAGCAGACACAAGTGCAAAAAACACATACCATGTTTTGGGCATTTTGTGCGATGAAAAAGAAAATGAAACTTGTTCCTTACTGTTCTCCCATATCACTGCAACAGAATGGTCAGATTTTGCCCAAGCTGTGCAGAAAACCCCCACAACACAATTTGTTACATCTTCTATAGCTGTCTGGAGCTAGTAATGTGAAGATTTGGTATAACTCTCACAACTAATACTCCATTTTTCGAAGAGTAACTGATGTACAGGTGTACAAACAAAGATACAATTTCTTATTCCATTAATTATTTCTTCACTCCAAATGGGACCTTCTGGTTGTATTCTGGCCTTCTTGCTATTTCATTGGAAAATGAACTGTTTGCACTGGAAAAATACACAGGATTGAAATTGGAAAAATACACAGGATTGTTAATACTCTAATTCTCCTTAAAATCCAAGGTGTCTTAACATTCAGGATATTTTGTTGCCACTAAGCTGTTAGATTTAGGTCAATGTGCTATTCCTTTTGAGATTACATAACCATTCTGACCTGGATTTTGATAATACAGGGATTTTCCAGAGCAGTTCCTGTAGCAGGCAAGCTGCAATGTGTTAACATGAACATGCCTCAACGCTTTGCTTTTAGATATTAGGTGGAGCTTGGGGAAATCATGAGGAAATTATTCACAACATGCTTTCAAACAGTATACTGCCATCCTCACCTCATACATATCAGCTTAGCCTAGCTGCTTCCTGTAGGAATGGGAAGACAAAATGTCGCCAGCAATTACCTATTTCAGTCTCTTTTACTACATGCATATACAAATAAGGAGAAATTTAATACAGTAGTAAGAAGAAAATCAATATTGTATTATTTTAGATGAGATACTTATCTGGTGGAAACACTCATACAATAATACACAGCAGCTATTCTTTTATTTCATATAGACCCCAAACCGTGATAAAGTTCTTCCTTAAATAGAACAAAATACTTGGTCTTGGACTTTGACCAGGTCTACTGAGCCAGGAGAAAATCTGCTTTCCTATATTATGGTACAGAAGCTACAATACACAAAGATTTATGAGCCAAAAATGATAATAAGAAGAAAAGGACAAAGTTATCAAGGTTATTTGCTAGATAAGGAAGACTGCATCCGTTTATGCATCTATGTTTACCAAATGTGAGCTGAATATTAGAGCAAGATCTTGCTCTAATAATATGTGTCTCACGGAACATTGAACACACGACTTAGGAGGAAGCAGAAGGAAAAATGGTCCAACATTCTGCACTAAAGAAGACAGGAAAAGAAAAGAAACCCTTCATGTACGTTCACTTTCCTCATTTCACCATGAGAGGGGAAAATTTCACTGAGAACTGATGTTTGTACAGAAAAATTGTACAGACCCAGCGTTAGAAGGCAGGATTGTCAAGCATTTCCTATATATTTGTGGTTCTTTCTGTTGGCTGCAAACCTTAACTCTTATTAATTCATTGACAAGACTCTCATCTTCAAGAATCCATGAATGGCAGCCAAAGGAAGAAAACCCACCAAATGCCATGAAGCTCACAATGAATTGTCCCAGGCTAGCTAGGAGGCTCAAAACAATAGCTGTATGAATTACAGTCCTTCAAAGGTTGAAGATTTTCACTAGGAAGCCAGGCAAGGGCTATACACTGCATTTGTATATATTTTACATGCATTTGGTGAAATTACAGAAAGGAGCTGCTACTGCACTTGAGCACCTAAATATTTATGAAATTATGTACATAATGTACATAACTAATCTGTATAACTTTGTTGTCTAAATCAATGTTAAGATTAGATCTGAAGAATCTGTTCCATTTTTAAAACAAAAGACTTTTTCCACTGTAGGGATAAGATCTGCCTAAAAATTTTTTTGCCGTTAAATTTTATTTATTCATATGTAACACTAACCACTGCACTTCAGGCAATTTAGCCTTATTTCCACCTTGGTAGATTCCAGTATCTGTGTTATCAGACTGCTAGTACAGCCAAGTCTGACTGCAGGTATGGAAAATGACCTGATTTCCTGTGCAGAAAGCAATCTCTTATTCAACAGTGTGAAATTGTGCTGCTTACTCTAGGTGCTAAGATTCTTGCGAGGGAGTGCACTGTCTGCCTGGATGTATTAGAGTCCCACTGCAAAGCCATGGTGACAGTAGGGGGGAAAACTGCTTGTTTCAGAGCATTATTGCCAAATGGGCACCAAGAAGTTATGTATGGGAGGCAGCTCATCACAGGACAGGATATAAGATATAAACTGGATTTCTAAAGGGTTAGAGACTCAAAAAATGTGTACTGAATGTACCCTCAGCATATCTTTTATTGTCACTAGGTACTGCCTTTAAAAAGCTCAGTGTGTACTGATGTGGAATCTCCCGGTGCAGATGCCCCAAACACTTGGAGGGTGTAAAGGAGCAATATATATGTTAACTAAGTGTCACGTGCCTTTGCGGAGAAGAATGACAGTTGCCTGGGGACACAATTTTACTCTAAATTGTATCCATATGCAGTGCATGACTTCGGGATAAAAAGAGAACAGTGAAACAGAAATTGAGTGTTTTGTCCAATAAATACTTTTCAAAAGAATTTCAGAGTGTAAAGGGGGTTGGTAGCAGTGTTTGGGCTTTTTTTCTGTTCTTTATGTATGGCAAAGGCTATTTATTAGAAATTTGTTTTTCATTTCTTAGCACTGTTTGTTGCAAACTAGGAATGAAATATCAAAATGTCAGAGGGGGCACCACAGACATGGTGAACTACAATTCTTTTATTTATTTTTACTACACTCTTGCTCTAACTTACTAAGAAGTTATATCCTTCTGGATATTATTCAACCAGTCCTACACTTTAAAGAATTCTAAAAAATCATTCCTGCTGTAAATGCTGCATTTGAAGAGCCACTTCGCCATTTGCTTTGCAGAACAAACACTTAGGTGTTGTATTAAGGACTCTAATGTGGTCACACAACTTTTCTTTTTTTAGGTGGTCAAGTCAGAAAAACTTTTCCTTTAATTACAGTTTTAAAATCTGCATTGAGGTGGATCATGTTCATTTGCTGTGTGGCACTCAATCCATACCATTTTAATACAAATCTGTATTGCAGAATATTGCAGGCATGGTGTTGTATTCAAAACACCAATAACTTCCATAGACAACATTAGCAGTCAAATGTGCTTACAAAGATTCTTTTTTTTTATTTAATTCCATGGTTTTACTCTGTGACTAATAAAATTATGCAAAATCACAGTACATCAAAAGACTCAATTACCTTAAATGAAGCACTCTACCATAATACGGAAAAAAAACCAACCAGACAATGTTCCACATCAAAGCCACTTCAGAAATAAATGTGACATTTTAGGAAAGGAATTTGTAAACTAACAGCTTGGAAGCCACAGAGGAAAATGGCTTTCCCAAATAAAAATTCTTGAAATCTCTTTTTTTTTGTCATCATAAGAACCTATGACAGGGATAATAGAAATTCTCCTCATATGCTCTTCATTATATAAAATTTATATACTGGTCTATGTTTTGCTGTGCTTTCTAAATTTACTGCCTTTGTTTTTTCTTCTGCAGAAAAGATGAGGTATTCACAGATAGAGTCCTAGTCCCTCACCTCATTTTTGACAGAATGAAGAGGGCAAGAACGGCTTTCCCTGCAGGGCAACATACAATCCTTTATTCTTGATACAGGGGAAAATATGAGTTGATACGGCACCTTTCCTTCTCTTGATTGAATAATTCAGATAATACTGAATTTCTCACTTCAGTAAGCGAGGTAAAATAGTTCTGGATATATTGTGAATAGAAATACATGAAATGTTTTATGGCCCCGTGCTGCTAACCACCATGACTTTTAAGGAAAAAGCCTGAAAGAATACGGATTTAATGGAGGCGCTCTAACATTTGGAAAATTACAGATACATCCAGACACTTGATACTTATCATAGCTGTCTTCCATTACTTTGCCTAAGTGCTATTCCAAACTCTCCTGTACTCTGTCGCTGCACAGCCTGATGATTGAAGTTTTTGTCCTAGGCTTACAGGTCCCATAGGTGTATACACACTGTGTTATTCTTCACTGATTTTTTCTCTTCTTCTTTCCCAAGAAAGCTCTGCACTCTCTTCATCCTTTTTACAACTCTGCAACTGGTCCTAAGAGAACTGTTTATTAGGGATCTGTGGTGTTTTTCTAAAAGGTGGCAAGTAGTTGGAATATCTTACAGAGTGAAGATCAGGTTAGTTTTTCTTGAATGTACTTCTTTGCACTTACTGATACTGAATGAGAGTTGCCCTCTCATTTGCACTCATGAGGCATAAACCAAATTTTCTGTAGCTCTTCCTGGGAGCCTTAAATGCAACTATTTGGATAATTTAGCACTACTTGCAAAGAACTAGTGCCGAAGGTAGCTGGTTGTATTCCCATAATCTCAAATTTCTCTACACAGGCAAAAGCCTAGACCCTGTCAGGCACTGAATTTGATCAAGTAACCATATTATATTATAAGGGAATGAAAGACCTGAAAATTATATCTCTGAGGAATTTATAAATCTAGCTCTGTTCTGTTCCTACCTATGCTGAAATTATGGTTGTTTTGTTTCTTAATTCAGATTTTCATTTTGAAGGCACATATTGTGCCTTTTGTATCATACAACTTATTCTCATATTTTTAATTTTCTTTAAAGGTTTATTCATAGTAAACTCCAGTTAGATACATACATTTCATAACCATTTGTTAACAAATATGTTTCATATTTGTCTGATGTTTGCTTTAGCTTGCCATCTCCTGGATAAAAAGAACTGATAGATGAAGGATTTTCATGAATCTGAGAGAACTTCAACAAAAATCACTGGAAAATCACTCCTTGTCTCATTTTTTCACTGCCTAGGCTTTTTATTGTCTTTTTTATTCTTCAGTGAGTCATGGTATACTTTCCACTCCTGCAAGAATGAAGATCATTACTCAGGAAAAATCAGAGACACAAGTTAAATAAATCAGCAGTCCGGCTGATGTTACAGGTAAATCACTTCATATGAAGATACAGTTCCTGTTGCTATTAATGCCCTAATAATTTGTCTCCCCAATGTTGCTAGCAGATTTTCTATAGAATAAGAACTTTAGTCATAATATGTTCAAGTGTTTTCAGACCCAGCCACTTTTCTTGTCCAGTGTAGATGCATTATCCATGTAAACAGCTTTGTAAGAAGCTAGAACTTACATAAACACTTCTATGTGGCTCTAAGTTCCCATGCTTAAGTGGGGGATTGGAGCAGATGATCTCCAGAGGTTCCTTCCAACCTCAAACATTCTGTGATTCTGTAACCTGTGTGTGTGTTTTAAGGGTAAAAGTATAGATATAATGAACACAGGTATTTATCAAATTTAGTTTCCCCCAAAGACCGTCAAGCAGGCACAGTCACCTCTCTTAGGTTTTATTGAATATCTTCTATGCAGACATGAGAAAGATTAACTAATTTACATGAAGTAACTTACATGACTTTCAAAGCATCCTTTGGAACAATGCCAATAAAATCCAAGAGTCTAGTCCTAGACAAAATGAAAACAAAATCCATTTTTAATTTGTTTCACTAGTTTTACAGTAATTAGGGAACATTTTGTAGGAAGCTCTCGCAGTTTATCTGAGAAATCATCACGGCCTCTCTGCAGTGCCTGCCCATTAATGCAGGCAGGATGAGGAACAGCAGAAGCCATTGGAGATCTGTCGGGGTCTCCTG
>VZRS01000480.1:278673-347971 GCA_013398055.1 Ifrita kowaldi | reverse complement strand
GGGCTGTCCTGCTGGCAGGGGTCCGGCCGGGGAGGGGCTGGCAGGGGTGTCCTGCCGGAGGAGGGGGGTGTCCAGGCTGGGGGGGTTGCCTTGCCGTGGGCTCTTGTCCTGCCGTGCGATGTGTTCCTGCCGCCGAGGCGAGCGGCGGCTCCGGCACCGATCCCATCACCGCCCCCCGTGCCGCCCCATCTCCCGCCCGCCGCCCTCTCCCATGTCCCCGTGTCTGGCCCCGGGGGGACCGTGCGGGACGTGCCCTCGCTGGGGCAGGAGCTCCCGCCGGAGCTGCGCACGGAGCGCTGCGGGTCAGAGACCTGGCTCGGGTCGTGGCCTCCCACCGCGGGGAGCGCGGGTTACGCGTTTGGGTAGCGCTTGGCCTGGCCTGCTCTCGGTGCTGCCCTTAGGTCTGAATCTGTTCGTGCCTCTTCGCTGAAAACTCAGTAAAGCTCCCCCCCGCCCCCAAGTTATTTTAAATGCGTTTTAAAAGGAGGGACTGAAGTTTTAGGTTAAAACCTCCAGCACGGTTCATGAGATGCGTTTTCTCCACTGTTTTGCAGCAGTTCCTGTTCTCCTACCCATTGCCTTGGCATAGCCTGTAATGCAAATTGGGAATTCTGTTCTGAAATATCTCATGGAAACATGACTGCAGGGTTTTTTCCTCATACAGAAGGCTGGAGCGAAAGTGGTTTTTTTAGCGATCCAACTGACTAGCATGTTCCAAGGGACCTACTTGTATTTTCTCCATAAACATGGATAAAAGTGGGGCAGGAAGATGATGCAGTAATCATGGCTCAGCAGAAATACGGTTACTGATAGATGGAGAGACACCCACTCCCGTGCTGGGAGACAGGTATTGTACAGTCAGCTTGCGATCTAGAACTCTGTGTGTATTTAAATATAGACTGGCTTGAAGAATTCAGGCTTTTCTTTCTGTCTCAGGGTTAAATGGGAGCCAGTACTGTATGTGCAGTGTGAGAAATCTCTCAAACCTGAGCAAAGCTTCTAGTCAGGTATCTGTATGGTCACAGCTGAACTGCTACTGTCACTTCATTCCACTGTTAAATATGTTCTGTCTGGAAAAAAGAGTTGCAAAAGTAGGCAGGCAGAGAACAAGCTGCAAGATGGAGAGGATAAATAATGCAGAACAAGTGTTCGGGTCAAGGCACAGGACAGACTGAAAAAGCAAATGGTTTACAGTACCTTAAATACCCACTGGTTCATCCACTGAGTGGATCTCCACCTCAGCCCTTTGGGAGCCAGAACAATGGATGAAAGGATTGAGGGAGAAATCCTTGTGGTCTCTTCCAAAAAAACAAAAAAAAAAAAAAAAAAAGCCAAAAAACAAACAAAAAACCCCCAAACCAAAACAACAAAACAAACAGAGGGGAGAATTTGAAGAGGCTCATGATTCAGCCTTTGTTTTAGTTCTGATTTGTCCCAAGGCAGTGCAAGGTTCCCAGGCCTCGAAGGGCAGTGCATTTCCAGCTATGTGACTCAGAACGCGGAGGGCCATGAAAATCTGCATGAGAACGCTCAGATACCCACACCCAACTGAGCTGAGAAGCAGCAGCTTTTGAAGAGAAGGTCGAGAGACACCGAGGAGCAATGCCTGCCCCCCACTTCCCTTCCCTCCACAGAGGTTCTGCCCAGAGCCCTCACTTGGCTTTCCAAGTGAAAGCCACTACCCACAGCACTGAATTACTGAAAAATGGATGTTTATTTTCCCCGTGGGGTGCAGCCGAGCGAGCTGCTGTGGCTCCTCACAAGAGGAAGAATGCCTGTTGAATGAACCATGAGCTGCCCCTGCCTTTTTTTTCATTATTTTTTAATTTTTTTTTTTAAAGTTTAATTGAATGTGGGAGAGACAGGTTTGGAACTGCTTTTGGGTGATGGCAGAGGAAATTCTCTTAAGTAATCTGGGGTGGTTCCAAAAGGCATTCCAGTTCTCAGAAAAATAGGTATTACTAGTCATTGCTTATATGCTGTGAGTTGAAAGATTAATAATTTTCTCTGCTGAAGTTTACAGGCAGCCTTTACCATGACAGGGTAGATCAAATACATATTCTTGCCTGGGCAGCTGACCTGGTTTGAACTCAGTAAGTGTGGCTCTAACTGATGACTACAGTTTTGGAACAAATACTCTGCTCTGCTTTTTAAAGCAACCTTCCCCTTGTAGAGCATTAACCAGACTCTCAAGGCCATTTCCAGGCACCTTGTGCCTTTGGTGCCTTGGCAAATTATTTAGACCCAGTAGGTGTAAGCAGCCAGATGACAGAACTGGATTGAGATGAGAGATAAGGGAGTAGCTGGCCTGTTTTGCAGTCAGACCTTCCCCTGAATAAGGACAACTCCCAGCTGGTGCCAATGGGAAAAACAACTTGATCCTTCCATTTATTCCTCTGCACTCCATTCCTCTTCCTTTTTCACTCTTGGCTTGCATCCTGCAAAAAGACAGTTTAGAAATAGCTGTTCTTACATGCTCGGGCTGTTTGATTTTGGAATTTGGCATTGGTTTTACTGGAGACAGAAGAGCACCCACGAGCACAGAATAAAACAGCCCATCCCCAGGCAGAGCTGCAGCAGAAGGGAAGAGTGAAAGGTGCAGGAGCTGAGCATCATCCCCTCCTTAATCAGAGTTTCTATTGAAGTCAATGACCCAGATTTCTCTGACTTCAAATGGCTGCTTTCAGAGAGCTTGCTGGAGGCACGGTGCTGGGGAAGGTCAGGCAGAATTTAGCCTGAAGAATTCTGCATGCACAGGCTTATCAGCTCAGGATCTGTACAGCTTGATACTGCAAACCCGTGCTCTCCAATGAGCTCTCTCAAAGTCACTGAAGTGACTGCTGCCCTGGGCTTCAGGCTTGCTAGGCTGCCCTAAGCTTGGGATTTCTTTCTGTGATCAGTTCTGTGACATCCACCTTGCTCCTGGGTTTCCCACTTAAAAAAACAAAATGCAAAAAGCACAGATCAGTTTTTAATCCCATGGGTTTAAATTATTAAGGACCCAGAAATGTGATAAACCTTTCTTATCTTTGGCAGGAAAGCCTGACCTTCTGTGGGAGACTGGGAAAATTCCTACAGACAAAAATCAGGGTTTTAAACATAAAGGCATTAAAGTGATGCTGTATCTCCTTATGAAAGAATTATTTTAACAGCAGCAAGTAATGCAGAAATGTGCATTACTAGCTGTAGGCAGTTTGTCCTGCAGGTTTAGATTCATTAAATATTGTTGATGAGACTGGGGGGGTTCCTTTCCCCCTCTTTTTTAATGCACTTCCCCTCTCAGTTCCATGCAGTACCTGAGCAGATTCCTGATACTGCTGCCAGCCCACAGTGTCCTTCCTGGGTACCCCAGGTACCCCAGCCAGGGCATTCTGCTAAATTACCACCTCTCTTACTAGTATTATGGATTTTTTAAAATGCATATTCCAACCCAGAATCAGCTTTACTTACAAGGAGCATCCCAAAGCTGAATTTCAGTGGCATGGCTGGGTGTTTATGAGAAGGAAAAGGAGGTATTTTCCCATAATCATATATGCTTTGTCTTACCAGTGTCCAGGGTAACACAAGACGGAGTAGCTGCACGCTGGGGACTGTGCTCCGAGGGACAGGGACAGATCAGAGCCCTCCTGCCTCTCCTCTGCTGGAGTCAGCAGCTCTGCAGAGTCCTGGTGGCTCCTCTGCAAGCCCAGGCTCATTGCTTGTGCCTCCTGCGAGGACAGATGTGCACAGAGACAACGTGCACTGAAAGAGACACCTCATGTTTGCCATTTCAAGCAGCGCTCAGCTTTGTTAAGTTTTTCTGCATTAAAGTGAAATGTTGAAGTTAATTGAGATGAATACAATGATAGCTGGCAGCTGTATCATAACAAACCCTCAACATACACAGGCACAAGGAAGCAGAGCAGCCCTGCTATTGTTTGTTGCTTTATTCTGCCTTTGACTTTTTTTTTTAATGCCATGATTTCTTTTAAAGTTATCTTCTCTGATCTGCAGCAATGTGGGTGCATAACTGACAGTATTTGGACTAGAGATATTCTTGTCTGTATGTTTTCCTGGTCAGGCATTTAGACTACAAGCTGTATGGAAAGCATCAGGCAGAAAGTTGTGCAGAAAACATCAGACAGAACCGGCTTAATATTAAACCAACTTTGTAATATTTTTATTCCCATTAATTTTTAAAGCCTTAAAAAACCCCCTTATTTAATTGGCTTGCAGAGTAAATTGGTTTTGAAGGCTTACAACTGGCATTTTCATAACAAGTTTCTTGGGTTTGGGGTTTTTTCTTTGGGTTTTTTTTTAACTGCCAAAGGGCATAAACATATAATTTTCTATAGCCACCTGACAGCATCCATGCAGGGAAATAAAGATGTCCTTCTCCTGTATTTTTCTTTAAATGACTTTGACCTGAAGAATACATTATGTTGATTGGCATGAGAAAGAAGGCTGTGATCTTATTTTTACTGTTTGTTATAGCAGCTTCAAACTTATCAAAGAAAGAAATAGAGACTTTTTAGATGGCTGCTTGCCAACAGCACTAATCAGAATTTTAATGAGATTTTTCAAGGCCTAAATTAGGTCTAATTAACAATATATAACGCTAATGTATACTGCCATAGAAGGATGTAGCCTACTGCATATAGAATGGGTTCTGATCTCTTTAAAAATAGAAAGGTTGAACAAAATGCACATTTTTATGCAGCTTTACATATCTGCGGCTCCCTGGTATTCTTACTGTTATGTCTTAATTAACAAATTGCCTTTGGAAAACGTGGCCCTCAACTTCATCATAACTTTGGCATCCCTGCAGGGGAATAATGCAGGTTCTTATGGCTGAACCCCCTGTGTGGTTTCCACTGACTGACACAGACTCCTGGGTCCTACAGTGCTCCCTTTGCCATCCTCCTGTCTCCCTATGGCCCACGTGTTCCCATTGTTTGTGGGAGAGAACTGGCCTGGGACTCCCGTTTCCCAACCAGCACTAAAGGCAGGGTTATATTTAGTCCACACACACTGTTTTTCTCCAAGAATTTAAGACAGAAAATGATTAACAACTCCAAAACCTCATCCTCAAAGCACAACCTTCTTTCTGCCCCCAAGGGGTATTTTGTGCAAGGATGGATGAACCAAAAGGATTTTTCTCTATACAGGAGTTTGTAGTTATTTATGGTTCCACAATTCAGTTCCCTCCTTGTCTGTCTGAGCTGTTACAGATAAACTCAAAAAAAAAAAAAAAAAAAAAAAAAAAAAAAAAAATCTTGAATCCCAGCCGCTCATATGAAGCTTAATGCAATTAAACACCTCAAAGTACAGAACTGCTGCTTCTGCCTAAGTAAACATTTTTATTCACATACTCAGACCATTAACTGGGAACCGTCTTGCAAAGCCTCTTTCCAAATTTCATGTTTAGTAAACAAATCTCATTTCTTTATGCCAGACAAATCAATGCCTCTTCTGATTCATTTAACTCATGAAAGATGACCAGCAGCAGTAACAATGGGGGCAAAGAGCCCACTGAAACAGGCCAGAACAGAATGAATATAAACCCCAAAATAAACTCTGCCCCTCTCACAAACTCGGGCACATCAGTTCTGTGCTGTTGGGCTGAAGTGTTCAGAACACTTGAGTGGGACTTCAAGTGCTGCTCCAGAGCAGGTTCATCTGCAAAGCTGTAACCAGAGCTTACACTAATTAATAGAATCTGTAGTTAATGAGGCAGTCTGTCAACTGACCATAAACGTTGAACCAACATCAGACAGACTCCAAGGAAGCTTAAATAGCCATTTCAGATGTGTATTTCTTCAAGTGTTTAAATAAATATATTCACATCAAGTTTAAGGAAAGAGCCAAACCACAGGGCAGAGGGAGCCAGAATAATTTTGCATCTGTTACAACACTCAGGATAATGTTTGGGTTGATTTATAGGGGAAATATTTGGTTTTCAGCTGGAATTTTGGTAACTCAGAACAGATGTTCACAATCTTGGAATACTGTCTGCCCATGCAGCTCCGTTAAATCAAGTGCTGTTACACATTTAAACTCATCTAGGAAAAAGTTAATAGACTGTGAAATTGCTAATCTTACAAAAGGTACATACTAATGGGATTCCAATTTGATTATCTTTCCATTTTTTCGGAATCTCAAGCCATACAATAACACCTGTGAAAAATTACCAGAGTTCTCAAGGCATCAAGAGCAGTGAGAGTTCATCTGGTTTGTGACCCTGAATGGAGAGGAAGTGCTTGTCTATCACTTTTTTCAAAGCGTTTTTCAAATTGTTGAACCAAATCGGCTTTCTTTTCTCCCACCTTCCCTGAGCCAGGGGATATTTAAACATGTGGAGAGAAGAAGGTTCTTGTAATGAGAGAGTTATTTGTGCCTCCTAAAAATCATTAGGAATATTTTTAAAGTCTTATTTCTATCTCTTAAAGACCTCTGACTGCAGAGCAGCTCCGTTTCCCCTCTGATTCACTCCCATCCATCACCACTCAGCCGGAGGAGGAGCGGGAGGGCGACTCCACCCTCGTTTCCGTGGCCAGGGGAGCAGTGTGGTCCGAAACCCACGGGCAGCTTTGCATTCGCCCCAGGGGCACTGAGCTCCCCAGCTCCGAAGCAAATAGCACTTCTCTCAGTTTGGAGAAGCTGCCTTTTTTCTTTTTTCCCTTTCCCCTTTTTTGACTAGGTAGGCAAGTTGCAGTCTCCACAGGCGCAAACATCCAAAACTATTTGCTGATGCGAATTCCAGGCTGCCAGCAGAGCTCTGCCTGATCTCTTTACGAGGGCTGAGATTTCTTCTAGGAACTTTCAGATGGTCTAGTGCCGTGTTCTTCCTTCCCAGGAGAGATCCAAATGAGGTGGCATTCAGCTGTTTAATGGCTATCCCATCTGCAGCCACCTTTTCCTCCTGTGCCATCACTCTGTTCTTAGTAGCCGATGGCACTGCCCGTGCCAGTGGCTTGTTCCTGAGTGAAGCAAACATTTTGAATTACTGTAAGCTGAGCTCTTGCAGTTGTACCCAGCCATGTTCCCTCCCTGCTTTGGTGCCCTCATGGCATGGCACGATCCCTCCCTCAGTCCGGGATGTGCAGCCGCTGCCGGGGTGCGATGTCCCTGAGTGCCACCAGCTGGGACAAGGGGAGGCAGAGCGGGGGCACTGTGGGGTCTCTCCTGTTCCACACCAGTATCTCATCCTGAAGGATGCACTGGTAACGCCGGGAGAAGTGCAGTCTCAAGCTTGTTGTGCAAATGCAGTACAAATACAGATTTTACTCAAGTGTGCTCTTTGCAGGCAAGTTCGTATTTATAGCGGTGCCATGAGTCACCTCCTCAGGTACCATGGATACAGAATCCCATCCGCTGGCTCCATTCAGCACAATCAGCCTCTCACGATACTCTGCATCTGTGCTTGTACAACTCGGGGATTGTTTTTCTCCTCGGGGAACTCCTTCCTCTTTGTCCTGGAGCCATCGGGCAGGGCAATGCCTCCATGGCCAAGAAGCTTCCATGCAACAGAAACAAAACGTCATCTGCTGCAGACTTTAGACCACATTTTTGGAACATTTCTCTGATGTTTTGCTCAGACATCCAGCATCATTATTTTATCTTGGTCATTATCTAACTGACTTGTCTACTATTCTGTTATGTAAATTCTTTCCTGGAAAACGTGTCCTTTCTGCAAGAAGCTCGTATTGTCTTATTATTTCTATTTTCTTGGGCAGGAGATAAAAAAGTTAGAAACCATTTTTTTTACTACTGTTTTTGAAGAATAAAATTTTCTTATCATTTAAACCTTTACACTTTATCTGGAGCTTTCATTTATTGAGACAGTTCAGTGCAGGGGTAGAAGCACCAGGCTGGTGACCTCAGCTCTCTGGCCCCTGCCACCACTTACTGCATGACCTTGGACAAGTCCCTGAGTTTTCATCAGTGTTGTCTCTCTCTCTCTCTGTCCCTGTTTCCTGTAGGATCAGGCAGGGGGATCTTAAGAGGGTAACACCTGTATGCCAGGTGAGTATTTGCCAGAGTTAACTGCGTGATTTCTTATAAGGTAACAAGGTCTGTTATGACACCGACAGGTTGCAAACCTCTTGTACACAGCAGCCAGGTATTTGTTTCCAGTAAGAAGTCTTACAGCAGTACATTCGATTTCGCTGAACGTCACAGTAACGTCCTCTTGTCTCTCAAGCTCTGTCACTGAGCTGCTCAGAAGCTGCTCGGCAGTGTCTGCTCAGTAACAGTGTCAGCATCGACCTCAGTTACTGCAGATTTCTGCACAAACCCTCTCACAACTGCTCCTCACAGGAAAACCTTGGATCCCAGTTGGATTTGGGGGGTTCGATCCTGACAGGTGCTGGTGGTTGTTGAGAGCTGAGCCACCCTCAGCCCCTCGGAGCAGGTGATGAACACGGCTGCTGCGGGTCCAGCCTGGGACAGGGAGACTGTGAGATGCTCTCCTGCAAGAAAACACCTTGATTGCTCTGTGTTGTGAGTAGGTGAGACCGATTTACTTAAGAGTTGCTCTGAGGTCCTTTGGAAGTCAGTCAAAGGCTTTATTATGCTAAGATTAGTAGCTCTTGAGTAATCTCTACTAGAACAATTCACTCTCACTGCTGAAACTTTGCAGCTGCTACAGCTCCCTGCCACAGAGACTGGGTTTGAAATTCAAAGAAATCTGTGGAAATGTCATATTTCTGGCATAAGGGTCAGAAGAGGGTCCATGGTGGTCCATACAACTGGCTTTTCTGGAAAGAGAACACTGGCTTTATTATAAACACAGGATTTGCTGTCATCTGAGTGTGGTTGTAAATTTGAATAAGAAGTAAAACATGCATGAATTGATGGAGAGGATCCTGTAACTCTAACACACACTGCAGTTGCAGACATAAAATGCTGTGGTTTTGCTTTGTTTAGAGAACAAACTTTTCAGCAGAGACCCCTTTGTGATACAGCAGCAGCACCAACAGCACTGATGGGAGTTTGAAATCAACTAAAAAAAAATAGGCTTTCCAGCTTTATAATAGTTAACAGGAGATGTGATTTCTTTTTAATATTTTTAACACTTCCTCTCAAAATTATGAAAATCAGACTGATTTTTATTCCAGGTTGCAGGTGCTCCAGGCAGAGGACTTTGCCTACAAGAATAAAGCACCCAGGCAGCCTGTCCCTGGCCATCCCTGCTCACAGTGAGGCTGTGACAGAGAATGGCAGGAGCTATTCTGAGCTCAGAAGTCCTCCCTAATGTCACTTTCCTTTCATTCAGGCATGGCTTTCTTTTTTCTGTTCCACTAGCTGCTATTCCCTTTTACCAAGAAAGATCTCAGCTGGGTTTTCTGTAGCAGAACTTGCTCTGCTCGAGCCCTGTGTGCCAGCAGTTCGCCGGTTTTTAGGTGCTGTTTTACAGCTGTTCAAGTGGCTCTATGAAGACCAGAGGGACAGCCTGGCACCGGGCAAATCCACAAAAATATTGTGTTTTTCAAGAGCAGTAAAATCTCGTTCCAGCTCTGGATCTCACCAAAGCACATGAGGTTTAGTGACTTCTTGTGCCTTAGTGTTTGGACGATAATGTTTGCCTGCCTTGAGAGTTGCAGAGGAATGACGGCGTTCCCATGAGGATCAGCCTTGTTGTGAGCACAAGTGAGGCTTCCCTGGAAATGTGGTACCATTTCAAGCGGAGACTCCGGGGAGAAGTCTGCCAGCAGCCTTTTCATCTTCCCCGCACCCTGACTGATGAATAAACATAGGCAGAGAGGGAGGAGATGAAAAGCTGCCAGGACGGTGTTGCTGCAGAGCTGTGGATCTTCCCGGGCAGAGCCTGTAAATGGCTCCTCTCTTTCGGGGCTACCCAGGGTTTTAGCAGGTGTTTCGGTGTCTCCCTGAAGGGAAGCAGAGCAGCCCATGGCACCCACGTGCTAAAGCAGCTCCACTGATTTTAGGTCACATTAACAGCAAATCTGTGGATTTGCTCTGCTCCCTCTGCTCCCGCGGCTCCAGGCATCAGCCGCGTCTGATCTCCCTTCAAGGGAGGCTGGAATCTGTTTGAATCCCACTGTTATCTACAATTTTAACACGTACTCCACCCCCCAAAATTGTGTGAACCGGCACAGGGCTATCATGTGCAATAGTCTTAAAAATCTTGGCAGGTTAACTTTGAAGAAAATCTCTGGTTAGGCAGTAGTCCCTGCTAGCAATTACCAGGCTTTTATCTGTAGCTGTCAGTGCACTGTAAAAAAGTGGTTGTTACTCCCATTTTATAGAAGCAGCAGATGTTCTAGGGACATCTGCATAGATTTAATGCAGAAATTGTATGCCTAAAAGGTGTTCTAGAAAATCCCATCATTATCACATGACTGATTTTATTCAGTGCACCCAGGAATTCAGATCTGCTGGCTGTGCTTTACTTCTCTTCTTATTTGTTTTAAAGCAATAGTTCTGAAGTTTTCATTTTGCTCCCCTGCTGAGGCAGAGGAGCTGGAACGAGCCTTTTTTTTTTTTTAACTTTTTTTTTTTTCAACTTTTTTTTTTTCTTTTTTAGGCAAACTTTCAGGTATGGATTTATTCAAAACTTCTTGAGGTTTGATTTGGTTTTGTGATCAAGGGGCACAGAAGTCACATTTGTGAAATCCAATTAGGCTCCAGCCCTGGCAGAGACACATGACAGGAGGCACGTACATCCATCCGAGTCCCTGTGCCTCCCTGCTTTTAAAGCCCTCAGCCTCCACGGCAGAGCTGTGCTTCTTATCTCAGGTATTTGGGATTACTGCAAACTCAATTTACCCACTTGGGAGCTGTCAGAGCTGCAGTCCTTCCCTCGGAAATGCGGTAGTGACAGGGAGAGGCAGCTGAGCACTGCGCTCCTCCAGGCGAGGGATCATGATCAGAACTGGGTAGGGCAGGAGAGCTGTAGATGGATGGAGCCAAGAACAATTTCTGGATGCAGTGGGCACAGAGGGAGGAGGCTGAGCTGTGGCTTTGGCCAGGAATTACAGCCTGCTCTGCACGTCTCTGCTCGTTCACCTCCCTGCCTGCAGCTGGAGCTTGTTGGTGTCTTTGCAGAGCACACTGGCTTTTTGGGTTGAGGACTTTCCACTACAATGAGCTAAAAGTTGTCAGAGCAAGGAAGAGTTCCCCTGGTAACACTCCCTAGGATCCAGCTCCCGAGCTCAGGGAGGTGGTGATGCCCCTGGCAGGGTGCCCCTGTCCTCACTCCAGCCCCAGAGCCCTTGGCTTGCCTTTCCCTGTTGGCTATAGCAAAAAAAAGGAACTCAATCCTTCTCCTTACCTGAAAAGCTGTAATTTCCCTCAGCAACATCAGAAGCTGAATTGCTGATTCTCCCAGTGCTCTAGGTGAGTGTCCCTGGCCCAGAACAGCCCCCTGGGAGCACCCACTGGTGCTGTTCAAAACTTCAGTCATTATGGCTACTGAGTTTTCTTACAAATGAGAACTTGCATTTTTATGAATGTGGCGAAAATACCAAGGCCATTTCCTCCAGTTTCCTGTAAGTGGGTTAAACTGTGTATCCAAAACATCAGGACAGGCAACAATAACAAACCTGGTCTGAAAGAGACTTCAGGGTTTTGTACCCAACAACCTCTGACCACAGCAGTAAAACACTTTCTTCTTATCCTCAGCCAGCCACAGGACTTTTCCTGTTAGTGAACATTCACTATTGATTTCATTTTTGGCTTTTGTATCATTCTCTGCAGGACTCTAAGTGGTTATTTGAAACAGCAGAGCATGCAGGACTGTGCTTTGCTGCTCTTGCAGAATGTAGCATCTACAGCCAGAATGGGTTAAGCACATTCAAGGAGAATTTAGGCTCAAGAGACTGGTCTGCATTCCCAAAGATGAGCAGAGGAAGGAGTAATTAACTGCATTTACACATTTTCAGTTAATACCAGAATGATTCCTTTTGGTTGCATCTTTCAATTACCCAGGAACAAGACAGCCATATTTCAACAGTTAGGTCCTATTTCCCGATCATCTGTATCTTTATTATTTACAACATTTCTCCATTTAATTGAAGGAGTAATATGATCTGAGTGTGCCAGGCAGGTTCTTACTGGGCCTCTCTGCTCCCGCTCATGCCATGCCATCAGTGATGAGCAGTTGTCTTTGGCTTGGAACATGTAACCCCCACAGTGACTAATTACAGTCCCTAACGATGGGTCCCCAGTGGCTCAGTCTGGAGATTAAAATGTGCAGCTCAGCCAGGGCCTGAGATCTCCCCTGTCTCCAGAGAGCCCCGTGCTCCTGCTGTTTTCTGGAACAGTGGGGTTGGAAAGAAACAGGGATGCATTACCAGCCTTTGGAGTGAAAATGAAAACATCAGCAGGAACTCAAATGCTTCGCTTTCCTAGGATCCTTTCTCTTTCCCATATAAGTGCTGTTATTGTTATATTTCTATTTCAGGCCAGAAACATAATTTTATTTCTTTTTCCATTTCAATCACGTTTTAATGAGTTCTCTTCACATACAAGAGCAAGGATAGTTCTTGATGATAATAACAGTAATTGGACCACAGGGAAATACTGACTGTGGGTAGCTGACAGGCAGGGTACTTGAGAGGAGATTAAGATATTTCTGATCAGAGTGTAGCTTTTGGGGTCAGGGTGAAGTAGTGACTTATCTGAAATAGCAGCAAAACTACTGATTTTTCATGGTTTGCTTTTAGCCCAGAAGTCTAACAATGAAACCAAAATTCCCCATAGTGACTGTCTGGAGAAACTGATTCTTCCTCGTCAGGATGAGGGGTCATTTCAGCAACCTCCCTCGTTGGAGCCCTCAGTGAATAATAAGGATCATGTAGCTGCAGTTCAGTGTCTCTATTTATCAATACCCTTCTTAAGGTGAAGGAAGAACACATCTTATGTTTGCTTTGGAAAAATGCTGAGCTAAATTCTCTGGAGTCTCGAGCGCCGTTGTAAACACCAAACACATCACTGTCCTGGCTGGTGTGCTGGGAATTCCTGAGCTGCAAGATACAGGCAAGGAAATATCCTTGGACAGCAGTTAACCCTGCATGTATTTAACCTCAGCTAATCCTGGAAGTTGTAAATAGAGATCCTGGACATCAGATGAAACATGGGCTTGTGGCTTCAGGGCCAGAACTTGCAGGGGACAAACCAACCTCCCAAAACATACCTGGGAGCAGGAGGGATAAAGATTTTTTTATCCACTCTCTTTAAATGATAGTTTTAATTAGTTTGGGTTTGACTGATACTGTACCACAGGGACAGAATCAGCAATGGTTATCAGATTTCAACTTTCCAGCTTCATATTGGGAAACAAGAGGCTCTATTTATAACAGATCTTTGGCCCATGCCCTTTTTTTTTCAACTCTATTGACTTAATAATGAACGATACAAAACTCATTTCATCTTTGTGGGAAGTGAGTTCAATACTAATATCTTGTAATAAAATAACTTCTCTTAAATGAGTGCTGTGAAAATACCAACCTATTAAATCCATGCCAAATCAGCCACTGTTTGTGGAAAAAATCTAGAACGAGCAATAATCAAGCCACCAGAAAATATAAGCAGAGCCTAGATGGTACAACCTGTGAGCTGGCTGGTATTTTTAGTGGTACATGAAAACAATCCCCAGGGAAAGGCAAAGCTGGTTACAGAGGACAAAGGTGAGGCTTTAGTCACCAGTATTTGAGTTTTGGTACACTATCACTGCAAGCAGCCAGGGGAAAGATTTACTAAGGTATTTAGGTACCTAAACATGCCTAGCAGCATTTATAGCAGCATCTAAGTAGGTTAGGTGCCTAATTCCCATTAACTCCACGAACATGTTTAAGCTGCTAAACATCTTTGCAAAGCTGGCCCCAGTGCCTGGGCTGACAGGTGCCAGTCTGAACTGGTGTGACTGGGCTCATTCCCTGCAGGCTGCTGCTCCTTGGAGTGGGGAGTGTTGGTAACACACAAGGACCAGGAGCACAGAAGTGAACAAAGGCTCCTGAGCCAACTTAAATTTTTGCTGCTGACTTAAAATAAAGCCACACAAAAGTCACTCAGAGCAGCACTTGCCAAAAGGCCACTGAATTTTGGAGCTTGGTTTGGAGTGAGCATTAATGCTCCTGTGTATCTTGAGCTGAGGGTTAAGAATCCCACCAGTTCCCAGAAAATGAAACATTTCACAGGCCAAGCCAGAAAAGCATTTTCCTGAGCTCCTGGAGAGCCTTGCCCACAGTCAGTCCTGCATGGCCCAGCCTGTTCCACAACCACAAATATTTTTCTTAAAGGATTTTCCCTTCCTTACCTCAGTGGCACCAGGCACCTCCTGAGTGTCAAAAAAGAGACTTAAATAAATGAACCAAACCATTCCTAAAGCAGCCTGTTACAAGAGGCATTTCAACAGACGGAGAATGTTATGTGGGACAGATTCATTCCTATATAAAGGTTTAGTTTTATTAATTTAAAGGCTATAACATGCACTTCAGTATCTTTTCCACTTATTTTTTTTAATTCAGGAATAAAAATGAAAATTTGCTGTTTACAGCGTTGCATATGTTGACAACTGCTCTTTACAAATTCTGTTCCAAGTTATCCTAGAACTATTTTCTCAATATACACAGTTCAGTTTAAGCAAAATAATATTCACAAAACTACTTCACAGAAAGGAAGAGACATGGGGAGATCAACAGAAATAACCTAGGAAACAAGTATGCCAGTGTACAAAAATAGATTGGAACATTTGGAGATTGTAGGTAAGAAAATGTATTCTCAACCCCAGAGAATGTGAACTGGTGGATAATCTGAGGAGGGAAATGCTCACCGGAGCAGCTGAAGAGATGCAGGGATCTATTTCTAACATCTTTAATTTCTAGGCAAGTTTATAAGAGAGAGGGAGGAAGAGGCTCCAAGTTTGTGCCACACTCTCATCTGTGGGAGGTGACAGTGAGAGGAACAGGAGGATTGTCCCCGTGCACAGCAGGCTGCGCGCCCGGCACCGTCCCCGGCGCCCCGGGAAGGGCAGCATGTGCAGAGCTGTCTTCCTGCAGCTGATCCAACAGAAGGACAGCTTTGAACTGCTCTCCATGGAGCCCCTGCTTGTGCAGAGCCTGCATGAGCCTCAGTCCCCATCCCTAAATAGCTGCTCCCCTTTGGAGCACCCAGCTGGCTGACACAAAGCCACGAGCAGAACGCATCGAGGCTGCAAGAGGCAAGTGATGGCTCAAACCTCTCTGAACAGAACTGGGAAGCTGGAATCTATGAGCAGGCTGGATATCACTGAAGTATGAACAGAAAGTGCTGTCACATAAAGCATCCAATGACTGCTATGGCTACAGCAAATACCATAAGGAATTCAAAACATCACATATCCTCTGTGGGTCATGAGTCTGTGCCATTCTGAGAAAAGGGATTTAAATAAAAATGCTTCTGGAGTGTCGAAGCCTGAAACTGAAGCACACACTCTGTCCCTTCGGCCCGAGCTCTCCGGGAGCACAAAGGAGGCTGTGGAGCACGCAGGAGCCACTGGAGCAAATATGGCTAAACCATTCATGTGTTATTGCTAGGAGAAGTTTTCTTAGAAATGTAAGTTACTGTGGGTCTGCTGAACAAGCTTTTTTCCCTAATCCACACCACCTGTGTAGATTCACAAATAATTTGCGTCTGACCTAGTTAAAAGTACAAAACAAATTTTTCCTATTTGCTTATTCAATATACACTGACATCTACTTCCTGCAAAGGCCTCTTTTGTGAGGTTCAGGAAGAACATTTGGTGATGTGCTCTCCAGCTCTCAGGCCAAGCGCAATCAGTAGGCCTGACTTGGATTTCAAAAAAAGGTGAATTATTTTGGTTCAAAAGGATCAACCACTCCAGTGAGCCTGACCTGGCGGAGCTCTGCACTGCTGAGGACAGAGAGCGTGGTCAAGGCACCAGAACTGCAAGTGAGTCTGGTTTTGATATTCATTCTTCAGAGGACAAAGATTCTTAACTCCAATGCCACACCTACTGAAGACAGACCTTAAAAAATGTTATTGCACCCTGTACCTTGCTCACACTGCCACAATCCCCTTCTCCCTCCTGGACTGAAGCACAGAGATAGAGTTTTCCTTTGGCATATCCACCAGTGCTTCTGCAGGTTCAGGTCTGTCTCATTCATTAGTAACACCCACCATTATATACACAACACACACATAAAGAGCCTCCAGAACAATGTAGCACAGAATCATACTTTTGAGAAAGCTGAGATCAGACATTGTGCTGTGAATAATGAGATTTAAAATATCCTGTGCTATTGAGGTACATAGAAACCTGTTCATTAACTTGCACTAGCACCAACCATCATTTTCTTTATCCTCTTTAAAACATCACCGATGTGTACAAAATGATTTTGCTCTACTTAAAAGACCAGTTCTGAGGAGGTGACTGATTTCTGCTGATCCTGGAGGTGGTTTCACAGGTTTCATTGTACTTGAAACTTCACAGCTTCCACTGAAGTATTTGATGTGTGTCTGTATCAGTGTAGCAGAGTACAAAAGTAGAATAATTTTCATCTTGCCTCATATAGTTGTCAGAGTATGGTGTCCTCTACGAAAACTTTCTTTTTACTTGACAACTTATCAAAGACACATTTTTCTAAAACTCAACAACCAATCTTAATAAGTATTTGTTTTAAAAGTCATCAGGGCTCCAATATTTGTAATAAATCCCTAAATTTCTAGTAGCAAAACTTATTTGCAGATTTCTCCCATAGAAGTAAGAATTTTCAGTTAAGTCATCTACATTATTCTCACTAGCATTGGTTCAAAAACCCCACCTCACTTCGCATCTCTCAGTCAACCATGGTCCCATCTGTCACCAGTGGTCCCATCTTAAATCTCATGTTGCTCAAAGCTGTGAAAATTTCAGCTGACCTGAAAAATTCAGCTTCAGGTCAGGCAAATTATGGGTCAAGGGGGAAATCATGAAAAGACTGGACTGGGCCCTAAGGTGAGACTGATCCCTGGCACACCAAATTGGAGCAGATTAAGGACTCCTGTGGCACCTGCATCCTTTGTAGCACCCATCAACAAACCCACCTCAAAAACGGCAGAACTTCCTCCAGCTTGAGGGGGAGAAATGTCACCAGGTACTACTACATCACACAAGAAAATAGGTAGATTAAAACCTGTGCATCTTCTCACTAAGGGACTAAAACCAGACAAACTACTCTCTGTCCACAGCTGTCCTCAGCTCTTGGGCCTGGGAAGGTCTCTGATCCCATCCTCCTCCTCCTCGGAGCAAAGCAAGCTCAGTGCGCTCGTGACGGGATGGATCCAGGACGTTGTCTGTGTCACGTGGCTAAAAACCAAGAAGAAATTCTATGAGCAACCCAAAAGAGGCTTACCCACCACAAAGCAAGGAATTCCAGGTGGATTCTGGAGTTGTAACAATCATTATGACACCTTCAAACACAGAATTGTCTTTTTCTTGCTAACTGCAAGATTTTTAAAAACAAAATGTGGAGTCTTCAGACGGCCAGAACCTGGACTGGAGATTCCATTTCCCAGTGCAATAAAAGAAAATGCTTTTGTATGAGACTCTTGATACAGACTGGTGACATTTATTGTTAATTACTGGAGCTGTAGACAATTAACACAGCAGGGTTAATGGCCATCACACCAGTTACAGCCTGAGGGAGGCAGGGTGGTCAAGAGGAAGTTGAGCAAATGTGGAATCACATCATAGAAACACACTCAGCTCTTCAGAATATGAACCCTGGAAGCGTCCAAGGCCAGGATGGACAGGGCTTGGAGCAACTTGGGATAGTGGAAGGTGTCCCTGCCCACGGCAGGGGGTTGGAATGAGAGGGTATTTAAGGTCATTTCCACCCAAAAGACTCTATGATTATTATTCTAGCATCATTAAGTAATTCCTCTTCTTGCAGAAAGAATAAATTAAAAAATGATGGTTTTTACATGTCTTCTAGCCCAAATTCTGGACATACTCCCACAGCCTTTACACACACAATAAAAGGGCATCAGTGCTGATGTTTAAGGTTTAAACCCTACACTTGACAGGCAGGCTAAGCTGCTTTATAGTTTCTGGAAAGCTTCTGTGTGAATGGAAAGAGCCCAAGCAGGGCTCAGTAAGGACAGACACACGGACGGGTTTGGTGTCTGTGGTGAGAACATGCACACCTTATGAGTGGTGTGTGCATGTGAGCCATACTGTGTGTGGGCAATACACTGCCTCTTCTCCCTTCTGGAATAATGTGTTCTTGGGAAAGGAAATAGCTTCTTTTCACTTGGAAAAAAAAAAAATCTTGCTAATAAATTCACAGCTTTTATAGTCAAGTCAGTGCAAAGATTAATTTTGTAATATAAGTTCACTGTAAGAACAAGCTGAAAAATATTGTAGGTACAATAAACACCATGAAGGACACACAGCTCTTCTCACGTCCTAGCACAGTGTCCCCAATGCCCAGGTCTGCACCCACTTTCCAGGTGGATTGGTTTAATTAAATTTGAAGTGCCATCAAGGAACTACTCTGGATTTACCTTTTCAAGTGAGAACAGGTTTTGTCTTTCTCTCTGCAAGAATGGTCTCTTGAATAACTGATTATGGAAACAGATGCATTGAAGTAGGAATTCGAGCCAATGTTCCACTACATGGAGTGATGGGTTTGGGATCACTATTCCCATCAACATGATCATACTATTCACACCTTTCAGCTGAGTGCACTGAGCTCATAATCAGTTGGGTGTGATGAGGATGATACTGTTCACCAAGGGCTAAATATGATCCTAATGTAAATCCCAGCTGGAGATGCTCTGAATAGGTAACCTGTGAATTCAGGCATTACTTTAACTGAGGCAACGCCTGACCAAGGACCACACAAGGAAAACAAAGTGTGGAATATAAAGGCCATACCCAAGGTTCTCATACATTAAAAAAAAATCAAACCCCAAAGCTCCAGTTATGTATAAAACCAATTCAGAAGTGCTCTTTTGGTGAGAGCAGGACTGGATGGACTCCATTCCTTCTTTTGTTACAAAAATGTGCATTACTGGGGTTGTAGGATCAGTTTCACAGAGTTAAAACAAAAGGATAAATGAAAAACATGTTCCTACAGAAAATACACTGCAGCAGACAATGACCACTCTCAAGGACAGTAATTGTTTCATTCTAAGAAAGCAAATGTACTATTTTTACTAGGAATAAGAGCAACTTAGCAAACATTTCCAATGTTTACCTTTAGAAAGTCAGGTGACACCCAACATGAAGAACATGAAAAGAGTTGTTTTACAATGCTTTACGAGAGACTTGTGAATAAAGTCTGTGTAACCAAGAACATTGTTCCCATTATTCCACAACACAGGGAAATGTATGCATCATATTTATATTATGAATATATTTACATTTGTAAATATACTCAGAAAAATATCTTTGCTGCATATTTCTGCAATGTTTTCTATAAAGTCAGGAAATGCCTTGTTTCCCAATTAAAATATTCAGTCAATAAGGCTTAGTACTGGAGATGTGCTCCAGACTGAAGTCTCAGCATGTGATTTATTGGTATAACAACACAGAACTCCTTCCAATACCTGCAGAATTACGGGAGCTGAACAAACTGGATTCCACCCATTCCACCTCTGCCAATGCAAGATTTATTGCCTCCAGCACTATCTTAAGTGTTTATATTGCCTACTTTTATCAAACCATTTCTGAGCAATCCACTGCTGAATTTAAATAAGAGCAAAATGATTTTAAAATTTGTTTCTTTTCCCCATTTGACTTCCTTGTGTAGCATGCCCCGACCTGCTGTGTACTTGAAGCCTTGGTTCAATTTTCTCCTGAGCATGCAGTATCAACCCTGTGAAGTGGGAGAAACTGCACAGGAGTAGAAGAGTTACATGGAAAGGCATCCACAGGTCTTTGATGTATCCAACTAAAAAATTCTTCGTAAAGTGTTTCTTCTTCTTCAGATTTTTCTCCTAGATACTCCAGGCAAATGACAGCATGCCCAACTTCCTGCTACTGCTGTAAGAACTTCAGCTTGCTCTCACACAAATTAAATGCACAAAATTCTCCAGATCTTTAACAGTGCAAAATTGTGGCACTGAAATCTGGGTTACAATTCTCTGTATTTGATGGCATAAGATTGTTTCATCACCGGTAAGAGAGAAAAGAACCAGTTTTCACTCATTTTCGAAACACCAGGGGCCAAGTTTTGCTCTGTTGTCAATCTGCTGCTGCAAACGCTTCTGATTTGAACCCAACTCCTTTCAACTTGCTCTAGACTTTATCCCACGGGTGATTCTCTTAAGACAGTTTGGTTTAAACCCTTTGCCAAAATCCTTCCTAGGAAAAGAGCTCTTATAAATAAACATTAAGTCCAGATACCATGTCTCGCATTGTAGACAGACACACACAATACGCACAGATTATTTAAGTAGAGAATAAATGTATAAACCCTGCTGCTATTTATTTTTAGCTCTCCAAAAGTGCTGTGACTAAAGAGCTTTGACATAATCAGTCCGAAGAGATAATCCCAGATTTAGTGGCTTGCAGAACATTCTTATATTAGAAATACACCCTCTCTGATTTGTGTGTTAGGGCCAGCAATAAAAAGTGAGAGGGAGTCCCAATCTACCTCTGGGTTTTGCTTAATTGATGCAACTGGTTTGAATATTAAGGGAATATTTGGAAAGCCAGCATTACAAAGTTTAAATGTACAACATTTTCCATTTGCAAATGTTCCTGTTCAAAATTTAACATCTTCAGAGCAATCCAACATCTTCAGAGCAATTAGCAACATTTAAAGATTTTCAGGTTTTCAAACAAATCACTGCTATCGGAGGGCAGCCAAATTTATTGCTAGAAAACAAACATTTGATCTGGAAATATGTCAGTAGATTAGTCTGTCTTTTTAACATTAGCAAACTGCAGGACAAATTTCAGAGCTTGGGAAAACAAAACATGAGAACAGAGGGATGTTTTGGCAAAGAAATAGTAGTGGATTATTTCAAATGCCATTATAATTACTCTCCTTATGGCTCTTCCTTCTTCACATGGAAAATTATTTCTTTTAAAACTACAACCGCAGACAATATTTTAAGAAAAGAATAACTCAAAAATTCAGAGAAAGGCTAATGGAAAAAATATTTGCACCTTATTTTTAGATTTTAAGCATTATCAAGACATCTTTTTCACTTTAAATTGTGCTCTCCAGCCAGGGCCAAACTCTGGAGCCTAACAGGGAATTGTGAAGTCTTGCAGACACCACAAGTGCTGTGGGTCTCAGTGCAGGATGTTGAGCTACAAACCTGACATGCAGCATTCTTGGAATTTGTTTTTTTCCCCCTTTTGACACGGGATGACATTGACAACACCTGGCTCAATGTTTGAATTGCACCAGTGTTCCTGAGCTTTAAAAGGAGCCATCTTGTGCAAGACCCATTTGTTTGAGACCAGTTCAGGAGAGGAGATGCAGCCTTAAGCAATTAGTCAGTCAAAGTCTCCTAATGAATAGGGACCATTACTCATTAGGGGCCAAAAGGATTTAGTTGTATCTGAACTTAAAAAGCCAAATTCTGGCCTCAGATGAGCCCTGCTCTTCTCTACCAAACCGAGCAGTATGGAAGATGAAAGTGAAGCTGCTTGTCTTGTGTAAAACAACACAAACCCCATGTCTTCCTCCTTAATGAGCATACCCCGTAAACTAAATCCATGTAATCCATAGCAGTAATTTTGCTAAACTTTTAATCTTCTCTTCTTTTTGATTTCCCAATCTTCACTAGCCCTTTAACATACAATAGTGCTCAGCTGAAGAATACTGATGCTTGATGAAGCTGTTCCTGATCTCTGCACAAAACTTCTGCAAAGCCCTGGTGGCCCCCAGTGCTGCTGAGAGCCTGAGCCAGGGGTACTGCACACCCTGAGAGCTTCACCCTCTGGTGAAGGATTTGAAATAATCATTAAAAAATGCAGCAAACAGCACTGCTAGATGTAGACGCCCCTAAAGAACAATGCCCCTAAATGAAGATCCTGAAACTTAATCCTTCATGTAGAGGCTCTGCCATCCTTCCTGCTTGCTCTTGCACAGGCTCTGTGTCACTCTGTGCTGGACTCCACATGGCTTCTCAAGATTTGCTTGAATTACTGCCTTTGTCTTTTGTTTCCAGGCCTTTCTGTTCCTGCTCCCCTTGTGCTTGGGACAGCTCTTTGCTTTGCAAGGATCCTCTTCCCCTTTCAAACCCACTGCCCCAAATTTCACACTTCAGAGAAGGTTCTCAGCTCTTATTCTCACGCTTCTCTAAAGCAACCCTCTTAAGCCATGATCAGAATTCCTTGGGCATATTTGGAAATGTTGTATAATTAGAAAATATACAATCAAACATAGATCCTGCACAAAAGTGGAGCAGTCCCAGCTTGCAGCAGCATCTTGAGGACCTTCACATCCTGGCAGGGAGAGAGAATCACCCTTCCCTATTAGAGCAGGTCACAATGGAGCATCTACAGGAGTTCCAGGGAGCTGCTGCTCCTGAAGGCAGTCCATGGGATCATGGCAATAGCTGGCCTTTAGTTACAGCCAGACTCTCTCACATGGCTGTGGAGTTTAGATAAATACAGCAAGATTTGGTAGGCAGGATGGTCAAAATGCTGGAAGTGGGCTAATTCTGTTGCCCTCAAATCTCTACCTGCTTCTAAATCACTCTATAATTCTATTAAATACAACGTGGAGCCGCTGGTGCTGCACCTCACACGTTTCGGGAATGCACTCTTAACTTGAACTATTTCTCACCTTTCCAGAGCCAGTGCTTTTAACACTCTGCTGTTGTCCCTTATGAATTTAAACTTGGTATTAATTTTTTGTTTCTTCAGCTCTTGGAGCCAGCACGCACCTGCAGAGCCAGCCAAGGTGTCTGTCATGGCTGGAATCCCCTTTGGAAAGGACAGTGGTTGGAAAGCAACTATTAAATGCTGTCAAGCACTGGAAAACTCTCGCTATTTTGAAGAGCAAATGCTGGGAGGATCTGCAAGGAATAGCTTATTCTGAGCTGTAACTAAAGCATTTTAATTTAGCGGGTAAGCAATCAGAGCAAAATAAAACAACTGAGTGACATTGATGCAAGTATAATCTATCAATCAATCAATCAATCCTGAGAGCATCTAGGGATGACAGTTTCCAGACACGAATCCTGAAGGCAGTTTGGGAAGGGTTTTTGCACTGCATTTATCAAGATCGGATTATTTGAACTGAAACATTCATATCTTCTTTTTCCTTTTTTGTTAAAATTAATTTAAGCCTGTACCCTCTTCCAAGACATTTCAAAAGGAAAGTACGACCTCTAATAGTACCCCAGGAGATGCTGGGCAGGTCCTGGAAGATGTCAGTGACCTTAATTTTACTGGCTGTAATAAGATCAAGAGCACTTGTCACCTCATGGAGCTGTGTCCTGAGGCAACATGAATGTTTATTGTATTTCCCTCAGGGATTGCAGATTTTTCTTGAGTATTAATTAAAGATTGAGGGATATAAAGTGAAACCCCAGAAGACAGTCGTGCTATTTATTCCTTGATTAAACCGATTAAACCCTTGTCTACTCAGACAAATCTATGAGCCATTTCAGCGGGCAGTAATCACTAGGAAGAAGATTTATCCAGCCAAATAGTGTGTGCTGCATCATTAAAAATTGTCAACAATAAACAAATGGCCCGAACTAAAATAAAATCAGTAATAACAAAAGGATCTGAGCCAAGGCTGAATCAGAACTAAGGTTTGAGTGACAGCACAGGCCCTTCTCAGCTTGAAAGTGCTACCTGAAATCTGTCTCTCCCAGTACCAGCCAAGTGCTGTTCCTCTGGAAGTGCTGGTTTAATGTGTGCAGTTACTCACAGTCCTGTCTCTAAGTGAGCTGCATAAAAATTCTGGTGCTGTGTATTTGCAAATGCATCAGAGCATGTTGAAGGCTATTGTTTAAACTCCTTGTGTACTAAACTGATATGAACCTGGAGCAGTGACTTTGCTCCAGATGAAGCACATCCCAAAAAACCTTGCTGTGTGCTTTGATCTGCTTCCGATGGCCCTCCCAAAATGCAGGGAGCAAAATAATTTCATTTTCTTGTGTTTTCTCACAGAAGAAATTCTAACAGATGCCTTCTGTGACAGGCCAGAAGCTGGACAGACTGTGCACTATCTGTGGAAGCTGAAAGAATGTTTCTCCGTTTTGGTTCTTGATATTAAAAAACAAACAACCTCTCAGGAAAAAAAAGATTGCCCAACCAAAAGCAGCTTAAGGTCTTAACATTCTTGTATTACAAGCTCATGTTATCATAAAATCCAATGCCAAGTTTCCTAGTTCTACATCTGAGATTATTTTCCTTATAGTCATGCAAAATTATTTCAGTGAGAATCAGAGAAACTGAATTCCAAAAATCCAACAGAAACATGTCAGGACTACCCAAATTCACATGGTTGCATCTGAAGGTGTGTGAACTGACGCCAAGCTGATGGATGGAGACAGCTTTGGATCCCTGTACACTGAACAGCAGTAAATAGCAGATAGCACTTGGTTAGTGCTCGGCCAGTTCTGTTTAATATTTGCTACTTCTTGTAACTATATAACTATTCTTTATTTTCATTCAGGAGAATTTGAGGATGACAGGTAAAGGGAAACATTTTCAAAAGCAACCTCCTTTTTTTTTTTTTTTTGTGAAATGTAAAATAGGAAAGGTCCAAATTTTAAGAGACAAAGTAACTGCAGCTTTCTTTGAACTCAGTGGAACCAGCACTGCATGCCTCAAATTACCCATTCCTACCCACAAAACTTCAGAGTTAAGATGGGGACACCTACAATGATGATTTGATAACTGCTAATTTTGGTGCAAGTAACTTGCCTACTGCTTTACAGGGAGCTGGGTGCAGAGCTGGCGCTGGATTCAGTCCAGGGGAATTTCAATTCCATGTTGAAATCAGTATGGCAGATCACGGGTTTTCTTAGTCTGCTGCTCTGAACTGACTGAAAATTAAGTGGAACATACAGAAGCTTATTTCTACATCAGCTCTGCTATGATTTTAACTTCACTGATATCTTCTTCTAGCAAGGGCGACTCCAACCCATGCTGAGATAACCTGCAGGTAACCAGGATATTGTTATGCACCAGAGTATTCAGGAATGAGCTGAACACACCTCAGTGTGTTGGGGTTTGGATCCTTCATTTATAAAGCAGTAGAAATGTGCAGAGAACATTTATAAAAGGAACAAATTGATATTTTCAAGTTACCATGCAGTTAAGTAAAATCAACTATGATTTATTTTCTTTTTCTGACGATACCTTTAACTCTAGCACTGTAAAACATCCACGTTTATACTACAAAAGTTCTTCATCTATCACACATGCTCTGCTATTCTTAGCTCAGCTAAAATGATACACAGTTTCTATGAATGCCCAGTTTTCATTAAAATGAATGGTGTCTCTTTCTGAAGCAAGACCAAACAAAATAGAATTTTATAGAATATCTAAGTATGATGTGTCTGCTTTCCAAGTAGAAACCTGATTTCTTAAGCATGTTTTTAAAATCCACTAGAACACATCATGTGTGGTTTTTATTAATCTGTATTTTATAAGTATTGACTTTAGGCTTCTACTTAACCTGGAGCAAATTCTCCACCTTCCAATGGAGGCACCTGAAGTACACAATGCCTCCATAGGAAACTTCTGATTTTTAGATAAATTGCTGAAAGATAATCCTAAATGAAACATTACTGTTTCCCCTTTGTTGTAAGATAGAAAACATCACAGGCCATAGTACATCTAAGGGAAAAGATCCCAAAAGTTCTAAAATATTTGAGAACTTCTACTTGTCCTTCATGAAAATTTAAGATAAGCATTCTTGAGGAAAATAGTTGTTAGTGTGGAATATTTGGAATCTAGCTCTATTAAAATGCTAGAAAACCAGTGTTTACAGGGGCAAAATTCACAGCTGGTCCTTACAAACCACATACATACGCAAGGAGTGGGTAGGAGTGGGAGGGAGCATAGCAAGGCCCTACCTAATTTTAGGTGCCAGCCTCATGATACAGAGCTGCCATATGTTAAAGGTGAACACAGTGGGAGGATGGAAGAGATTAACTAGAATGGGTTTTCTAGGGAAAAATTAGTGTTTCCCAGCTATGGGGTTTTATGCTGTTCCTGTGTGATTCTAAACTAGCAGGATGTAACCATTAATTAGCAGATATGGCACCTCCCTGGGAGGGCAGTTCTGCACAGAATCTTTCTCCTATTTGAAAACCAAACCCAAAGATTCCTAATTCACAAAATCAGTTCAGTGATGGAATGGACTCCGTTTGCACTGCTGGAGATTTTAGTGCTGGAGCATGCAGCAAAAGTAAGATTTTGTTCTAGTGGTGGTTGGTTACAACACTTTGTTAACTCATTTAATGCCTGAGCTAAGCCTGGCCAAAACCAGCCACATGGAAACTTTAAAAGTGAACAAGATGGCCTTTCCCTTATTTACAAAACTTCTCCCATCCTAATGCCTCCCAGCTGACTGCAAGTGCTCTCACACCCATCTGGGCGTAGGTGATACTTTTTGAGGGCTCATTAGCCCCTTTGTGTTTCTGGGACTTACAGATGAAATGCCTGTTTGGGACAGGAATTTCTATTAGAAAATCAGTAATTTTAAAATGCCTTAATCAATCATCTCATAAGTAAAATTAATTAATGAACCTTTTTACCTTACTATGTGGGGTCTCTTCAATGCACTGATCCTACAAGTTCAAGACAGAGAATGGAAAAATGGGGGAGGATTCAGAGGAGGGTCACCAAGATGATGAGAGGGTTGGAGAACTTGGCACATGAAGAAATGTTGAAGGAATTGGGTTTGTTCAGCCCACTCTTCTCACAAAGATGTTGGGCAGAGACAAGAAGCAATGGGCATAAGTTGCTTCAGGGGCAATTTTGACTAGATTAACAAAATATTATTCACTGTGAGAACAACTAAACATTGGAATGGGATACCCAGCCAGTATAAAAAGGATTGAAATTCCAAATGTAAATTGGTGAGGACACAGGCACCAGTGCTTTGTTTCTCTTGATGGGACATGAATCTGGTGCCATGTATGAATGGTGGTATTGCTACATAAAAATACAACAGTGCTTGTCCTCTCTGCTAAAGTATACCAAATTATCTTAAAACATATCTGGGCCCAAATTCCACCTTTACTGCCTGGCAGGAGAAAAGTTACATTTGCAATGAAGCTGATCCCTATCTCCTGTTGTAATTTTTGTCCTTCTGATAACTGTTAATTTATTTTATTTTAGTAAGAAACTTGAACTTGTTTTTTTTCCAGTGCACACTGAGCTGTAACTCAGAGTCTTCCATTACAGTTTGCTATTCCATGGTAAACCTGTACAAATGAGCTTAATGCCCAGCCCAGACTCAGGTCAGTTTTAGCAGTCTAAAGGGTGGTTTCTCACACTTGCAGCACTGAGCAGTCCTGACAACCTGGTTGATTGAAAATAATTTACTGAGGCTGAAATGATTTGCTGGGTAAAAGTGGTGATTTCAAAAGTTGTCCTAAGGTCAGGATTCATGGACAAGATGCAGCTTTCCCTGGTAGGTACAGGGAGCTTCTCAGCCCCATGTAAATGTTTTATTCATGTCACTTATTCACATAAGTGGGTTTCACTTTAGTGTGTAACACAAGCCAGCTGGTTTGCTTCTTTTAAACTCTGATTTCTCATGCACCTCATATTGCTACACCCCTTCAGAGATATTTATGGAAATTTCACAGCAAGCTGTCTCAAGCTTATGTGCTATTAAGATTCCATTCTGGGGTGTTTACTGCATTAGATTTATAATGTATAGATTTATGGACTCAGCTACTTGATGGCCCAATAAAGCATGTTGGAACTGAAGGCAACTGCTAATTAAAATAATATTTGATTGTCCTTAGCATATTGTAAAGCTGCTGTGGATTTAAACAAAGCCATTGCAGCTTCTATACATCCTCACTGCACAGTAAGAAAAATGGCAATTCACATATAAAACCAGTTCAATTGCAGCCTCGCTTTCAGAATTCTAACATGTTTTCCTATTTGTATACAGGGAAGTGGGCTAGTGTTGAAATACTCTTAAGATCCTCATGGCTTTGGCTGGACTAAAAATGAATGAAAGGATTCTAAAATAGAATAAAAGGATTGACATTCACAGCCAAAGAGAACAAGAAGGTGACAGAATTAGTACCAGAGCTGTGAAGTATCAACTATTCTGATAATTCCCCTTTACACAATTAAGATTAAATCCTACTGAAAAGGATCAGCTGATAAAATGGCCCCTCAACTAAGTTCCTCCTAGTAAAAGGATATTTTCAATGTTGGTTTTCACCCTGAAATCTCCACCATTTGATGTTAGAAACAAGGGTCTGTGCAAGCCCTGCTCCTTGCTCCAGTTAATTTGACAGCTGACTTCATACACATTAAACAGTGTAGTAAGAGGTATGAATTGCCAGGCATGCAAACAGCCTGGCTTACACTCTGCAAAGGCATTTGGAAACAGTGATGAAAGCAAAATAAAGAAATAGTTAAAAATAATATTAATTACTGCGATGTGTTATTGAAATGCTCAGTTAAATCCATTCTAATGAGCTGCATTAAGAGCTCCAACACCACGTCAGTGTGGTGATTCCACTCAGAAGTTTTTAGCCAGTGGTCATAAAGGGTGATTTCATACCCTTCTCTGCAATTAAATGCATAAATTTTCTTTGCCTTCCCTCCTCACAAAGACTGACAGGCAGAACTTTTTAGGACAGATTACAGAAGGTAACAGCAATGGAAAACCTGGGCACTGTCACCAGGGGCAAATGAAGAGAGTCACTAACAATCAGATCTGCAAAAATTCCTGAAAAAGCTTTTTCATGTGAGCTCATGAGTTCCAATCTGTAGTTTCAGCAAGTGGGAACAAGATGCAAAACATCTGATGCTTTCTGCAAATTAGGCTTGCACCACCTAGAGTAGCTGAGATTCTGCTGTTGCTAATAAGCATCTGCTTGTCACATCTGCAATGGTTCAGCAAGTGCAGAGCTCAGAAAGAAATGTCTGCACATATCCAGCAAATCCAGCTTTCTGCTGAGTCACTGAGATACTTATCTGTATGAGAAACACAGGAACAAACCCCCCCAAAAAATCCAGGAGAGATGCTTCAAGAATGTTTAATTTCTTCTATTCTGATTCTAAATGTTCTTTGCTATTATTGATAATACTACCTTCAAGCTTAGTTTCCAGTTATACAGGTACAAACCCAGAGTATTACCCAGAAAAGAGTCCAGCATCCACCTGAACTTCCCAACTGTCCTATCATGGCTCCCTGCATGAACAGAGAGAGCCCAAGGGAACAGTGCTCTATTTTAATAGTTGCTCTTGTATTTATTTCCATTACTATAAAATTGGCTTTTAATTCACTTTCATTTCCTAAGCTATTTTTCTACAATTTTTTTTTTTGGTATAAATCTCATGTAGTAACCTACATATGTCTGAAAATAAAAGGCACCCTTTGATTAGAGCTGGAATGCAGGATCATATACAGTGTGTTTGGAAACCTCTGCAGAAAAAAACATGTCTGCTTTAATACATCTCGCTCGAGGCAGCACGGGGTGAGGCAAGGACAACAGAGCACTGTGCTTGAAAAAAAGGAAAAAAAAACCTCTGCTTTTCTTGGCCAGTTAATGCATCAACATCAGTGTTATTTACGTGACTTTTGGAAGAGTTTGGGATAAAAGTAATTTATCTGCTGCCCTTCCTCTGTTTTAGGAGACTGCAGAAATCCACCTGCAAAACCCTGTGTTTCTGGCACCTATAAAAATTAAACAATGTGAAAATTTCAGCAGCTAGAATAACTTGCTATTAAGTAGAACACAATATATATGGAATAGAGGTGAATTATATTTTTTGCCACCTCTTTCAATCTTCTAGAGGAATAATTTAAAAAACCCCTATTATATAAATTAATCTTCACTATATTCTAGAAAAAACAACAGCATACAGTACAATGTGCAATAAATTTTTCCATTAATTCTAGGACTGAAAATGTGTTTATTTTGACGTGCTTCTATTTCAACTCTGACCCGTTTACCCCAGAACTACTCACTTGATAAAATATTTGATTCCATCAGCTGTATAAGCTTCTTCCCATCCATAAGGCAAACCTAAGAGAAGATAAAGAAATAAGAAGTCTCTTGAAGCTCAAGTGACACAGAGAACATAGTTTTGCGACAGTGTAAGTTACAATGCTGTAATTTCAAACAACATAATAAAAAGATTATAAATCAATTAATGCTTTTGTAACAGATAATAATATAAACAATACAATTTAACAAATACTTGCTGTGCTACGAAGCTACAAGTTTTGATGATTTGATGATACATTTATTACTAGATAATACTTTTTGATAAGTATCATTTGATGACACTTCTATTACTAGAATGATGAGTAATACTTTTAATAGGGTACTATTCTATATTCCTTTAAAATTAAATTTTCTTAGCAAATCTTTACCTTTTAAATAACTATTTGTTCAAAACTAACTCTTTGTATGGTTTGAAAAGTGCTGGAGAAAAAAGCATCAGTCACTGTGTAAAAATGCTCCCACTGTTGTGATACTGTACTGTACGGTATATAATGGCAAGTGCAAGGTCCTAAAAAACTGTGGTTTTTTGAGACTACAAATATATATTAAATTTAAATATTCAAGAAAAATTGTTCTTGAAGTGTTTTGCCTGAAACTCACCTCGAAATGTTAGTGTCTTAGGAGTTAAACTATTTTTGTTCAAGTCCAAGTGTATCTCAAAGACCAGCTCATTAGAACCATCTGTGAGCCTGCTTTAGATTTAAAACTTTTATTTGGAAAATGTGCTGGACTGCACGCACCATCTGAGCTTTGAAAGCTGCCTCCTCCCCAGGACTGCCTAAGTGCACATGTTTATTTTTTAAAATTTCTTTTTTAAAGGCTCGTTTTCTTCTGTTGTCACACCTTTGTCTCTAGTGTGGTTCCTCTTAGAAGTCTGGAGAGGGATAACTTCAGTTCTCCAGTATAAACAGAGTTCATTACAGCTACTGAATCAGGACGGGGCACAGTGGAACTGGTACAAACCTTCTCAGAAGGAATTACACCTGTAAGCACCAAGTGAGGAGCCAAAGTAACCGAAACTCCAGAAATCAGGAATGGAACTTGAGAATTCGGAACTAGAACAGCACCGTGATCAGTCAGTACAGCTTGAAAAAGAAAAAACCCATTGGATTGATTTTTTTTTCCCTATCACTTTTACCCCCATTAGTCACTTATCTCAGGCTTCTTCCCTTTTTCAGTTTAGAACAGATCTTTACAATCTGTTCCTCCAAACATGACACCCACTACCTTTCAAAGAGAATAATCCACAGCTACTTCCCTTTAAACACAAGGTAGATGCTGTGTAGCAGTTCTCAGGCTCTGACTCCATTATGAAGGGAGGAAGAAAAGGATGTTTTAAGCTATAAATATGCCAGACATGCTCACTGGTTCTTCCTTCCTCTCCCATGAAAGATGGGACCTTTATTCAGCATGGATATTTTCTGACTATTTAAATGGCAATGGGATTCATCCCTCAATTGCTTCCATCTGCCCTGGCCTTTCCTCCTTCCTGCACGAAACATGCATGTCCGAATAAATGACAACAGATTTGCTCAATTATGAGTAAAAGCCCAGCATCTGCTCTGTGCTCACATGGACCCCTACATCACCTGTTTCATTTATCAGTGATAATTACACTTTTTTCACTAGTGATTTGATTAAAATTATGGCTTTTTTTCTCTTCTAAATGAAGAACCGTACGTAGGTAGCAATAACTGATGCTCTGTATTCTTCCCTTATCCACTGAAGATTGCTTTTCAAAAACACTGAATACATTTGCCTAGAAATTAAACTCTGGAGATATCTCCAGAGCTTTATTTGCCTTTTTGACTTTGTATGCATTAGATTGTATATCCTATCCATTCTTTATATACTTCCACTTTCCACCTACATCTGTAAGTTTTTTAATGCTTTTATTTTCTGCATTTTTTATCTGCTCTCCACAAGTTTTTCAGTGCTGTTCCCTTTATTACTTTCTTTCCCTTTCAGATTTGTACTTCTATTTCATGTATTTCCCCTGGTAGCCAGGAAGCTCTCATGTTTTGCATCGTATTTCCCCAGACATCATCCCCACTTCCTCCAAGCTCGCTGTCTCCATGAATCATTCATAAGTTGATCTACTTCCTCCTGCTCTATTTTTTCACACCCTCCAGGGTCAAATTTGTTGTCTGTCCCAGGACTTGCTTTGAAAGGCCGCTAAGCTCTCACCTGGAGTAAATGGGAGGTTAAGGAGCTGAAAGAGTCAGAAAAACAGTCTGAAATATACAGGATTTAGCCTACATAAATTCCAGCAATCTCAGATTTCCTGCATATTTATAATTTCTCGTGCGAACTGCTACAGTCTATTTGATGAATCTTCATAAATAATATATTTGGCTGCAGTTGTCTGCATAGATCATCTTAAGAAATTACAGATTTACAGTATTTAAAAACTAGTTCATTTCAGCAGAAAATACAGGGCTTTTTGCTATTCAAATACTTGTGACTGTTTACCTTCTGCAAGGTGAAAGAAAGGTAAAACTGCAAAAGCAATTGTGCATGCAAAGGGAAGAACGGTCTCCTGAGAGAGAGCACTTTAGTCAAAATACACGATCACCTACCAGCATTTTGTTCTGAGTATATGCATTTAATTAGGGTTAATGCCAAAGAAATGTCTGTAATTCTCTGTGAAAAACACAGCCAAGGAACCAGTTGCTGTTGTTTGCACCCCAGCACCGCTACAGCCGGTCAGGGTCCCTGGGGACTGCTCCTCCTTCCCTGAGATGCCTGCTGGGATAACCACTGCTCTGAAGTTATATAAAGCTGAGAGGAAATGAAGCCCTTGGGCAAACAGAACTTTCCTGATACCTGATAAATGTGGAGCTCATCGATCTTTATCGTCTCTTTGGCTTAACGGGACAAAACCTGCACCAGCACTGACACTGCGGGTCCCAGAAAAAAAAGAGATGAGCATCAGCCCAAATTATAAACCTGTAGGAAGTGACAGACATGGAAGACTTTGTCTGCAGTTCCCACGAGAGAATGTGTGCGCTCTCCCCTCAGTAACACTGCACATGGCATGATCCCTCATGTCTCTAAAGGAAAAAGGGGGAAATACAGGTATTACAGGAAAAGCCTCATTTTCCTGGGCAGTTATCAAACTTAGACACTGCAGTAATGCTGTTGGGTGATTTTTTTTCCCCCTAAATAATCTAGTTAAAAATTATTAAAGGAAAAGATATGTGGAGATCAGCAGATGAAAGCAGTGAAATAGATACCACAGCAGAATATTCAGTTGACTCAAAACTGCAGTCCTGACTGACATCAGAATACTGCAATACAAAAATGCTCTATTTTGCTTATTTTTTGACAAAATTACTTAAAGGAAATGAGAGATTTAGAGCCTATAGAATTGCTCAAAGAAATGCACTGTGCACTAGGATTCTATCTAGATTTGCCCTATTAAGATGCTTCAAGATAAGTATGTCCATAAGTGTTTTATTTTGGCCTTGAGGCCAGAGCTTAAAACCCTCCTTCCATTATATGCAGGCACGAAACATCTCTGATGAATCTGGAAGAAGCGCTTAGGGACAACTGCCTATCAGAGGTGCTAATCTCACCCAAAGCACTCTTCTGTGAAACACATACTACTTTCCAGCATTTTTTCACACCTCTGTTATCCACCATTAAAACGGTCTCTGGCTGCAATACTCTTCCTGTTATGGGTGAACAGTCTGTATCTGGAATTAATATCTAGTTTAAGGGATGTCGTATCTATCTGGAATGCTAAAGACACATTGTAGACATATTCTGTTTCACAATGAGCCATTCTTTGACCAACAAGAGAAATAAGGATGTCTTTTTTACGCATCCTTTTATGACTTTTCCAGTTGTACATAACTTTTTTACATACTAGAGTATGGGCCAGCTCATACCCTTTATTTATCTCCTGATAATTTATTTGTATTTAATATCAGAGTCTCAAAAATGATGAGGTTTTTTAAGAAACAAGAATTACATACTAAAAGGGTTTCTGATACAGAAGATTTGCTAAAGGATATTAAAATCAGTTTTCTCTGTCACTTGATAAATGTGGTTCTGAATTCTGATCTCTTTTCAATAGCCATCGATTTCAGCATTTATCAACATTTAAACCTTCTTCATGTGGCTTCAATAATAAAGGAAAAGGTGTTAGTTAAGATCCCCAATGCCTCTGGCTCTTCTCTTCTGAGCTATTTAAGCAATGCAAAAGGATGGAAAGCTGAAGGTGTGATTTGTTGGTTCTAAGTGTCCTGGTTTTGGACTCCTGAGTGCTACTGGAATTTGGGAATATCCCAGAGATGACACCAGAGGTATCATGGTGTGAGACCAGCAGAGGAACTCCTCTGTGACTTACGCAATTTGACACAGCTGAAGCAAAAATCTGTGGAGAAATATCCACCCTTGTTTGTCTAGAGTGATCAATGGGGTGCAGGCACAAAACGGCCTTTTAGTTTCTGAGGCTATCAATAATATAAGCTGTATTTTGCCGTTTTTAAATTAAATTATAAACACTCAGGTTCAGAAAAACAGCTTTCAGAAGTGAATACGCACTTCTGGCATTTGCTTGTGTGTCACTTTAGATCATTTCAAGTGCTCTTCCCAAAACCAAATATGTTTCCTTTCATAAATAATACTCTGCTGAGGGGACATTCCATTCCTTTTTTTCACATATCAAATTCCATTTTAAAGAAATCATTCTTTTCTTTTGTTGTTGGTCACTTAATAAAACAAAGATGGACTCAGTAGTCTTCAAGTGGAGACATCTGGGAAAAAGTATCAACTGAAATGTCTGCTGATTTAGAGTATGGTTGGCAGATTGGCTCGTCTCCCTTCAGTCTGTTCCTAGAAACCAGGCTTCAGGAACAGTATTTGTCTTACTTTGGACATTCAGGGCACGGTGAAAGATGAGCTCGTGTTTTCCCACTGCCTTATTAATCATAACATATTGACCCATCTATGTTGGCAAACTCATTAATCTTGGATTAAAACAATTACAATTTACAATTTAGAAGGAGTTACTAAATATTTTGTGTTTCGTGCTGAAGGATTGTATGAACATCTTTTAGATCTTTTTGCTAATTCTGAAATTACAAATTGTTATAAATGTCTTTCTTCTATTCTATTACTTGTCTGTGAAAAGCTTGGTACAGCTAATTAGAAACAGTTTGAATCCAAGAGCAATCGCAATATATGAACAATGACCAGTCAACTGGCTAAAACTTAAGGAAGAATGACCTCAAACAGCACATGTGGTCAGACATTAGTACAGACATTTTCCTCTCCTACCTAAGAAGGAGAGAAATCCAAAGTTAGAACCAACTCTGCTCAGTGTGAAGGTCTTTAGAAATGAGTGAGAGCTACAGTCACCTGAGCTAAGAGGGTCCTGCTATGTGTCTTTAAGAAGGATAAAGAATTACCTTTAAAATTTGCGGAAGGTGAATACTGGAAATACAACAGAAAATAAGCCTCCACACTACATATTTTTCAGATAAAGACTAATTATCTACTTTCCCATAACTCTTAGGTGCTGTAGGTTCCAAGCAATTTGGACTGTTAACAGGATGAGAAGCAAACAGAGGAAGTGATGCTCATTTTAATCTGTGCAGGAGCTTAGTAGTAGTCAAAATAATATAAAATAATCACCTCTTGGAAAAAAAGTAATTAATTAGCAACTTGGATCAAAAAAGCCACACTTATTTCAATATGCTTCTAATCAGTTGGCTTCCAAAGTCTTTCCACGTCACACATTTGATAGTTAGATGTTCAACAATGGATTTTGAGGAGGCCAAGACGAAGCTGCTTGTCCCTCAATATTATCACATTTCAGTCATGGGTGCAATACATTTGTTTAGGTATTAGTTCAGGAGAGCATAAACCCTCAAAGGTGAGGGATAGTGAAAGCTGGGAGGGGTTTCAGACCAGCTCCTTCTGGCCAAACACTGGACTTTGCATAATCTACTGGCTCTTATTATTTGCTTTTAAAAATGCATTTAACATACTGATTATCTGACACTGATTTTTGCATTTCTCACCTACACTGCTTCTAAAATGCTACTGGCTGTCCAGTGAAAATACAAAAGGATGCAGTGGCCATCCCCACCAAATTACTTGGCTTATTGTGGTCAAGAATCTGTTGATAAGGTGGAGGTAATACAGAAAAATCAGAAACCTGCAGAATGCAGAAATTCACCTCTTTCACAGAAAAGGCTACAAAGAAAAAGAAATCATACCAGTGTTCCTTATCCTCTAGTGGCTCCCATCTGTTTAGTTTGCCAAGTTAAAGAAGTTTTGTTTTATTTCAGTGTTAAAGGCTGCAATAGCTGAGTCTCAATTAGTGACACAGCGAGAGAAATGCAGTGCCCGAGGATCACAGGGCTGGTAGTTCTCCCTGCTAAGGTTGAAAAATGGTTAAGGCATGTTCCCCATTACATTTTTCTCAGACCCTTTCTGTTTTTTAAAAAAAATATTCCTTTCTATGAATTATTTGCAGGTGTTTTTTTGCAGTTTCCCACTATTGACTGTTAACATGATGCTGTCCACTTGGGATGAGTCAAGAACACATTATTGCTTCCACTGCTGATGGAACACACTACAACTTACAAAGTAATTTCTCAGGAATATTTGGATAAATTAAATTAAAAATTAATTTTGTTTATACCTATGAATCTCGAAGTGCTGAAGAGAAGACAGGAAACACATTATTAATTCTTAAATTAGAGAAACAGTCCATCACTGGGAAATTTTACACCAACGCCATGTAGGCTAACAAAAGTTAAATTCATGGAAGTAAGTACTCTCTGGAGGACATTCTTGTTCTGAATTGGTACAAGCCACTTTCAGCTGATTAAAAAGAACCTGGAATAACCCATTCTTATTACAGAAATTCAAGGCTCTGCACACAGGGCATTCACCCCCAGGACCAGGTAAAAAGGAATAGCCTGGAAAAACTCACTGCAAGAACCCGTTTCTTTTTACCCAATTTCCCTCCTCTCTTGCTCCCCTGATTCCTCTGTTCCGGAATTCATCCATCTCCTTTCCTTACCGGATCAACTTCTCTTGTCAGCATCCATTGTGCTATCCACCCACTTCCATCACTGTCAGCTCACATTGCTCACTGACGCATGTGATCGTTAAATGCAAGTTTAATTAGAAAGCATTCATTGGTAACAAATTAAAATGACTGCCTAAAATTAGAATTGAGCAGAAATTGTCTGAGATTTAAAAAGCAATAGTATTACATGATATGCCTTTCTTGCTAAGTAATATCTCACTTGTTTTGCACTGATGATGAAATTAAACTGCACAAGGGGCTGGCACGAACCACCCACAGCTGAGAGACAGAACCACTCTCTGCTCAGCTCATCTCACAGCAAGGACTGACCAAAGCAATATTTTTTCCTTTTGAAGCAAGAATTGTAAGAATACATCAATTCAAGCCACCCTTCTAGCCTGATACAAAAAAGCCTGTAGCTATACATGGGTAAAAGAAGGGGCTTTAGAAATAATTTTAAATATTTTAGAGATAATGTTAAAAGTTCTTAAAATCTAAGATAGATCTCCTTTTTTGTTTTAAATCTGAAGGGAAAAAAAAATCACAAAGTGCCTCAATTTAGCATACTGAACTTTACCTGAACTGTAAAGGTAAAATTTACAGGTAAAGGAAAATTTCTGTTACCAAACACAATAACCACAGCAATCACTAATGTAAGGCAAAAACTTCCCTCAACTCCCAGTCAATGATCCATATGCCTCATGCCACGAGGTAACAGATCTAGTCTGAGCCATACATACATTTTGTACCTCCTTTAGGTCTCCTTTATAAGCACCAAGCAATTATATTTTCCTCTGGCAAATTCTCCTTAAAACACACTTTTAAAAAAGCTTCCTCTCTCATTCTTGGCAATCAACTTTCACTGTACTTCTTTCCATTTAAATTAACACACTGGTGTGCCATATATGTCTAAGGAACTCTGCTGGCCCTCAGCTTCTCACTCCTACCTACTGAGGAGAAGTGAAAAAATGTGACAACTGCAGGAGCTGACAGCAAAGCCTACGAGCCCTCTGAGACAAGATGAGCCCTGATAGCTTCAGCACACACTGATTCCCAACAAAGGGCTGCTCATCCCCCTTCCCCTTGTCAGCATGAATCCAGATCTCTCAGGATGCTCCAAGAAAATGAACTCAGCACTGACTGCCAAAAGCACACACACTGCTTTGGATCAGCTCCACTGCAACGGTCACTGTGGTTTTGGTCACCCTAAATGGTGACACAGGAGCTCCCTGACACCCAGCCTCACAGGGAGACATCTGGGTATCCACCTCTCCCCACAACCAGACTAAATCTGAGCTGTCCCTGCCAGCCAAAAAAGAAGGATGCCAGACTCAGATCTGGGACTGACCCCTCAAGGATAAATTCCTGCCTCACCAGGGTATTTTCTGGCTTTCAGACAGTGATCTGGGGCCGAGACCAATTCCTGCCTCCCCTGTGTATCTTCTCCAACTTGAGAGCAATTTGCATCTCCGTGACACAGAATTTTAAAGTTTCTTTCCTCCCTTATATCAAAACACTATGCTATAATGAAGGATTAATATATCAAAATTCTAAGCATTATGTCAACAGAAATTAATAGAGAGACAATTTATGTAGTATTTACCATCCAGTAAAATTGTTGAATCTGGAGAGTTTTGACTTCAGTCTCCATAGCTACCAAGAGCAAATACAACTTGTATGGGAAGAGGCACAAAGTCAACTAATTTTTTCATAGAGGGGTCACAGTCTGAACCAAACAAGTCCATAGACTTTTAAAGGTCTGCTCTTTAATGACTTTTTTTTTTCAGAGATGCTGGAAATTATCCTAATGAGACTGCACTAATTTTGTTAGGTCATCTGTATTTTAAGATATAATAATATCACTTGTTTTTCATTATTAAAATGTTTTGATTTGAAAGTCAGGACAGGCAGTGCCTATTCAAAGGCTGACTCATCTTTTCTCATTAAAGGTAAGTGAATGGAAAGAGAATAATTTGCTTTTCTAGCAGCAACAACAGAGTTCTGAAATCTAGGTCACATTAAAGAACTGTCTTGAAATACAAGCTTTAGACACTGAATTGTGTTTTTCCTTACTGTGAAACATGGGGATTAACATGCATATTCAATCACCAATAAATCAGCATGCAACTTGTTCATAACTGATATTTAAATGTAGTTTCTGATTTGATCAGGGTCTAAAATTATTCTGTCCTTATTAGTGTGAGCTTTTATCTGGCTTCTCTGCTTGTCCATAATTACTGTAATGTTCTGATTCTCAGACACCAAATTAAACAAGCAGGGTCTAGTTCCTGGGCCCTGTAACAACACCCACAAGTAAGACCAGTTAGGTGAAAACAATGTCATTCCTCAGTCACACTCAACAAAACGTGGGTTTAGTCCAAGGAAGCGGAGTTTAGGGATAATTCAGGATTTAAAGCCCATTGGTAAAAGGATCTTTTTTTGAAATGCCATTGAAAAACAAGATTAGAATTTTGTAAGGGCTTGACTAACTGGATCAAATGTCTGAAATAAACAGGGTGCAGCTGAATAAAGACAACAGCAGAGTGTTGTATTCAAGGTGTGGATAATCAGCTGCCCAGAAGGAAGTGGGCACACCCAGCTGCCTTTGGTTCTGGGAGTAGAAGAAAGCCCAAACTTCACACGAACCAGTAACATGGAGCTGCTGGGGAAAGGAAACACCATTTGGGACCTGGTATGATTTCATATTAAAGCAAACAAGCTTATTCCATTTTTGTCTCCCACAGGAAGCTCTCAAGGACAGAACTCAATACAACTTCGATGAATTGGAGAGAAGTTGGAGAAATACAAAGGTAAGGAAGTGGCCAGGAGAGATGTGGTGCAGGGAAGAATTCAGCAAACTGGTGTCATTTATTTGGGGGAACAGCAAACAGGGTGGAGATGCTACATGGTCTTCAAATATGTTAAAAGTTAAGAGGAAGTAGTGGGGTGTTCTCAGTAACTACAGGGGTCAAGACAAGTAGTAAGGGGCTTTAACCACAGTGAGGAGGATTTAAGCCAAAGGAAAAGGTTTCTAGTGGCAAAGATAATTCAGGATAGCAATAGTTGGCCCACAAAGGCAGTGGGATATGCTAGACAATTACCTGTTTGAGTTAACATACCTGTCTGAGATAATAATAATTTGTGTTGCTGGAGGCACATGGATGCACTGTCTAATTGCTAGAGGTCCTTCCCAGCCAAATCTTTTGTGATGCCTTGGTGGCAAACTACCAAGTGCTACTTTTCTACACTTCTGTGTAATTTACATTACATGTAGACATTTGTTCTGCTTCCCATTTGCAAGGCATTTTTATGTCTTGTGCTTACAGAAGTGATATATTTTAATTATATTATGCACCAAAAAACTCCTCTCTTGTCTCCTTCGAAGTATTTCTTGTAAACCCAAGGCAATCCTGGCCAGAGAAACAGGGTTTAGGGAACGTTTTTAAGCCTTGTCAGACAGCACCTGTACTCACATCCCAATAATAACACTAAAACCAAACAAAACCACAAAACCACAGCCAAAGGTGAAACAGCAAAAGGGTTTTTTTGTCTTGTTTTTGTTTGTTTGTCCGTTTGTTTTTGGTTGGTTGGTTGGTTTTGGTTTTTTGGGTTTTTTTTGTTATTCTGCCTTGACTTGTCTGCACTGGCATAACTTATTTCTGTAACATTACAGGAACTGCTTTTAAGTACAGATAAGCACCTAAATATTACTATTTCATCAGTGATGATGTTACAGCTTAGCAGCCTCATTTTTTTTTTTTTTTGAGTCAGGGATCACCACCCAACCTCGAAACCTCTCCCAGATTATCATAATAAATCTTGCAATTGAAAAGAATCTAGAAGAGTCCAGGTTCTGCAGACAAGCTGTAAATCAGTCACGAGACTTTTGCGGTTCAGTGGTTGATGACCGAGTACAGCCTGGAAACCACAGCTATAAGTCTAAATTACCTAGAAATATGTGGATAACCATGCATTAAAAAATTAATGTGGATCCAGCACACAGCACTGGAACTTTGCATCAGACCTACAGTACTTAACTGCAGCAATTATGATAAAAAAAGGCAAGAAACCCAACCCAGTAAAATGTTCTCAGCAAACTGTAAGGGAGCCTATGGCTGTCTCTGTGCTCCAGCCTGTGCTTCCTCATCAGTCGTTCCCTTTCCTAACAAAGATTTCCAGGTCAGGCAGTGCAAAGGTGCTCCCTGACACTGTTCCATAGTCCAGGCATTTTTGCTCAATGAAAAGTCACTGCAAAAACATCACACAGAGTAATGATAAACCAGAAACTGAGTATTGTTATAAGTCACTAATAAACCTGACAGTTACCCAAGAATGCTGGGGAATAGCATCTCTAGTGTAATAACAGATTCTAGCAATTGTAGGTTGCTGTCCAGGAAGAAAAAAAAAAACTGCTTTCAGGATTTCCTATCAGTGAGACACTTAATCAGAAAAAACCGTAAATATTAAATTCAGAAGACTTTTGTTAAATCCTTGGGTTTTTGTCGTTCTTACCTATGAATGAGCAAGTCAACTGCTTCATGACTCAAATTCCTTTTTAAAGTTGGGGTAATAATTTTAATCAAGGTGTAGGAATCATGTCAATAAAGCAGTTTGTATCAGATTTTCAGACTGGAGAGAGAACGGACTTGTCTCACAGGTCTAGTGCTCCCTTTTCAAATTAATTTTTATGCACACTCAATTTCATTTATATCAGAATTATTTTCAATACTGTACAGTATTACATTTCTTAAGTGGAACACTTATTTTCTGCTGCAATGAAACAGATTCAAATTCTTGGACAGTTTTTTTTTTTGAAATTACAGTTCTATGAAAACTGTCAGAATTACAACTCTTCATTCTTATTTACCATGCAAGCAAAATTGGAAATTTAAATGATTTCCAGGAAACTAAAAGTCTTGCTGCAAGTAAACAGTTATGTAGAAAAAGCTTTCGAATTCTTGACTGCATTCTTGTAAAATTGTATTAAATATGACGGGATTTTTTTCCTGAGGATTACAGAAATCATTTTCCCTGTTATGCAACTTTGAACTTTAATTTTTCTGCAAGTACATAAGCTGTTCACCTTCGGGTTTCTTACTGTGATCTGATTTGCAATGTATCTAAAGAGTTGCAGAAAAGCTATCAATTTTTTAATGAAACATTCCCATTTTCAAAATAAGGCAAAAATTTAACAAGGTCTGTAATACAGTGTGAAACAGATCCACTTCTCATCTTGTGTATATTTGATGTTGTGTATTGGAAAAACTAAAATTAAGTCAGGGGTTATTCTCAGTTTACATCACTGAAGATGTAAAAGGAAAATTTCCAAGTTTTATTTCAATTCCCAAACTCTATTCCTGGGTTGCACCAGCAAAGTTTTCAGATCAGAAAAGAAACACGGGCACTCTGCAATTTAATAAAAACAGTATTAAAATTTCTTGGTGAGTTAAGTTTAATTTTTGGACAACACAGTTTGTGTAGCTGCAGCCACTGTTTCATTTCTGCACAGGGTCCCTGACTCCCAGCACGTGGCTGAGAGCAGGAACCCACAGCCCCCAGCACAGGCTGAGCTGGGAGGCCACTGATGCCAGCTCCCAGGGAGATTTCCACGGAGCAGAGCTGGGAACAGAATCCCCCTGTCCCACAGAGCCAGAGCCAAGGGCTGCGCTCAGAGCAGCACCAAGCTCCTGCCCTGCTCTGACTTTAAGGGATGAGACTGAGCAAACAAGGGACTGAATTCCAAATTCCAGGCAAAGTGAGAGGTTCTGCAGCTACACAGGGAAGAGGTTGTCTGTAACACGTTGTCTTTAGGTGCCGTGGAGACCACAAAGACAATGCCACAGGCACTCCTATCTCCTTGGTAAAGAACAAAGGATTTTGGAGCATTGCTTCTGAGGAGCTGACAGCATTTGGTATTTATTCCAGGAGGAATAAAGTGACAATACTCTGTGCCAAAAGATTCTGTGCTGTCCCCAGGAGCTCAAAATTCAGCATAATTCTTCAAGTAGAAGGAGCTAGAGATGACCAGGCCATATCTCAATATTAATGTAATTCTGAGATTTATCTTTTCTTTTTAATGTCAACTCAAATAAGATTCAACAGCAAAAAGTTCATTGAGTAACTTAATATTATTACTTTTGACAAAAATGAAACTATCTTCCCATTAAGTATTTTTGTTTGACGGGAAAAAAAAAATTAACCTTCAGGGACTAGCAAAACTGTGAAATTTTCCTTTGAATAAAACAGTTGATAAATTCTCTTTTGGGAAAACTTACCTCTTTCGTTGTTGTTAAAAGTTTCAAAGGAATAATACATATTAATTTCACCAAATTAGTATTTTCTAGTGGAAGTACTGTCTCAGCAAATGTTTAGCTGACAAACATAAGCTTTTTACCTTTAAAGCACACAGCACTGATTTTAATTCTTTTGCTAGTAAAAACTATTAAAAAGGGACCTGTACAGCTGCATTCAGGATATACTCTGTATAATTTATCAGATCTCTTCTATTTCTGATTTCAGTAATTCACTGAAATATTTATGGCCTTGCCAGAACAATGAATACACAGTTATCTCTTTAGTTGTCATTATGCTGCTCCTTCCCAAGCAGCTCTTCCAGTGAGGAAGGAAAGGCACAGTTCTAGCTCATCAGCTGAAAGAATGTCAGAGGTATTCTCTCAATTCACACTCCTCCCCACAAATTGGACCTTGCAGGAAATAATTTTGTCTAATACTAAAAATACAAGAAGATACAGCATCTTTAATATCAGGAGCCAAGCTAAGAGAAGTTAACCAAGACATGCCTGTCCATGCTACAATTACAGCTAGATTTTGATGTACAGGCATAAGGTAAAAAGGGGAAGGGGAACAGCCCATGTTCTGGCTGATGAACTACAGCCAATTACCTGTACAAAGTTACAGCACTGCTGTGTTCATAAAATACAAGATTCAAGAACAAAATAGCAAAAATGTATATAGCATTTATTCTATTGTAGTAAATGAACACACCAGGCCTGTAATAAACAAAAGAAATACGAATACTTAACAATATTGGCTCCTTTCAAAATAGCAAAATTGTTATTTGTGAAGCCTTGCTACTCTACTTTATAGCTTAGTTCCACCCACACTGTCAAAAGAATGGAAAGGGACTGACACTTTCCTGACTGTGGAATGGTTCTGGCATTTGAACACAATATAGTTGAAAAATCCCTACACTGAAGAAATGGATAGATTCAATATTTCAGCTTTTAATGCGGAAGACATAAAGCATTGTCCAAAAATCAAAAGCAATTTAACCATCAAGAGAACAAGCACTAATGGATGCTGAGCAGCAGCAGTTTCCATTCTCTTCTTTTATCTAGTCAGTACTCAAGGAAAATGAATATAAAATCCAGGCAACAAAACTTCTGCCTTTAGGATCTTCAAAATCAAATCCATAGTGACTGGCAAAATCAATATGAGTAAGGTAAGTAGGATTTTTAGAATTTGTATTAATTTGGAGATCATTTGAGTGAACTTCAGCATGACTGCCTTGTGTCAGATCCCAGGCCGAGACAAATTAAAGGAACGTGATGGGATAAAATAGCTCAAGATTCACTGCTTGAGTTCCTGCTGAGTGGAGAACCTGGCTTCAGAGCATTTCCTGGATATGGATGGTTGGGATTGTGTCAACTACAGCAAGGTTGTATTTTTGGACAGAAGTTTCAGAGGCAGAGGGAGGAAATCAGCAGCCAAAATACTTGAAAGCTGTGTTATACAACTGCCCATTTCAAAATGCTGATTGCCTGCTCTTTGATGAGGAGATAAGTATGTTCCAGGGTTAATCAGCTTTTGGCCATTACCCGTACCCAGTGTATTCCTTTTCTGAATTTGTAATAGAAAAGAAGAAAATGCTTTCTCTATTCTTTTTAGCATGATTTGCACCATATGGTCTACTAAGTGCAGGCAGCAACTACTTTTAAATGCTGCAGTTCTTTGCTGAGGCATTATTATCCTTTGTATGATGAAAGTAATTTCAAGTGTTCAGGAGATGCTCGCATTCTGCAAAGCAGAACGGTCTCTCAAGGCTTGGTTTCTAAAAATAGCTTACAGTCTTTAAAGAAGATGAAGAATGGCTCTTTCAAGGGATAAGCTTGATTATTCTGTTTATTACTTCATTGTTTGCATTTCGGAATCTGTAGGATCCTGAAGTAGTAAGCCCTGGAAAATGAGCTGTTGTTTTTTTTCAGAGTCTTTGCTTAAAGAATCACCAAAGTGCCTTTGCAGAGCTGTCGCTCAGCCTGCAGAGCTGAAAGCTGATCTGCAGCAGTATCAGAAGGCAATATGTACTTGAAGATTTTCAGGAATACACTGAACTTCTTCAACCCTCTTCCCTCAGGCAAAACATCAGGCTGTTAGTGAGGAAGGGGATAGTTTGTGCAGATAATTCATACCTATGTCATTTTGACCTGGTTGTCAAGGAAGATTTTTTACAAAGGAAGCAGTCTTCTGTTGGAAAAACACTCTACAACCTTGTCTTGGCACCCAGACTTTGTTTCACATGTATGGTAAATGAATCAAAGAGGAATTTTGGCTGGGGCTCTTTTACTTTGTATTTACAAGAATGAAGCAAATAATGAAAGAGAAGTTCTATTTAGAAGGTAAAATGTATCACAAAGGTTGCCCAGCCAGACATCCTGATCCACTGAGCAACCTCAAAAATATTAACTCCAGTTTTCTCTCTAAGAATTCAGTAACAAATTATTATGTTGTGCACACCTTCCTGGAAAAAGGAAACCCTTCAGTCTGCACTGTAGTCTCTACTACACTTTTCTCTTTGATGTATGATATTTATGAAATGCCACATACACAAGAGCCCCCTTGCTATGACAGCCCATCTGCAAGAAAACTTCAGATCACATGGGAAACATTTAGAGAAGCTGGCAGAGAACACTGCAGACAGAATGCTATTAGATAGTTCCTTTGCCTTAACGATTTTTTTTTGAGGGAGAGAGAGAAAACGAGTGAGGTTTAAAGCTTTAATCCCATACCCAAGCTTGTCAGAGTCCAAATCTATCTGTAATGCTCTCCAAATCAGAATGAACTCAGAAAGATGACGTTCAATCTTTAAATCCTTCTCTGCAGACCTATTTTTAATTCTCAGGTTCATAAAATGGATCCCTGCTGTGGCTCCAGAGCTTTCTAACATGTATTCTACCTATTATGTTTGACATAACCACATGTTAGAATTCAGCTGCATTTAGAACCAAACGTTTTATTTGCACCATTTCCTGTGTAGTGTAATAAAACCAATTCAGTGTGACAGAACTATCATTGTCACTGGTGGAAAACCAATTATCTCCTCTCCTGGTCACTGTTATTCTTTTCACTCCACCAGTAACTCTAACTCTAATATTCTGGACACTTTTGAACAAATTTTATCTTCTTATTTTGCTTTCTTTGCCACAGAGTGAGTAATAAACAAATGCTTCATAAAAAACATCAAAAAACCTGTTTTTCATATCTTACTTTCTCAACAAACATTTTTTCAATGTCTTTCTAAATTAATTCCTAAAGACTCTAAGCTATTTAAATCTTTGATATAATAATTATGGGCAACCATAATTAACCACCTTTCCAAAACCTCCTGTAATGTACCATTTCTGTTCCATTTTTGTAAATCAATCCATTTAAGCTGGATTAGAATTGACATGTCTGCTCAACTAGAGGCAAATACCATCCAAATACACAATTGTTTCAATGATCTTAACCAGGAATTCTACAGTAAGTCAAAGCTGTTTCTTCGATTTTCAACTCATGCAGTTTATTATAGTAACTCTCATGAACTACCATCACTTTCACCAATGGGAACAGACTTCTGTCCATGACCTGGGGACATACATGGATATCTCCAAACGGAACTGCTGCCTACATTCACTCCCTACAGCAACAGCATCTTCATTAAAACACTTTGATACATAACCATGTAAATCCAGCAGAATAACATTTTGCAAATATTCCAGTATGAAAACCAGAGCATTAAAGTAATGAAATTCTGCTAGTTTTACATGATTCTGGTAATCTTCATATTCCCATTTCGGCATTAAATTTGTGCTTTAAGTTTTCCTGTGAAGAAATGTACTCTGGAATAACTTCATATTCTAATTATAGTTTGATGAAGATGCATCCTGAACTGACACTGAACCTGCTCTGTCCTTCTGTGCTAGGAATGATTTATTCTGCCAGTTCACATTCAATTTTGAATGAAATTATCCATCTTCCTGGTTGATGAACTGATACCAGATTTCAAAGCACACAGAGATGGACACACTCACTTACAATCTACTTCCAAAATGGCACGGACAGACTTGGCAAGGTCCCCAGCTTCTGCTGCAAGAGCTGCTGTGACAGTAGGTCCAACCCTTCCCAGCCGTGCCAGAAGTGCTTTAGTGGACAATGTTCTCCTGTCACTAAGAGAATAAAGAGTAAGTGTTTATTTGTAAGATGATAAAGGAAATTGCTCCTTTTAATAAGGTAAACTTGTTTTTCTAAAGTGGTTTTGTTCTCACTGTATGAACAAAAAAGATTCACGCTACCAAATGAGTGAGTCTGCCCCAGCAGCAGTCCTGGCTGAACAATGAAGGTATTTGGAAAATTCAACCCAAATAACATTCACAACTCAAAATGCAGCGTCAAGGACTCAGTGGGTGTCATGAAAGGAACTTGAATGGAATTTTCATACCAGCATTTAAGAAGGGACGCTGCTTCATGGGACCCAACTCTTATCTTCTCTGCTGTTAGTGAGTCAGTTTGTCACCTTGGCTTAGTATTTGATAATAAATCCATTTACTAAAATATACTCTATGAACTTTATAAAACAGACAACATCACTGTTGGGTGCAGTGCCAATGGGAACTGCATCTCACTGGTTATCTACGATATCCTAGTTGGTCTGAGCCTGCACAGATTTTTTGAAATAAAGTTCCAGTTCACTTCACTTAAATACATTTGATTTCCTTGAGAGCTGTATTGAAAAAAAATGTGGGAAAGAGACTGAACAATTTTACTGCTACATAAATATTAATGGAACGCTATCTGGGATATATAGGCACAATCATGCCAATATTGTGAAGGACCAAAGGCTGCTTAAATCTTCTTGAATATTCCCAGCAGCTTTTTGAACAAGAAAAGTAATAAAATGTAAATGGATACACATTTTATCAATTTATTTATATGCTATTGGATTCATTGTGATGCAAAATCACCTAGGAGAATCTAAAAAAATATTAAAAAATTATAACCCACTGTTAAGGTTCCTTGCATTTTAACTAATCCTTAGTACATTATAATTACTTTATGGAAACATCCAGACAATCATAGCTATGTAATTACTAACTGTTTTAATTTAATTCAGAGGTTTTTAATGAAGCTGTATCCTGAAAGCCTAATTCATAATTCATGCCATTCCCTCTCTTTCAATAAAATGACACTCAGAACTACACAGCAAAAGCATAGAAAAAAATAGCTACAAGGCAGTTTTTGGAGACTTGGAAACAATAGTAGTGTTTTTCATTATTAATATTGCCATTTCATTACCTTAAAACTGTTGAGGAGGTAGAGTTATCTGAAAGTATTTCATGCACAACCTGTTGGTCATAGTCAAGAAGTTAACGGTTTATAAATCAACACCGTCAAAAAGTTAATACCTTAGAGTTTGATGTTCTATTTGGGGGTGGGGGATTTGACTGTCAATTAAAGAGTCTAGTGTCTCCCAGCTAGAAGTGCAAAAGTAAAAACCAAAATATTATAACCCCCTTAAATGAAGTAAATATAACATCACTTTTTTTTGTTGTTGTTTCATAATATTCCAAAGTATTATCAAATATTAACTTTTCTGCCTTTTTCTTCTGAGGAGTTTCACAGAAGTGGATAGAGTTTAGGTGGAAAAAATTACCTGATCATTTTCATTTGTCCAGTATAGCAAAACACAAAGATTATGTAAACCTCTGGATGGATCTGTACACTTCTACATCATCTATATTTCTAGGAATGAAAGGATCTCTGCGAACTAGTTTATTGCCATTTTACTATGTTTATTCCTCACAAACATCAACACAAACCTTTTCCAAATAAGATATTTCTAGAAATGAAAGTCAAAGTTACCTCTACAAATTGTAGCAATTTTTCAGTGGCCACCTCAAATGTCTTCCTGGCAGACTCCGATTTCCGCAGCTGGCAGTCAAGCACTGTAACCCTCTTTCTCAAGTCTTGAATGTTCTCCTGGGAAAGGTATTTTAAGGTTTTTATTCTAATAATTTTCTCCCATGGATCACACAGAGATATGGTGTGAACTGAGTGTTTGGAATGTTTAACACACTCTCTTCTACATTTCTGTGAACCCCATAACTGGAATGCCTGACCAGCTGGCAAATCAGCTCCAAACTGCAACAGATTTTGGCAAATGATAAAAAGATAAATTAAATTTGGAAGATAACAACAGGGATAGGGCTGAAAATAAGGAGAGTTTGAACCAATTGATGAATGGATCAAAAATACCAACCTGATGGTGACGGTATCCCTCAGTAGGGTGCCATAAACAGCCAGAACAAACTCAGTCCCCTAGTTTGCATCCTTTGGCCAACACAGTAATTATGGCACATCTTGGAGGAAATTACCCCCTAGGATGTCTCTGCATGCACTTGTATAACCTATTGATCAGTGTTATGCATCCCTCCTTCCTTCAGTGCAGAGGATGTGAGCCATGTTAGATCCAGTCCTGGAGGCTTTGGGTTTCATTAGAGTCCCTGGCACTGTTCCTGTGAGAGGACCACGAGTAAAGTCCTCACATGTACCTGGGCATGTCTGTTTAGCTGAGCTGTCTGCTGGACACACGATCTAGAAACATCTCTCCAAAATACAGAAAACAGCACTGTAGTTAAAAACAAGCTTTTACATCACACTGCAGGTGATCATTCTGAAAGCTCACAACCTACTCTAAAACTCTTACCAAAAAAAAAAATCACCAAAACCCACTTACTAACTTTACTGGAAGCAAATAATTTGTTTGTATACACTGGACAAAGCAGCAGAATCATCATCCTCCTGAATGTCAAAGGATCTGTTGATTCAAACACCTTTTTTTTGTAATTTCACTGTCCACTCTGGAGAAAGAGCTGGTGAGGGACCTCACTCTTTCCCACAAAAAAGGCTATAATATGGAGTTGGTACCTACTTGACACTGCTTCTTTTGGATAAGAAATGCAGAGGTTCAAATCTCCACACAGGTATTGAAGTAGTCAGTCAGAATTTCAGGAATCCAAGCTAGAATCTCTGGAACAAACCTCCAGGAAAGCAACCCACACCCTCTGAATTTCTTAAAATTTGGCTATTTATACAAGTCCTAGAAAACAAACAGTGCTGCACGAACACCTGACATAAAAGATGGGGCATCTCACCCAGATGTTCAGAAAGAACTTCCAGGGTGTGATTCACCTCATCACTCACAATCAGACGAGAGGAATTCCTCCCTGGGAGCCACAGAGACTTGCTAAGCTGTTCTCTGCAAGCTTGTTTACCTCAGAGCTTGGCTTCTAATGCCTTGAAACATTAAATTAATTCTCAGGATTAAATAAGGCAACATTTCAGTAGGTTTTCTTCACCAGGTCATATGCACATCCATTTTTCATGAGAAAAACAAGGTAACCTCACAAATGCCAACCTGCTTGCACTTGTTCAAACCGTGTCTAGAACACAGGTTAGGAGTTACAGGGAAAAATTTTAAAATGCCTCAAATATTTTATTTCTTAGCCTGTTCTGAAATGCCTCACTGGAGATGAAGCGGGTTTAAAATACAAGGCTCAATTAAAAAAATTTTTTTGGTGGGATTAGTAGTATTTAAATGATGATTTTGATTAAATCTAAGTTTACTTTAAAACAGGACATGGGTGTTATTTGCCTAACAGAAACATAAACCTGAAGGCCATTTTCACATGAGTACAAAAGCATGCAAATATATGCAAGATGTAGTCCTTTAAAGACAATATATCTGCAGCCCAGAAACCATTCCGTGCTTAATGCTTGAGATGTGCCATTCTGACCTATAACCCAAATATGCTGGGAGCTCCTGTTTTTCCAGCCCAAAGATGTCTGGATAAAGGAAGCTTCGTACACTTCACATTACCCCCTTCACTACACATCATCCCAGTTATTGAATAATACAAGACAAACAGTGACCTACTTTAGAAAAGCAGATGAAAAGAAAATGAAAACAAGATACATGACAACAGCAAGGAAACCATGGTAACTCTGACAGGCTTTGCTTACTTTATTTTGGCCAGAATGCTCAGCGAGCTGAGCCTTCAGCTCTCCAATTTCAGCCTCTAACAGGTGAATCACTTCTTCATAGTCCATCTCTATTCCCCGGGCCTGCCTTTGTGCAGCCTCTGCAAGGTGAATTCTGCTTCGCAGGGCTCTTGTCTCCTCCACAGCTGCCTTGGCTTCCTGCAGATTATACAATTCAGTGGAAAAGTTACAACTCCAACTACCAAAAAGAGCAGATTTAGCTCACAAGTACAGCAGCTGGCATCAGAGCTACCTGTTAGTGTTCATGAGTAGAGGGCTCAATTGCTAATTTTTCATATATGATGTGCAAATGAAAAACAGGTTAAGTACAGAGACATAATTTTCCTAATAAACTAAACAACGAGTTCTACAATTACTGAAAATCTACTTCAATGAAAGGTTTCCTTGAAACGCACCAGATGCTGCTGATCTGTCCCTTTGCTTCCATTCCAAAAAAGTACCTTAATGAGATGTTACTTCACTTTATTATTATTGCCTGAATTCACACTCTAGTCACAGCTCACACATCATGTACATGGATTTTTAATGCAAATATTCAGTCCACACTCTTCTCAGAATCAGTGCTTTTTATAAAATATATTTTTCTGCCTAGTTCCTGCTCCTATTATGCTCCTAATATCCTGCATTATCACAGAAGAACGTTAGAAGAGGGTCAGATAAAACTTATATATAAATAATGTACAGAAAACAGAGAATCAGAAACTGCTAGCTTTTAATTCAACTCATGTAATCCCTAAATACTGCAAAATCTTCTTTCAAGAAAGCTATTGCTCAGTTCACTTTAGCACTGAATATTAACTGAAGTTAATTTTGATTAGTAAATTAGAAAGTCAAACTAAAGACGAGTTTACACACTAGGAATAAAAGAAACGAACTGCTCACACAAAATATACAGGCTCACTGGCACCAAAACCAGTAAACCATCTTTCCCCTCAGCTATTAATTAATCTGTATGAAAAGTCACTTTATATCAATTTTCTGAATAATTAAAGTTATAAGCTTTGAAAACACAAATTCACAGAGCTAAAAGCTTTTTGTAGAAGTTGCTCAGTTAAGGATACTTAGGTGTATATTCTATTCCTGGTCTACCTATTACATGTTCTTATAATTATATCCTGGTTGGGAATGGAACTAGAGGGAAAACAGGTGGGTGTAGAGGAGAAACACACTGTGACTCTTTAACATGGAGGAAATAACCTTCTAGAAGCTAGGTTTGAAACTGCTGTTCTAAAAAACCTAGATGACCAGATCTTCCTGTTTTGTGGAAGAAACTGCATATAATGTGTCATAATACAAACGTCTATAGAGAGGTCAGTTAAATTTACAAATGCAGATTTAATTATTTCTTAACGTAGACGCATTTGTTCTGTACAATCAATATCCTTCAAGTCAGGTTTTCCTATATTTTGTGATAATGTTCTTTCTGTAAAATGATCTACCAATCTCAGCTTCACATGACTTTTAACCTCTACACTGTTAGTCTTAATGAACAATATACTCCAGGCCATAAATCAACTAATCTCAGTGCTATATAACAGTACATCATCTTCCTCATCTTTGCAATATAATACCAATTTGGATGATGGCCAGGGACATCCTGGTCTCTCAGAAAATAGAGCAGTAGAAGAAGTAACCACACATGTAGAACAGCAACACCATTAGTGAACACAGGTGACACTGGTGTTGTATAATTTAGAGGTTTCTGTTACAGGGCACAAGCAGTAAGAGATCCATTAAAGTGACCTTTAATTTGACAGCAAGTAGAATGGTTTTCTTTTTTCGTTTGGAAGCATTAGGTGAACTACACGAGGACCACTTGCACCTGGAAACAGACTCATCCCAAGCTTATTGCTCTGTGTGTGTCATTCCTCACGTTGGTGTCAGAGTTGTGTGTTTGCAGCACTAAGAACAGTGTGAGGGTCATTACTGCTCGCACCCCCTGAAAGCACAACAGAACAATCACCCCTCCTGCAAGCTGCTCGTGGCACTTCTGTTTTCCTAGAAACAATTCAGGGAACACAGGGGCTTCTAAGAAGTTACCAATCTATAGAAGCAGGGGTCAAAATTACTACCTCTGGGGAAGGCACTTTCTTGCCACTGTAAGAAACAAAATGAGTCAACAGCAAGAAGAGCTGGGCCCTGCTGATACAGACGATGAGTTGGGAGCCTTGAGCAGCAAAGGCATCCTTGGGAAGCAGGCTGGAGGTGGGAAAAAGACTCTTGGAGACAAAAGTGGAAAGATGCTCTGATGTTAAGTTTGACTAATATAAATGAACACAGAGGCCTTGAAACAGGGTGGTGTCTTAAAAACCCACACATAAGAACTATTTAAATAAACTGACATGAGAAAAGTGAAGAGAAAATTGCTATTATGAAAATAGAGGTCTTCATTTTGAAAGAATACTTCCTTGAGCTAAAGGTTTAAACTCTTATAAACCAGAATTGCCTTTACTCCTCTGTTGTTTTTTCAGAACTCCAGTTGTTGAATATTAATTTCTCTGTAATAGCAGACTAAGTATGACCAGATTTCAACAGTGAAAGACCTAAAGGAATAATTAAGGAACAATGGCTTCTTACATTACAATTAAACAATTACACACATTACAAATGAATTAGTAAAGTCTCCTGACACACCAGAGCTGTTTGCTGGAGCAGAGGGGCACAAAGGGAAATGATTCCATCAGGTTTCCCTATTCTCCAGTTACTGGAGCTGGCATTGTGGGGACACAGTGGGTTCTCTCACCTGTGCAGGTAAGGGGGCCCCACCAGTGAAGAACTGATGGGTAACACCCACTTCAGCAACACGAGCTCTTGTCCCACTCAAATGTATGAAAAAAGTGTCCAAGGCCAGACTGGACAGGGCTTGGAGCAGTCTGGGATAGCAGAGGGTGTCCCTCTCCAAGGCAGGGGGTGGAATGAGATGAGCTTTAAGGTCCTTTCCAATCCAAACCAATCTAGGATTCTAAGACAACAGATAGGGAATCTGCAGCTGCTAATATTTCATTTATATAAATGCCTCATGGGACCAATACTCCTAATCTGGTACGAAGCCACTACAACCAAAAAGGAACTGAAAGCTGGAGGACAGAAGCTGAATCCGTAAAAAAGCACTTTTGAGGTTCAGAGTGTCAGAAGGTTTTATCCAAGTTTTATTCCAGCCACCACAAACACCAGAACTAAGATATTTTTTTAAACCACATGAAAATTGTAGTTACAAGTCAATTGTGCTTGTTGATTAATTTTACAAAAATTGTATGCTGAAATTATCCTTCAAAAGAACTTTTAGTATCTTTACTATGTATTAAAATAAAAAAAACCTGATTAAATAAACCCAATACTTCTTTCAGGCAGGGTGAAATAAATTAGATACTGCTTCCAAAATAGCAGCCATTCAAAGCCCCTCTTTCCCTGTTAGGGAAAATAACCACAGAATAGCATATCTCAGCCCTATGAACCGAGTCCAGGAGTCTGGGATACCACAAACAGTATCTTATCTTTATAGGCTCTCCCATTTACTGTGTTTAGCTTGGTGCTTCAGCTGACAGAAACTGCCCAGAAAAAGCTGTAGTACAGAAAGGATTATTCAGGCTGAAATACTCCAGGACTCTCAGGCAGTACAGGATCCAGTCCAACTCCTCCAGAAAGGCAGAAGACATCATTACAGATTTCACATTCATGCTCTTGGCAAGACCTCAGGTACGCAAAAGTGCCTTTCTGTGTTTTGTGCCAATTTCAGCTTACATACGATTTAAAGGAAGCCCCAAAGATACAGTGCTATAGCACAACTTCAAAGCTAAAATAGATCAATTAAAGAATTTTAATTGTCACATACCAATATTAGAAAATAATTACTTCCTCACTCCTTAGCAGCATTTCTAATATTAAGAGTTTATTCATGCTGTTAGTTACTGAGTCAAGCACTGTTTAATGAACTGGTACTAACAAAACATGTTTATTAACCAGAATATTTGTACCCCTGTCTTAATTAATCTGTAATCTCTGCAATTCACAATTAGTAGAAAATAGGAATACCACAAAATATACCCCAATACATGACTGGTAACCTATAGCCTAATTTAAAACCTTATTATTTTCATGAAAGGAGTAATTTTTAAAAAATGCTTAAATTACACTGAAGTCAGAAGGTCTTAAGCATAGACTTCAATTGTTTTTTTTGTTTACTTTGGTTGTTACTTTTAATCAGGTCATTAGGGCTCAATAATGCACTCATTAACTCCTTTCACTAAACTTCAGCTCAAGCAGGAATGCACATCTTAAGTTAAATGGCAACTTGTACTTTAGGTGACCTATTTTTAAAAACTTATCACCATGAATCTCAGTGCCAATATTGGTTTTAAACAACAGAAATATATATATAAAAATATATACAAAACACCTGAAAATGCACCAAGTATAAACAAAAGAAAATGTCCATTAAAAGCCCACTTACATCTCCTAAAACAGATCACACAATGCTATAATTATATATAATTTATTATTTCTCTTTCACTTCTCTATATGGAACTCTTTCAATGCCTACAAGAAAATCAGTATTTATCCCTGGGAGGTTTGCAGAGCAAAGCTGAACTTCACCACCACACAACAGCACCTGAGAAAAATAAAAGTGGGAGGACCTCGAGTGGTGGCAAACGGGCACTGCTGCCACTTAAAACACCTTAAACCAGCCCTGTCCAAGGCTGCCTTCCCAGGAAAAGCAGGTTTGTACTGGGGATGGTACTTTGCAATAGCTTTAGTCTGGACTAATACACAGAACAAGTGCTCTGGTCTAGAACAAAACAGTCAACCCATTAGAGAATGGGAACTTCAAGTGCATTACTGGAACAATCTTCCAGTTAAATTTTATCCAGAGGATAACCCAATTTATTTCCCACAGTGTACAGAAGGAAACTACACAATACTAATGGAAAAAGCTTCCAAGCAGCTCTCTTCAAGGAATAAAAAGTGATAATGAAGATGCTCAACTAGTCTTATGAGCAAAAATATAAAACTAATCTTAATACATGGGATTTTAAAACTTTATCTTGCATTTTTACATGACATCTGACATGAGAAACCTGCAAAGGATAGGTGCAGCAGTGCAGGAGGGAAGGAAGGCAGCCAGCCCATTAGGAGGGAAAAGCTGACAGGGTGTTCAGGAGAGAGAGGGAACAGGAAAGTTACTTGGTTTTGAATCCAGGCTATAAATGACATGAGACTTACATTTAATTGTGAATTTCCTTTAAGAGACACAAGGAGGCCAAATACTCGGATTTACTGGCTCATAATTACAGATTGATTTGGAGACAGAAACACGATTTTCCTCACAAACCCCTGACTACAACTTTTTTTACTGGTAATTTTTTCACATTTAAGACTGACTGACATATAAAAAAGTTAATGTTAGGACTGTAAATTAGGCACATTGTTGCCTAACAGCAAAATCTCTTCAAAAACACTTAAGACCAGAAAGGTTCTACTGCATCATTATCCCACTTCATTGATCCAGCTGGTCTTAGAGTTCCTATCTCAATTCAATAGTAGAGAAATACATTACTGCTCTAAAAACTGAAGGATCAATTCTCCACTTTTAATCAAAAGCTCTGTAGTAGCACAAGAACCACTTTGTGTTGAAATCAGTGTGAAAGCATAGCCTGTATGAGCACCAAGACAAAAAGAAGTGCTCCTTTCTCCCTTCGACAAAAAAAACCAATTAAAAATTTTTAAATAATTATAATTTTTAGAAACTTCAACATACTTGCTTGACTACTTGTAGCTGCTCTGTTAACTGCTTCTGTAAGTTCACAGATTCAGACAATTCTTCCTGTTTAAAAAAAAAGAAAAATAAGTTTGAAAGATAAAGAGTTTTGGTCCTAAGACAATTAGCTCTTTCAAAACTACAGGTAGCAATACTTAACTTCTATCAACAGCTTTTACAAAACCTGTGATAAAACCATCTCTAAAAGCTAACTTTCCTGTGAGTTCATTAATGCTGTTTAAGTTTCTTGAGTATTTTAGGATTATTTACTGAACATTTCTGGGATAGGTGTAAAAGAGTGTAAGAAATAAGGCAATTAATTAAAGATTGATCATTGTCAGTTTTCCACATCAGCAATTTAGGGCCTCCAGGTCAGTAGTCACTGTGCTCAGCGTAAACAGGGTTCTTCCATTTCAGTACAAAGCTCTCAGAAGAAGAATCCTTGTGCACAGAACAGAGAACAGATTTCTGGCCATTTCAACCCAATGTTTCTGTAATTTACAGCAAGAATTCTTTTGGACCAAGAGGCAATTTTTTAAATTGTCTTTATCCCAAGCTCAATATTCCTGTCCAAGAATCAAAGTTATGTAGGCTGAATACAGAACCTTCTATCTTTTGGTTTGTTAAAAAAGAAATTCAGGACCATGGGAATGTGGTAGGAACCTGGGGTATTAAGAAACAATAAGAACATTTACTGCTTTAGGTCTTGGGAATTTTGTACTGTCTGGGAAAATATGTATTAATTTTGCACACAGATTAATTTATCCTCCAGTTCTGATTCCTTTCAGAAGCATCAGCACACGCTCAGACTCTGCAGTTACTAGCATCACACGTTTTTAATGCAAATCAGTCATTTCTCCAAATTCACTTCTGTGAAATGTCTGCTTAGTCTCACCTCTCTGTGGATCAGATTAAAAAATGTGTTAGTGTTCAGTGTAAGAGCTAAAATTCACTGTCTCCACAAATACATTGTAAGCAATCTTCAAACATGATTAGGACTGTTTGCACTGCCATTTTATCTATGAAAAACTGCACATGAAATTAAAAAAACCCAGTAAATTACTATACCAACTCAAAAAAAGTTAGTCTCTTGAATAATTTAAAGCAAATAAAAATAGTGTTACCTTTAATTGACTCATTTCTTTTAAAGCTTCATTTCTTTCTTTCTTAAGTCTTTCCACATCATCCTCCAAGGAATCGCAGGTTACAAACTGTGTGTATATAAATATGTAAGGTTAGAATGTATTGCTAACTGTGTCTTCCATAATCTTTAACATCTTATATTAAAAGTTCTTGATAATAAAATGAGAAGAAAATCTTAATTTTAAGATGACTTATAGATCTGAAAATGCTAAAACCATTTAAGAAAATTTTAACCAACTTATCTTCCAAAGGAACAATTACGTTTCCTTTTAAAACGGATTAATAAAGAGTTTTTAAAAGTATCAAGAATACATCACTATTTTAATATTTTAAATAATAGGCATTTTATTTTAGTGTTCGTATACTAAAAATGCTTTTTTAAAAAGTCACCTCTAGACTAAAATGGTTTTCCCTGTAGCAGTAGCTCAAATAACTGTGCCCAGCAGTTGTTTCTCACTCACACAGGTTGTAACAATCCGAATTTTATTAAGATACCTCAGTACATCAATGTTGTCCAGATGTACAACAAACCACAATTTAATTACATTAATTGCTTTCTATAAATTAGGCTGCTTAAAAAAGCTTCACAGAAACTAAGTTATCTTAAAGAACCCCATGCTATGGAGCTGTTTTAAACATCTGCCCAAGATCTGGAGTTATTTTACATACAACAAACTCTCCAATAATCTCCTCCCAGCTGTTAAAACACTGACCAGGTGCGTATTTTACCTGTGAGTCCTGTAAGCTGGCAACTTCACTGACCCTAAAGGTGACAGATTTGTGGCCATCATCAGTTGCATTTGATTGCATGGACAACAAATTCCTTGAAACTTCAACGAAATCTAGGAAAAAAACCAGTTAAGATTTTGTTGTTGTAGCCCAGAAGTTCAGCTTAGTAACAGATCATTGATGCAACACAACTCCCAGTATCACCAAGAACAGCCACTCTGAGAAATGCAGTGTCTGCCCCTTAAGCTTTCTAAATGAAAATACGAAAATCAGAGAGATATCTCCAAAGAGAAGTTCTCGTAAAGATGGTGAGAATAAAAATGCCCAAAACACATTGTGCGATGAAATGTCCTCAAATCAAATTGTGAAGGAGAAAAGAAAACAAAGGTGGTGTGAAGTTCACCTTCAAAGTACCTGGGATGTTCTGCATTTGGCAGGTGGCTGTGAAAAATGAAATAAATCTGCACACCAGGTATAGACACCTGCCCTTCCCAATAAGTTGACCTTACCAGACGAGACAGGAAAAAGGAAAAATTTCCTGCTAGCTCAGAGCTCATGGTTTCCTTTTCAGGACCTTTGAACTCCTGACAGAGGCTTGGTAAAATTGATGTTGACCAAGTTGAAAGTTTTAAATACAAACACTCCCTCATTCACAATCCACATGACTTGGATTACCCATACATTTTTAATTAAAAAATTCTGCTACACTCTGACAGAAAGGTGGAAATATAAAGGTCAGTTTACTCCACGTAAAATATGCCAGAAGATCCAGTATCTTTCTCGCTGAGGATCTTTTTGGATGTTTAAGCACAAAATACTGGTTTTCACACACTAGTGTTTTTCATAGACTTTAGGAAAAGTGAAATTTCCATCAGTTTTAGCATCAGAACCATCATGTCTCACAGTTTCTGAAAAATATTTTTAAATTGTCAGTGTCATCAACCAAAATTGTCATAACCAACAACAGCAACTCAATCCCATCAGAATTAGGTTTAGCTGGAAGAATTATGATGGTCTCCCTGCAAATCTGTTTCTATATGCAATACTTGAAATGTCCTTGCTTCCCACATACTGAAGTTAAATGATCCATCAGTTTACTTGCTTCAAGAAGCCTCTCTAACCATCAAAACTCTCCTAAGTAATTTTTGGAAAAATTACAGTCTCCTATTGTCAAAACAAAAAGTTCAGGATTTTGTGAGCACAAAATAAAGCTTTCCCAAGGCTGCTCTTAATTAGATAAATTTGTGATTTGCATTCCCATTACTTAGCTTCAGAATTTCAAGCTTATTTTCATACAGTAAAACAAGGTTCTTGCCTCAAACTATCATTTTATTTGCAGCAGCAACCCAATACTGACAAAAAATATAATAATCGTTATTATCTACCATTTCTGTATTCCTACTTTTCACTATTTTCTATGGTAATTAACAAATTATTACCTCCAAAAGACACTGTTCCTTTAGAATCTTTATGAAGTTGCTGCCTTAGGGCTTGCTGCTGTTCATCTGTGAGCTGAAGCCCAAGATAATTCAGTGCCTGGAAGGAAAAAACTTACTTTGGAGTGAAAAAAGAGAGGACTAAGGATAATGACTGCAGGGACATGGGGGAGTAATTAAAGAGCTACACTTCAAAGAGCCTTTGTATCCCGGTACACTCTCACTGACAACACTTTTATTCCAGAGCCACTCTGTGACTTTTCCTTCTAATTGAGAGATGTTCAGATATTATTTAACCTTGAATACCGATGAGTGTAATAAGCAAACCCCTTTGTCCTTAATAACTGCTTTAAAAATCCTGAGGGATGTCCTGATTCCCAGAAGAGTTAATCAGTAATTAGATTAACAAAAACAGTAATTTGCCCAATATATAAACCGAAATATTGGCCTGCAACATTAAAGAACTACCCAAATAGAAAATTCTGTGTGTCATTTATACCTTAAAGTTTGTCAGCCTAGAAATACTGTCTAAAGGTTTTACCTGCATCACGAAGAGGAAGAAGCAAAACTCAGAAGATTTTAAGTATTTACCCTCTCCAGCTTTTCTGTTTTGAGATGAATACTCGAGTTCTTTCCTTGGGGCTCATAATCATCATTCTGGCTGGGGGCAATAACTAAGAAATAATAAAAAAAAAAGTAATAATGATGTAGTTGTAACTATTGCTTTGAAAATTTTGTTCTGAAGCTCTGCTCATCAAGTGGATGCCAGCTAAATACCCACTTGCCAAAAATACATGTTAATCCTTAGAGTGACTTCTTTTAAAACACATAATTGTAATCAACAAAAATTATGGGTATCAACCACTTCCACTATTTTTTTCACATAAAAAAGTGACAAGTAGCAAATTAACAGAAAATAACCAGGAATAACTTTGAGTGATCCATCAAGCATATGGCTTCTCCTTGTGGTATTTTCTCTTTTCTCAGAGATACACAGACACTCAGGAAACAGAAGGGGAAACACACTTGTGAATTCCAAGAGAGACCTCCAAGACACACCCTCAGCATAACTGACAGTTCCCACATGGAGTGATCTAGAAAACACTGGGGAAAGAGAGGGAATGACCTGTTCCCAATCATGGGCTGCGTGGAGGGAGCTTAGGCTGAACTCCCAAGGCTCCTCAGTATTTTTTCCTGGGAAGGAACACTTTTCCAAGAGCTCCTGTCCATCAGGCCATCATCCATCAGCCCCTTCTACCCTTACAGTCAGAAACACAAGTATGCATGGGTTTTTTTAACTATCTCTTTGGATTTTAGATGTATGCAAATAAAAAAAAAAAAAATTGTTTGCATTCATTATTTCTAATCATAATGTAGATCTTAATTCATCATTTCATTAATGAATTAAAAAGGTACTGAAACCAAAACCAGCTTTTGACAAGTAAAGGATCTTGCAGTTTGAGATTCTCTCCAAAGGAACAGAAGGAATCGCAGGGAATTCTTTTTTTAAAAAATTTTTCAAGTTTCACAGAGTATCTGTTTCTAAGCTCAAAGCGATTTATATTCTCTTTACATGCCAAAAGCATAAACCAAAACATCTTGAAAATCTCTGACACTAACACCTCTCACATGCTATATTAAATTCTGAAGACAGTGGGCTAGAACCTTGGTGGAGTTGGCACAATTTCACTTCAGCTCAGAATGAAAAAGCCTCGTGTGTGAGTTTGTGCAAGAACTTCCCAAAACTATGCTGATTTTTTCATAAAGTGTTAAAAAATAGTACCTCATCTAAAAGATACTTTAATTTTTCAAGGTTATCTTTGAAAGTTTATCCTTGAAAAAGGGCAGCATGAAAGAAGTGGCAGGTTTGACAAAGGATGTGCTGTTAAATAAGAAGAAAATTAAACATGGCAAGAAGCAGTACAAACTGGAGCTGCAAGCATTTGTGCTTTCTGCTCTACTACCTACGTTATTCAGATGTGTTAAGAGACTGTGGCCTTCTTGGTGTCTTCAAACAATGAAGCTCCTGTGTACTGAATTATATTAACCAAGACTCTTATATTCTGAACATATTAAAATTAAGACTTTTGTCTTGTTCCTTTGATTTAGTTGTAGTGTTTTTCATGGTCAATATGTAAAAACTGTGTGATCATTAATCTCCAGGTGTATTCAACACTAAAACTTTTCCAGTTTCAACAGCCCGTATTTGGTCAGCCCACCCTTCAAGGAAGGAAACCAACTGGTCAGATTTGCAATATGGGAACTGTTTCATTTTAACTCTGAATATCTAATACAGGCTATAATAAATGCAGGTGCAATTGAAATAGCATCAGTGGAGAGACATCTGGAATGAATCAGATCCTGTCTATTTGTTCTTCCTCTTCTCAGTACATTAGACATCAAGTTGAGAGGCTCAGCTTATGCTTAATTCCTACTGCCTGAAGAAAAAGAATAAAGTTCAGGTCCGCACAGAGAAATACTGAACAGAGTCAGTTCTATCACAGTGTCAGTGGGGACTCCCATTATTGTGTCACTCCTGCATTTTCACTGTTTCTAAATACAACACATTTGTTTCCCACAGGAATTACAATTGTTCAGCTCAGATTTGGTTCTGACCAAATTTCACAAACTCTGTTTTTCCTTAAGTGTTGTTTTCAAAATAGATATTTAGAGATGTGATCAGTGACTCTTGTCATTGTTTGAATGTCACGACTCTAAAGCACAAATATACACTATATATTGTATTTGTTATGAACTGAAAAGCTGTTAGGAGGGCTGCATGTTATTTCTATCTTTTCAATATGCTGCCCTGATTTAAGGGAAAAAACCATGCAAGCAGCATGCATCCCCAGAATTTCATCAAATCAAGAAAGCACAGTTTCTATGGCAACCTAATCTTGATCTATACGTGAGCCTTCATTATCTGGTTTCTACTGAGTCTATTATCATTACTGCTGTACAGCAAATGTTGTGATCACTCATTTTTGTTTGGCTTCAGCTGTTTGCTAGAGACAATGTAAGTTGTATTTGACAGAAGCTACTAAAAATCCATTGATATCAGTCCTTTATTTAGGAGTATAAAAACAGTGCAATATTACCTTTTTTCTGAAGACTATTGAGTCTCACTATGCACTATGTTCTGTTTGACTGTTATTGAAGGAACAAGGAAGAGGGTGGCAGGGAATTAAATCAGCACTTACCCGTGGCAGACACATCAGCAGGATTGCTGTCTAGAGCAGTAATTGGAGATTGCTCTCCCATCTTGACTCCAGTTTCCATCTAGAAGAGGAAATGAAAAGTCACGAAATACCATTTCTAAAGCAGATCACAAGCCAAACCAGAAATACACATTAATGAAAAAAGGGACAGGAAGGAAGACCGGGGGGAGAAAATAGGGCTGGGAACATAAAAACAGCCCCAGGAGAAAAAGAAAGGCATGGAAGGGGTGGTGGTGAAAAGGAAGAGCATTGGAAAAAAACAGATCAGGGCCTCATTACAATCTTGGGTTTTGAAAATCTTCACATATTAAGATAGCACAGTCTCTCTAGGCAACCCACTTCAATGTTTATACCCCTAATAGGAAAGAAAAATGGGCAAGAATTTTAAGTACAAATATAAGAAGATTTGAGAATCACCTGTTTTGACTTTGTGTTTGAGAACATTTTATTCTCCCTTCTTCTAAGGCAATACTTTATTTAGCTTTAAAAATATGATAAACTGAAAATGTTCTTTCAAAAATTGAAATAATAATCTTAAAATCTTGTTTCTCATGGTCAACATTATTTCTTTACGCTAATGGTGAGCTTTAGGAATTAAAACAATTGCTGCTTAGTCAAAAGAAAGGGGAAAACCCCCACGTCCTTCTAGGACTTTTTTTAAGCAAAAATCTCATCATCATGGAGCAAGTGTGAGATTGCACTGTACTCGCACATATGTAGTAAACAGGGAATGTGTTATCTCTGAAATACATAACTACTTATATCTAATTCCAAAACTTTAGAGCAACAGTAAAGGAGAACTTGGTATCTAAGAACACAGTTAATGCTTGTTTAATTTGTTTTCTTACCCCAAGTCAACTAATTCCTCTCATCAGTGTGGTTTAATCTCCTGTTATACAACATGGTTTATCCAAAAGTTTTGATATTCCAAAGACAATATTGTGCAGGAAAATAGACAATCATTTTCTTACTAAAATGGAAACTCAATTACAATTAGGAAAAAAACAACCATTTGCTCAGTTTATTCTAAGAGGAGTAATAAGTACACTCACAGCATCTGGAGGGAATACTGAAACCAGCTTCCCATTAGGAGAGGGAAGAGGACCAAGTGCAGCCTGTTGCTCTCCATGTGCTACAGAAGATGTTAAGAGGCTGAAAGGACGCTGCCAATTCTCTGGATGACTGGGGATGTTTTTCTGCCTAATAAAAGCTATCTCCCAAAAATTTTCAAACCTAGAATTAAAATTTTAGAAGTTTCAACATATTGTATACTTATATTATTCATAAGATTATACTTCTGCAAAAATTACATGTTTCCAAACACTGTGTGGGTTTATTTAATTATTTTTCTAAACGGATGTTCTGTTACCCATCATTAATTATAAAGACAAATACTGTAATTTTTTTTAAATATTAAAGTATCATAATTTTGCAGGCCTAAAAGGTGCATTTGAGTCTTTTCTATGAAATAATATTACAACTGAATATTTTAAAAAATTAGTATCCCTCACATTTCCTCTAAGCACACAAAACCACATTTCACATTAATCTGATCATAAATATCATCTCTTAAATCATTTTGGAGGGTTGGCTGTTCGACAGTAACAGATACCTCATCTTTGTTCTATTGATTATACTTTTTGCCTCTTCATAGGAGACTCCAATCATGGACTCTTTGTTGATGGACACAAGCTGATCCCCAGGCTTCAATCGTCCATCCTAAAATAACAAATATAAAACCAAACCCACCAATTTTATTTTAACTGCTAACACTACAGAAAGAACTGTATGGTCACAGCACTTGGACACATTCCCTTGGTTCTATTAGGACAAGAATTATCAAGAACAGCTCTGCATTCTGCCTGACAATCTTCCAGAAATAAACAGATTAAACAATCATCCCACACTATTAAAGCAGTCATTATAAAAACTCATCAGAGAGAAGAGACCTCAGAAATTGTATAAAGAACAACTTTGGACCTAGCTAAATATTGCTGTTAAAAAAAAAAAAACCAAGGAAAGAAAAACCAGATTTTTCCAGCACCAACCCATCTGACTTCAGGAAGCTTCTTTACTAATTAATTCAGCTCTGAGCTGGATTAATTTGCATTTCAAAAGCAAATGTTCATGGCAATACATGGAACTCTGCAGACACTCACTGGCCATGTTAAACTTAATGAGAAAACCAGATTGGTCTATTAGAATTCACCAGTCAAAATCATGGCAGAAATAATATTGTCAACTTTGTGCTTCTGTGGAATTAACTGCAAGCTCTCTACCAGCACAAGAACATCTCACATTTCTGTCCCAGAGACTCTAAGACAAGATTTTAAACATGTTAGGCTAGACTTCTCAGTAAGACAGAGCTTTCTTTACTCGCATTTTAACAGAGGCCTCAACAATTTAACTGAAAATTCATGCGATTCACCTGTGGTTATAGAGTTAGTTGTGACATTTGTCTAATGCAATACACATCAAATTACACAGAACATGTCTCTGCTCTTCAGCTCCTATGAAATCAATCACAAAATCAATCTATGTGAAAAAAAAATGTGTACACACAATGATACATAGGAAATAAGTAAAATACCTTGTCAAGACCAGTATAATTTTACCTACTTAACACCCACATACCATAATTTTAGCTGTGGTGTTTCAAACCTATGCCTATTACCTTTTTTTTGTCACTTAGTGTTTTGGTTAAAGAAAAAAGCTATATATCTTTTATTTTGCTTTCATCCAGCATGTTCAAAGATATCCACTTCAATGGTGCCCTCATGTGGCAGAGGTTTAAAATATGCTTCCTGCTTCACCTTCCCTAACAGGATAACCAGGATTGGGAAGTTACCTCTATTACTGCTAATATTAGAGCCTACTGAAATTTGATGTCTCAGCCTCAATCTATTGATTATGTCTGATAGGCTTTAAATTCACAGTGAGAAAAATGTTTTAGAAGCCGCAACAAAACAGGAGAAGATAAAAGAGGAATGATTACCATTAATCAACTGAAAGAGGTCTTTGAGAAACACTGCGTTTTTATCTTCCAGCTTGGCATTTTAGGATTTAACTTAGTCTACAAAAATTCAGTAACAAATATTTATAAACTGTTTGGGGACAAAACTCACTGCTCATGAATTGAGTTCGTCCCCTCCTGCTGGGCCAGAGGCTAAAGTTGGTTATCTACATTTCCAAATAACCATAATTACTCAGGATGCCAGAGGAGACACTTGGATAAACAGTTCTGTGTACCTGAACCAGGCAATTAAATTATTTATTTACTTTCTATACTGACAAATTCCCCTGATATACATATTGCATTTGTCATAAATTAAAACAGTAATCAACATCAATTCACACATCTTATTAGTCTGCACTTTCAGAATATTTTTTTCTAATTTGCCTACACAATGATTTCCAACTGCAAGGATCCATCTAAATCAGGTCTCAGGGAAATATGATTTTTTGAATGTCCAAGAAAATAAAAAAGAGGTGCACTCGGCAGCTCCATCCCATCCTTCCTGATTTACTTTGCATCATGCAATCTCTTATAGAAGTTGGTTTTGTACCTTCTCATACATAAATTGAGGAATAAGATCCTCATTTATCTAAAATGAACTTACGAATAAATTTTCATTACCATGTAACTCTGTTACAGTGCAGTGAGATAATTCTGTTAAAAGAGAAGGCAAGGAGGAACACAAACACATTTTGTGTTTAAAATATGACTGTAGATGTAAAATACCAAAGCACGTACTAAATTAAGCCAAAAATGCAGGTGTCTGAAGGGGAAGGAAGGGAAAAAAAAGCCCTTACCTTATGGCAATCACCACCAGGGATAATTTCTTGAATATATACCAAAGGCCCCTCATTTCTGTTAATTCCTCCCACAATATTCAAACCTAGGCTTGTTCCTTTGCAAACAGAGATAATCTGAAATGCACTATCACTAGAGATACAAAGAGAAAGAAAAGTAGAATTACTTCACAGAGCTAGATAATAAAGACTGAAGCAATAACTTATCTTTATCTTACTGGTTTTGCAAATATGTATTACAGTAACAAATAGAAAGAGTGGACATTTAATATCAGTGTTTGAGTATTACACTATTTACTACAAAATCAGCAACCTCAGGCACTTCTGACAATCACAAAAAGAACTGATACCTATTCTACAAGGCTAAAAACTCCTCTCTACTTTATATATCCAAGGCTTATGGGAGTATCTGGGTACACATAAACCAGGAACATTAATTCATTAGGAGACACTAAAAAATCAACCTGATTAATCTATTTCCACCACATAAACAATAAATAAATAGAAAAATAACTTACTGAAATGGAAAGTCTGCAACTTTGATGGTATTATGAGCTACAGGACTAAAAGTTAAAAAATAAAACCAAAGTTTAACACTTAGTGCTCAACCCAAATTTTCCTGACCAGCCAAATACAGCATTTCCTGCAGTTCACACAAGAGAAAGACAGTTTTGGAGATTACTTTGGAAGCTTTGGGGATGGTGCTGGGACAGAATTATTTCTGCTGCTGGTGGTGATGTTTTCCTTCGGATGCAACTGAGGACTCTGTGACCTCGAGGATGACCCAGAAGAAAGGCTGTCTACAGATTTTCCTTCAAAAAAAGAAATAATAAAAAGAAAACAAAAACAACAACTCACATTTGGGAAAAAGCACAAGATTTCAGCTCATGTAAGTAAGTTCAGTGGGACCATTTTCATATTAGAAAACAGACAAACTAAGCAATCAGACAACCAAAGAAAAGCCTACACAGTTAAGAACGGAGAGCCACCCAGGGTTCCAGGAATAATTTTTTAAAACATAACAAGTGATAATTTTTTTCAAATTGGGTACAAAAATACAAAATCTCAACTGACTAATTCCTCCGTGCTATATAAAGGCATCTTAATTAGGCAGCAGTTCCAGAGAGATTAGAATTCATGGTGCTCTAGATGAAATTTTTATTAGCATTTTGTGGCACATTTCAGCTACAAATACCAAAAACTTTTCATATAAATCATTAATTAAATTGAAAGTAGATGCCAGTACATCTATTTTAAGATTTGAGGAAACTGACACACAAATTCCTCAGGGTACATGTGTGTTTTGTCTGACTTTCAGTGACCTCTTCCAATACACCTCCCCTCAAATTAGGAATTTTAAGTACAAGTTTCTACTCCACCCACAGCTGATTTTGTCCCCCAGGATTCCTTCAGGCTGGGAAGTGATCTCTCACCAGCTAACTGATGCGTTGGAGAAGTTCTTGCAGAGCTGGTGCCACTGTGAGAGCCATACTTATCCATCAGGTCATGAAATTCTTTCCTGTGCCAATAAAAAGATTTTCTTTGTCAAGATTTGGTGTTAGTTTGAATGAACCCTGTGAAACCTGCACTGCTTGTACTGAACAGCTTCTCCTCCTCACAGAAGGAAGCTCAACCTCAACTGAAAGACAAAGGCCCTGTCAAATGGTCAGCAAAGGCAAAAAAAAAAAAAAAT
>VZRS01000480.1:210951-274695 GCA_013398055.1 Ifrita kowaldi | reverse complement strand
GAATTTTCAATCTCCATCTCCAACACTAAAAGCTGCACTGATCTCCTAGAGATCCAGCTACAGAAACCATCTACAGATTTTTCTCTCGCCTTCATTGTGTCATCACATGATTGCTACCATCATTTACATTCACCAGTACTGAACCAGCAGATGGTTATAAACATATTTTAACTGCTTCTGCTATTTTCACACACATTCTGTAATCCGTGTCACAAAGAAACCAGCTGATACTGGTGCTATAGAAGCATATAACGTCCTTCACTTTTCCACAACAGCTTTGCTGAATTAGATTTATAGGATAAATTACTTGCTAGTTCAACTCCAAGGACCTCAGGGGAGTTGTGCTCCTTCAATCAGTCATTGGTAACGTCCAAAATAATCCATGTATAACATTCCAAGCTGTAAGAAACACTCAGGAATCAGTACAAACATACCTTTCGTTTGTTACTCCAATCAAGTTTTCGCCATTGACATCTAAAATTAGGTCCCCAGTGAGCAAACGGCCTTTAAATGAAACCAACAGTGATTGATGAATCAACAAGAAAATGGTGAACGCATTGTATTAAACCAGGCATTAAACCAGAGCTTTTCCTTTCAATTTTATGTGACTTAATGCATTAAAAAACTTTATGACTCTTGGCACCTGATCCTAAGTAAGACAGGTAATTATGGTAAGACCAGAAACTATAAATCAGTCTTATTAACAACAGAGTAGCCACTGAAAATAAGTGTTATTTAGTTATTTGTATTATTTACACACAGCATAAATTTGTGAGACTAGAATTTATATTTCCCAGTTGTGGAATAAATTCTTATTTGAATCTTGCTCTTAACATTAATGTAAGTTACCATGTGTAGATATATTCATGTTTTAGACATTAATAAAGTCAGCTCACAAGAGAATTAGAACCAATTCTTTTTTTTTAACCTCCTGAAAATCTCAAGTTTAGGACCTAAAGTTGATTCAGATAACTTTAAACAATCATTTTGCACAAGACAAGATGGGATCCCATCAGAGACCTAGGATGGAAATCTGTAGCTTAAGTATTGCAAACTCTGCCCAGTGTAATTACTCCTTTGCACACTGATCTCAACCACCAGCACACCACCATTAAAAAACCAGCAATAAAAATTATCAGAACTAATTAAAAATACTAGTTCTATACAGAAAACCCCACTCTCATACCTTATAAATTAAAAGTGATTCAGCATCTCAACACTTACTTGGCAGCACTGAAAGATTGTCAATTGCCTTCACCAGCAATATTCAGATTTGAACACATTTTCAAGACCTGAGTGTATCAAAATCTTGTTACGTAACAGGTCCAAGTTTCATTTCTCTACTTTAAAGTAAGCCAAAACTTCATGGATCCCAACTAAACCATACTATTTTAAATATCCTTACCCACAAAGTAAGAGTTCTTTTGACAGTNAAATGTCTGTCAAATAGAAAAAAAAAAAAGGAACAGAAAGAGGAAGCTTAACTCGGACAAAAGGCTAAAGGAATTTAGGGAAAAATCCTTTATGGGGAGATTACTCTGGAAGTGGAACATCCCGGGAAAGGCAAATAACAGCAGATACTCTTGCAATGATTATCAGAAATAGTTACATAATAGCTGTTTTCTCCGGAGATTTAAATCAAAAGGGGATACAGACCTGGATTCTCACACTGCTGATGATTCTCTGCCAATATTGTTTATATGCTTAACTTCCAGCAGTCAAGTTAAAGCAATATTTATCATAAATGTCCTTAAAATGAATATATTTTGGACTACCTGCTGCAGTGAACAGTGTAACTTACTTATCCAAACTATTCAAAGCTCATTAGAGATTGAAAAGCAAACTTCTGAGTGGAAAAAACAACTGAATCTGCCTTTTTTCAGAAGGCAAGACCAGTTTAAATCTTATAGTTTTGTAGTAGCTCTAACGGAGTCCTCATTTGCCATTATTTTAAAATGTGAGAAGTATTTCAAAAGCTATCACAGCAGATAATTTTTAATGGTATTAGCTGTAAACATAACACCACAATCCTTCTCTTTAAACTGAAGTTGGCCTGAGCTTGCTACTTGAAGAGATGCAAGTGATCTCAGAATGAACTGGTATCAAATACCATGCAGAAAAATGTGACATGTGGTGCAATTCTGTAATTAAAACTAATCTGAAATAAAAATACACGCAAGCCCCCCCACCCNTTATAGGATAAATTACTTGCTAGTTCAACTCCAAGGACCTCAGGGGAGTTGTGCTCCTTCAATCAGTCATTGGTAACGTCCAAAATAATCCATGTATAACATTCCAAGCTGTAAGAAACACTCAGGAATCAGTACAAACATACCTTTCGTTTGTTACTCCAATCAAGTTTTCGCCATTGACATCTAAAATTAGGTCCCCAGTGAGCAAACGGCCTTTAAATGAAACCAACAGTGATTGATGAATCAACAAGAAAATGGTGAACGCATTGTATTAAACCAGGCATTAAACCAGAGCTTTTCCTTTCAATTTTATGTGACTTAATGCATTAAAAAACTTTATGACTCTTGGCACCTGATCCTAAGTAAGACAGGTAATTATGGTAAGACCAGAAACTATAAATCAGTCTTATTAACAACAGAGTAGCCACTGAAAATAAGTGTTATTTAGTTATTTGTATTATTTACACACAGCATAAATTTGTGAGACTAGAATTTATATTTCCCAGTTGTGGAATAAATTCTTATTTGAATCTTGCTCTTAACATTAATGTAAGTTACCATGTGTAGATATATTCATGTTTTAGACATTAATAAAGTCAGCTAAAAGATTTGTTAGAACCAATTCTTTTTTTTTAACCTCCTGAAAATCTCAAGTTTAGGACCTAAAGTTGATTCAGATAACTTTAAACAATCATTTTGCACAAGACAAGATGGGATCCCATTAGAGACCTAGGATGGAAATCTGTAGCTTAAGTATTGCAAACTCTGCCCAGTGTAATTACTCCTTTGCACACTGATCTCAACCACCAGCACACCACCATTAAAAAACCAGCAATAAAAATTATCAGAACTAATTAAAAATACTAGTTCTATACAGAAAACCCCACTCTCATACCTTATAAATTAAAAGTGATTCAGCATCTCAACACTTACTTGGCAGCACTGAAAGATTGTCAATTGCCTTCACCAGCAATATTCAGATTTGAACACATTTTCAAGACCTGAGTGTATCAAAATCTTGTTACGTAACAGGTCCAAGTTTCATTTCTCTACTTTAAAGTAAGCCAAAACTTCATGGATCCCAACTAAACCATACTATTTTAAACATCCTTACCCACAAAGTAAAAGAAAGAGTTCTTCTGATAGTTTTTATATGCAGTGTGTTTGTAGGAAAAAAGTTAAAATTACTCACTATCTACAGCAGCAACCCCTCCAGGTAGAATTCTCTTTATGAAAATCCCATAATCTTCTGCTGTTTGTGCCCGATAACCTCCAATAATTTTAACTCCTGCACAACAAACAAAAAGACAGAAGTGAAAAATTGCTTACTCCACCTACAGTGCTAAATGTATTTGCAGCCAAACCCATAAAAGCCAAATAAACCTTCCTGATGCCAGTGTAAGCTGGCACAGCTCACCAGGTGTTTTTAGGTTCGATTTACTCTGAATAACAGAATGTGCAGGCTTAGTTACCTAATCCATTCTGGCAATCAGAGAAAGAGATGCGGTGAACGGCTCGATTAATTCCATGAGGGCCCATAATGGTCCTAAGGAACAAAATGAAAGTCATTAAATTACAGAAATGTAGGTAGAGCTATGTTAATAGAAAAGAAACTTCAGTAACTATGTTTTCAACTCAAATACAAACCCAAACCAGTTTTCTCCACTGACAACTTCAAATCGTTTGATATCTCTGAGCCACCATCTCCCCAGCCAAAAATCAATCATCACAAATACCAGATGGAAAGGTATAATAAATATACAGAGTTTACTTCCTTTTCCCCCAAAGCATTTCAGGCTGAACTGTGAATCCCATTTTGTATAATAAAAGGGTTATGATTAAATATAAACAAAATTTCGCAAGCTGTTCCACCTTAACATTTAGGCAAGAAAAACATACCATAAAATGAGTCTTCATCAAGTAATGAATATTTGAACAAAAGCACGGCTAAGCCAGTGCATAAAATTATTTCCTAGGATATCTAAAATATAATTTTGTGGCTATTTATGAACATAATCTTTTCATCAGTCTCCTAATTTCTTCACTCAACATTGATTTCTTCCTCTGTTGTAAAAAAGACTTCTTTCCAAACTCTTTTGCCTGATCCTCTGTGTACCTTCCTGGCATTGGGCAGACGATAGGGAATACAGTATCATACAGTCACCCCAGGACACCACCCCAAGGGAAAACACCAGGATGGCACTTGGAATTGTCTAAAGGCAGAGGAATATTTTCAAGGCAGTTGATCATGTTACAGAATTAAAAAAGAGTACAAAGTAAAATCAGAGTATTGAAACCCAAATTTACAGTTCCATCAGGCTCATGACCAGCACACTGCTCTGACAATGCAGAGTGTTTAGAATGCCAATAAATCCAGATTATCCTTTACCAGTTTTTATTTTCATTTAGATGAATTATGGGTAAAAAAATGTAAGTTGTATCATAGCTCTTTTGTCCTTTCACTGCACCATTTTTGGAGAAGACTCAGCAGATCTCTTCTAGAAAAGAGCAGAAGCACCACTGAGGTTTTTCTGCTTTGACCTACATATTGTTCTACATTTGATAGAGAGTTGTATTTTCTAGAGGGTGCTAGTGAAATGGAACAACGAGAATTCATTAGCAGGGTGGGAAAGAAGATCAAAGTGGAGGACACAGTGACCCAAATCCTTCTACACAACCTAATCCAGCACACAGCGTGAACTCCACGCCTGGAACTGGGTACATCTGCAAAAGCCAGAGTACATCATTAAAAGGTGCCGTGCCAGAAGGAAGAGAGAAATCCAGAATGTTCTTAAAATTCTAGCACCAGCCAAGAGATCCAGCTTCGAAAGAATATCTGCAGTTCTTTTGGTTTTGCAGAAGAAAACTGGATGAGGTTTTTTTTATCATGGGATAAGCACTAGCTCTGAAAAGCAACAATTCCCCAAACCCTCCTATTTCCAAGTATTTGCAAAATTAGCCTTTGCTTTAGAAAGGCTGGCTACAAGAACAGACCTAGTAATTCTGGTAATTCTAATAACCTTTAGAAACAAAAAGTAAACCTATGCTTCAAGCACTGTATAATTTGTAGTATTTCTTGAAGTATTTGTTTCATAGGCTCAAAAGAAATAACGAGACCCAGTGTATTAGGTCTGTGTTTGACAGGACTGCACATTACCCTACCATGATATGTCAAAGCATAAGGCATCCTTTGTAAGGCTAAAAGTGAACCAAACTGCTTTTATTTAATCACAGCCTGAAAGGAAGAACAAATCCCCAAGTCTGATATTCGTTTATGAATACCCTTTGGACAAGCTCCTACTCCACGACAAGAACAGAGTATTTTGCATTACTACCCAGTACTGTCACTGCAATATCCCATTAATTTGTCTTGAGGCGGAAGGACAGCATACTACTCATGTTTTGTTCTGACTCATATCCATCTTTGAAATCTTAAACAACATACACTGATCTTTAAAATAGGCAATTGTTCTATTTTTTCTTTCTTGCCTTTTGCTACTACTGCTATTGGTCTTGCTCTGCCATCCACTCTCAGCAGTTTACACGCGGCAGTTTTTTTGTTAAAATTAAAAAGCAAGAACAAAAGTTACTTCAACCTCGTACAAACCAACACAGAGGCTTACTTTCGTGAAGCCTGAAAAGATCAAATCTCAGACTTTAAGTCTGAAGTTCAGAGTTCACCACAAATTGCAGAACCTCTTTATATACTACTATATAAAGCAATCATGAAATATGATCAAATCTAAGTACAGGACAGTTAATAGGAAAGGATCTACATTTCCAGAAGTAACAGGCAATACCTTCAAAAGAGAGATCCTAACGAACATAAAATGGATTCTGATGAAGAGCATACAGAGAACATACAACTAATAATGCACAATGGAGAGGAATAAGATATCTCTGAAACACTGGAATTGTGATGCTGCCACCTACAATTAGAAACAACTGGCACTTTGGACAGACAACTTTTACAAGGTACTCAGGTCTCTTTATGCTCTAAAGACTAAATCCCTCCAATACCTGCAGTTAAAATTACTTTATCACATAAAAGTAAAGACAAAGATTTTCAAATGCCCCGAATTTGTTTAGCATATCACATCTAGTTGACATTCAGTGCTGGGGGTTTTTTTCCCCATATAACTTAGATCTTCAAGTCAAGCTACTTTCCATAGTTCTAATAAAATAAACAGAGCTTTACCAATTTCACTGTAAAATGACTTGGATTCAGCACCCATCCAACATTTATTTTACGTCATCATTATTTAATATTCATGAAATGTTAGAATACTTCTCCCAGAGCATTAGAAACATGCTCAACAATATAAATAAGGAAATAGGCTCCTACACCAGTTGGCAGTAGTAACAAAAAAAAAATCAATTCTTTGTAGAAAAAGATGCAAATTAAACAATCACGTTATTGATGACATGATGTTGCAACTCATTTTGTGAGGTCAGGCAAAAGTACTTGTAAGCAAGGTTTTAGCACACAGAGAAGATGTGAGGCAAGGAATGAAACAAACAAGCAAAACTCACCAAAATGTACACTATAACCTTCTTACACTAAAATATACTAAACTCAACACTCCAGCTGAAGTCCTGGAATGCTAATGGACTAAATGTGCAACATTTTGAGTAGATGCTCTAGCAAGGCCAATTAAAATGAACCTGCTTCTATTACTTTTTAGCAGCATACACAAGGAAGTTAAACAACTTTGGGTTTTATTTCTTCTAGTACTTATCAGAACATACAGCTCCAGATATTCTTCTGATCTCTATTACTGAGAAATTATTAGTCATTTATGTGCACAAATAAAATATTTACCTATTTTTATCAATGGGAGAATTATACACTTTGCTCACAAAACACATATTACTTGACACACAAAAATCTAAATCATAAACTCTGGCTGTTCATGAAAAGAAGCTGAAAACGCCCACAACTTTTAAATTATCTTTCATGTACTTTGCCCAATTACAGACTAGAGCAATGCCCTCAGAACTGAATGGTTCAGCATACCAGTATAAGAGAGAGAGACCATCAAAACGCTCTGGCTCATCTTCAGCCCCTGGAGAAAGCAAGGACATCCTTCAGCACGGCAGGAAAAACAAGGACAAGGCAACCAAAACACAGTGGAGGTTTCCAGTTCAGCCGGATAAAGGTTATGAGCAGGATGATTTCTGCTACCAGCTAAAAACCCCAAACACAGAGCTCCAGCTGAGCGTCGCTGCCTACTTAATCTTCTCTGAAAGCCTCTGCGTCACATGCACTAATTCACCTAGGGAGGTAATGCTTACTTTTTCTCTCTTTGAAATAGCCATTTAGAGCAACTTTCAAGACTGATAAATGCAAAGGAGAAAATTTACTACACTGTGATTAAGCAGTCTAGAGCCCAGCAGCCAAAGGCAAATGAGACGATTAGAAGAAACTCATTTCCTCCTGTTCTTCTAATAATTTATTTACATGCTCCCTGCAAACAAGGTCAAAAGCAGTAACTCATGACCTTTCTAAAGCAATCTTCCTAGCAGACTGGATTATGCACAGCCACACAAAAGGGAAAGCCAACAAAGCAGACTGAAAGTATTAATGAAACAAATGCCATTATGCTATTACTTCTCATTCTCAATCATGGTATTGGCCTGTGCCATGATCTAACTCGGTTTTTAGACTTTCGATATGCTGCAGTCAAAAGTCAACACAGAACTTGGGTTATATATTTTCTCTAGAAATGGAAGCTGACGGGCTTTTCTGTGAAAGGAAATAAAACTGCCAAATTTATGTCATTACACTGAGAATAATCTAGTTGACAAAGTCAAACGTATCACCCCTGTTCCCAGAGGGCAGACCCTGCTGACAGGAAGCTTGGTCTTGAAGAGAGATGCACATTTTCAGAAGTTCTGAGCACCTGACCCCATTTTGGTTAATGACCATTTCTTTCCAGGCTTGCCTCAGAAGAAGCACCCCTACTACTCCCCCTCTCTCTAAAAGATCATAAGAAGACTGCAGCTTGAAATGAAACCCAACTACCCTGCATTCACTGAGGGCTTTAAGTAGAAAGGTGAATCCTCTCTAGCCAGGAGCAACCCTGGGATCAGACAGCATCTGTCAGGTCTGGAGCCATGCAGCAGGAGGGCTCTGCTATGCCAGGAATGTAAACGCTTATCTCAGGCACCTTTTTTTTTTTTAAAGCTGCAGTGACTGTGGTTTCATTAGCAGATAATCCTTCTGGGGAAAGGATCCCTTTGCCGAGAGACAATGTGCTGAACAGTGTTCAAATAGAGAGAGGTCAGTCCTGAGAGTCTGCAATGCACACACAGAAGGGGCAGAGGGACTCACCACAGATTAAGGAGCAGATCAGAGATGGAAATGGGAACATAAAGCAGCCTTCCCAGTTCCCAAAATGTGAAAAGCCCCACTGGAACAGTGATCACATCCATTCAGAGATGAAAATTTGCCCCTTAGTAGCCTTTTCTCAATCAGTTCACTCTGCTGGTGCTACTGGCATTACAGAAAAGCCATTGATATTTTAAGCCTCATATCAATTAGATTTGCTCTAGGCAAGGTTACAGAAGATAAAATACCAACAGTTTTTCTCCAACAAAACTATCTCTGTTCTTAACAACAGTGGAGTTCAATTTGTGGTATCAATATCAGGAGCATTTGTCAAAATACATCACTCAGACCAACCAGTGTCACATTTTCTGCTATAGAAACCCCCCAATTAACACATGGCTCAAGGCTCTGCATTTTCCTTATTAAAAAGCAGAAATTTGTTTTCATTAAACCAGACACGAAAAACTTCTGAACAATTTAAGCAGATATAAAGTAGTGTTAAGCTTATTGCTCCCATTTTACTAGAGTTATTACCAGTAATACATCACTCGTTCAGACAATTGCCCCTCCATCCCTTCTTCAAAGTAAACTGTGCTTTGTTCAGCTTCCTGAACTCACCCCCGAGGCTTCTATCCGCTTTACCTTCAAATTCTGTTGCTGTGCTACTTTTAATGAACAACAGCATCCTTTCTTCTCTTGCAATTCCTTTGCCTTTTAAGAGCATGCTCAGAGGAACACAAATTACTTTTTACTCTCAGAAAGATCTAGGAAAATTGTAACTCAAAACTCCATGAAATTTAGTATAAATGAGTAAGACTAAATTTTCAAGAGTTACCATTTGTTATTAAGTACGATTCCTTTCCAAACAGCTGGAAAACCATTCCATTCTGGCAACACTTGTAATTACAACTTGCCTTTCCCAAGGGAAGTTTTGCAATGCTTTAGCAACTGAGATGGATTACAGGATAATTTAGCGGATGACAAAAAAGATCTGCAGAATCTTTGGAAGTTTGATTCACAGGATCTTTTTTTGTTATAAATAAACCAAGGGCCTTTTACAAAAATCCTATACAAATCCATTATGCAACTGCAGCCTTTCAGGTTCACTAATCCTAAAGTCAGATTTTAAGGACCACAGGCAAAGGAATGCTGTATCATATATCATGGATGAGCACTCAATATGATCCATCCAAACCCACTCATTATTCAAAATACATTTTGCTGATTAGGTTATAAAGATTAAAAGAAAACATATGTCATTATATGGCAATTATTAAGCCTGAAAAAAGCTTGGGGAATATTGTAATAGTGGAGAAGCAGGAATGGTTTGAGGCTAACCCCTGCACAGAAGAGGAAAGTATGATTCAAAGTTTAGGTAAATCTCAGTTAACAGGTAACCAAGTCCATTCTTGGAAGCATCAAGCCCATCTCCCATAAAAAATAAAAGTACAGAAAATTACAGTCTGCCATCAGCATGTAGCAGAAGTGCAGTTATAGGTGCCTTTCCTGTTCATCTCTTATGTGAAAAACTGCCTTTGGAATACAGTGAGCTAGGAACTACTCACGTAAACTACTCATCTTTCACATGACTCTAGCAAGCCACAGCTGTCTTAAAGATGTATTGTTGTGATCACATACCCAGAATTTCCATCAGACAAGCAGAGTGTTGGCTTCTTCAGGTCCCAGTGAAAAGCACGTTAGTTTTTTTAATGTTTTGTGGTTTTGTTTTTCAAAACAATCAAGTTATTTATGAGGTGGCATAATTCTAAATCTATGCTAAACTGTTTTACTATTCTTCTGAATACTCTTTGCTGGATTCTATTGCACAAGTACAGCAAACATGATCAGTCCAGCAAGAGGTTTTAATTCTGGTTTTGATGACAGCATTGGCGTGGTTATTTGGCAGTTCGGGAAGGGTCTGGAGTTACAGTTTGCAATCACTGACATTCAGAATCTGATCCAACTCTTAAGTGGATAACACTATGTTTAATACAATGAATACAATTATTATTTTATATCCCATGACACTGGTAAAAATACGATGCTTCCTGAGCACTACACATAAAATATTAAAGGTATAGAGACAGAGAATTCTGAAAAATTAATGCACTGTGATACAAAACCTCCATACCATATCTTGTGCTACTGCAGGTACTCCAGATGTACAAGGACATGATCTACTATATACAAGTACGTTTTCATACTTCAGAAGCATTAAATTGAGAAATCTCTATGCAGGGTTTTATCTCTACAAAACTAGTCCCAACCAAGTGCTGATTAACTTAATGAAAAGCTTAAGGGACATTTCCTCCCTTAATGTGTAAATTCACTGGTGTTGGTGTCAGCTCTTCTATGATGTTATTGCAGACTGCTTTAATATGAAAGTTATATTCCTTTAAGACTTCATCAAAGCAAGATCCTACCAATGAAACTGCAAGAATTTTCATATTATAATCCAGTAATTGTATTTCTGCATCTAGGGAAAGAAAAGTACTTACTCCTTCTCTGTATTTGTGAGGGGATCTGTACTGGACATCTCCTTAGAAGCTTATTTAAATAAAGTTCAAAATGAAGAGTTCTGACACATGAAGAACAGGCTCCTACCCAGGATCAAAACTGCTGAAAAAAAAAAGGAGAAACCACTTTCTGAAATTTACATGGCCATTTTTATTTTCAGACACTGAAAACAATCTTATTTATTACCGACTAGTTGAAATCAAACTGGAAAAAGACAACTGCCATGACAAAACGGATACAATTCATTGCTGAAAACAGTTAACAACTTGGACTTTGCTGCAGGTAGTACCAAAACATTTCACACCCTAATTTCCTCTTAATTTATAACGCAGAAATTAGGGTAAATCTGAATCCCTTGTGATTAAAAACTTCTAAAAAAAGGAAAGAACAGATTACAATTCTAGGATGAAATAATGTAACTGCTGACGGCAAAGACAATTTCTTTTTTTTTTCCACTGAAAATTACTTGGAAAGGGAATGTTGCTTGGAACATGATAGGGTGTTTTGTGTGTCTCGTTTTCTCATGTTTTTTTAACTTACTATCTGGTATTTAGCATCTCTGAACTTCTCACACGAAGTATGTAAAACAGGCCAAAACACACAAAATGGGCTTACACACCACTAATGTAGCAAAACCTCCCAGAAATTCACGTCATATTTTTATTAGTACATGCAACAGGTTGACAAGAAATACAATCCTGGATGTACCGAATTACAATAATTCCAAAAACTGTTACAAAAGCATTAACGCAAAAAATATCTGTTTGTATCAGTAGCAGCAAATCTGACCTTGTGAGGTACATGGCTGAACCCTCACATGCCACAACCCAGAACAGGAATTATTTCCAAGACAAGAGGGACAGGGAACTCTCCCAAAACACAGGCAAAGACAGCACAGGTGCTCCTGGCACCAGTGTCACACCACAAACCGTGGCCAAGATACTGCAGAATCCCCAGGTACAGTGTCAGCCTCCACAAAACCACACTAATTCCTGCGTGTCCATATTCTCTTGTGTGAAAAAGATGTTAAGTGCACTTTGGAATACCACAAATGCTCCTGCAGTAAACATTTTCAGGTTTTGCTCGCTAAAGGACCAAAAAAACAGGCATCTGAACACAGTGGAAATACCACAGTATGGCTACACTGCAGCCTTTACCATTTTCTTATTCAACATGGAAAATGAAGCGGTACCAGGAGCTGCCAGTCCTTGTATGATTCACGTTACTGGAACCACCACAGGAGAAGAGAAGCACAGCTCCAAAGCAGTAAATTCAAGTATTGCTACAGCAAAGTTTATTACAGTGCATGGCACCAGCCGTGCGAAAAACTATTGTTTGTGAATTTGTCTGACTTTGCCCATCCTGAGGTTACTGCTGTTTACAAACAGCGCTCGCTCCCTTTGCCTGAACAACAAATCCCTACAAATGAAATTAACGTGAAGCAAAGCACCAGTGGGGAAAAGGAACAAACAAACAACCGGTGTCAAGTGTGCACAAAAGGGGAAAAACTGCACGGCCCCGGAGGGACCACCCGGAGCGGCCCCGCGCTCAGCGCCCGTCCAGGGGCCGCCAGCACGGAACCTGAGGGATAACCGGGTACCTGCGGGACCCAGGTCGTCCCTCAGTACCCTCGTACCAGGTACGTCCGGTGCGGTGTACCTGCGGGACAACCACCCCTCCCGGTGACCCCGCTCCTTGCCGGCCTTCCAGTGCCGCTCCCGTGCAGCACAGCCCGCTCAGTGCGGTACCGGGGGCGCGGAACCCCGCCGGCCTGGGGGCTGTTCCAGTTACCTCGTACACAACTTGCGCCCGAGCCGTCTCGCTGGCGAGCGAGGAGGGGGCAACCACAGGCGGCTCCGGCGGAACCCCCGCGCTCGCCGAGCTCTGAGGGGGCGCGGCGGGCGGGGATACGATGGCGGCTGGTCCCGCCCTCTCCCGCTACCTTCCCGCCTCCACTCCCGCCCTGTTCCCGTGCCATTCCCCGCCCTGTTCCCTCCTCCGTCCCGCCCCGTTACTGCCCCATCCCCGCCCCGTTCCCTGGCCACCTGTCCCAGGAGCCCCCGCGCTGCGGCCATGGCGCTGTGCGGGCGGGGTTGGGCGTGCTGCGCCCGCGGGCTGCGGCTCGCGGCCTTGCCCCGGCCCGGGCTTTGCGGGACCCGCGGCGTGCGCAGCTCCAACCCTTTCACCCGGCAGCAGGAGGAGGAGTGGCGGCGCCGGAACCGCTCGGCCGTGGGCTACATCGCGGCGGCGGCCGTGGGCATGGTGGGGCTGTCGTACGCGGCCGTGCCGCTCTACCGCCTCTACTGCCAGGTACGGGGGGCCCGCGGCCGGCGCCGGTTCCGCGGGCGCGGGGCCCTCACTGCCCTTCCCTGACAGGCCACAGGGCTCGGCGGGACGGCGGGCGAGGGGCGCGGCGCGGAGCGGATCGAGCGCATGGAGCCCGTGCGGGACCGGGTCATCAGGGTCACGTTCAACGCTGACACGCACGCCAGCATCCAGTGGAACTTCAAACCGCAGCAGAGCGAGATCTACGTGAGTCACCGCGTTCCCCCCGCGGAGAGCCGCGCTCAAGGTTGGAAGAGGCCTTTGAGATCATCCAGGGCACCTGGCCCTGTAACCCCTAAACCACATCACCCAGCGCTAGGTCCAGACACCTCTGGAACACCTCCAGGGATGGTGACTCCACCACCTCCATGGCAGCTCCTTCCAACGCCTGACCACACCAACAGTGAAAAATTTTTCTAGCATCTAATCTGAATCTCCCCGGTCTCATCTCAAGGCCATTTCCTCTGGTCCTCTCAGTGCAGGCAGTGCAGAAGAGCCCGATCCCCACCTCACTACATGCTCCTGTCAGTAGTTCTAGAGAGCAGTCATGTTCCCCTTCTGCTTCCTTTTCTTGAGACTAAACAACCCCAGCTCCCTCAGCTGTTCTTCACATGTTTTCTAGACCTTTCGCCAGCTTTGTTGCCCTTTGCTGGCCATGCTCCAGCACCTCAATGTCCTTTTTACAGGACATTGTATGTAGTTGCCCCTCTGCCACCCCATCAAGCTATCAAAAAAGCTACTAAAACTATATTTGTATATACACTTCATGGTATATACACCACATGCACATGGTATATACACTGCAAAATTGTATATATATACACTTAAAAATATATAGTATAACAGTATATCTAAACCTGTACTGTTTCTCCTCTTGCCCCTATCCTTGTAGAAACTGTATTTATAATTTTAAAAATCACAAATAATTTAACTTTTCTGTTTCAAATTAGTTCTCAAAATAAGGAGTCGTGCTTTCTAATAGATTTTGAGTCCAGTACTGAAAGAATAACCTCAGAAATTAAATGCACACCATATATAAATCTCCTTATTAGAAAAGCTCTGTGTGCTGCTGAACTGCTGAGAATAATAGAAGACTCAGGCAAAATGGGTAAGATTAAAAATACACAGAACAGTACTGAAGCTTTTAATATTGAATATGAGTGAATTGCATGTAATCAAAAATATTTGTGAAATAACCAATTTGAAACAGCAAGAGAAAATTAATTCTAGATAAAGTCTAAAGAACTTGGTTTGAGGGGTGGAGGGCTGCAGTGGATTTAAAAAAAAATTAAAATCACTGTACAATTATGTTACACAGGTGGTACCAGGAGAGACTGCACTGGCATTTTATAAAGCAAAAAATCCTACTGACAAACCAATAATTGGAATCTCCACCTACAATGTTGTCCCCTTTGAAGCAGGACAGTATTTCAATAAAATTCAAGTAAGTGTGAACAAACCAAAGATTGCATTTTCCTTTACACAAATAAAAACAGTTACCCATAAATTAACTCTTTTATTTTAATCCTGGACACCATTCTTTGTATGCCAACATTTTAAGAAAATACCTTGATTTTTTTCAAATGATGAAGTGCATCAATTCATTCTTAGCCTTACTGCCCTCACACCAAGCTGCTCATCCCATCAGAGTGGCTCCAAAATCTGTGTTATTTAGTACCACTCTGAGGGCAGGCAGAATGATGTGAGCTGGCTTGGCCCCTTGACACCTTTACACAGCTCATTAAGCTAATTAATTTTTTTCCTATATCACCATAATATCAGAATTGCTGTCTTGTTGCTCATCGTATTGATCCTTCCCAGGATTTTAGGGCTTTCCAGGGAATGAGGGTTTATTTTAAACCATGAAGATTCCTCTCATGTTGGCAGAGATATAATTTATCATCACAATTGTTGTCTAATTGTGGATTCTCCCTCTTCCCCCAGTGTTTTTGTTTTGAAGAACAGAGGCTAAATCCTCAGGAGGAAGTGGACATGCCTGTCTTTTTCTACATTGACCCAGAGTTTGCAGAGGACCCTAAAATGGCTAAAGTTGATTTGATCACCCTCTCTTACACCTTCTTTGAAGCAAAGGAAGGACAGAAGTTGCCACTTCCTGGGTATCAGTAATGGGCCTTCTCTACAAAATGTGACTTCTGCTACATCTGAGTGCCAGTTTTGAGGCCATTTTTCCTCAGAAGAAAAAACTACAGGAGTACTGTGCAGTAAGAAATTATATTATTAAACCACCATGGGTACATGCTGTTATGAAAGTGTATGTATAAATGTATTGTTTTGAAACCAACTTAATGTATCTCTGTTTTTTAGGGATAGTATTTCTTCATCAGGCAGTGGAAGGGAACACACTGTTCCTGAAATAGAGAGGGTTTTCTCAGGCCATCTCTTTGTAAGATGTTATCTGAATTTGCAAGGCAAATTTTTAAACCAATGTGTAAATTAAGATCTTCATTTAAATAAAGAAGAAAAAAATCAGTTGATTAAGCATCTAAAATTCCATTGCTGGCTCCAGGAAATAACTTGCATGTTAGGTTACTTTGGAAAAAGGTAAACCTAGACAATAAATTAAGGTAATTTTATAACTAAACAAAGTTAGACTGTATTTCTGTGTAACCCTGCCTGGCACAGGGGGATATGATGATTCAGAAGGTGATGCACCCTCTCATGTTATTACTGAATCAGTAGTTCATTTGGTAAGAGCAGACTGCTCTAAAACTGTCATCATGAGAACAGTAATTTAAGTGTAAGCACATCAGATCTGTGGGATGGTTTCCGTTTGGAAACACCCTCTTATTTCCTTGTTGTGTCCCACTCATTTGAAGTGTCTGTGCTGCTAATGAGTGCTCTTTGCCTCTGCAGAGGGCTGTACTCTGGGCACCTCCACAAGAGACAAGCTGGGCTTGTGTCTGACATGCTTTGAGGGGAGGGCAGTGCATAAACAGCTGCTCTGAACTGCAGCTAAATGAACAGCACAGGAGTCTCCTCAAAAACCAAAATCAGCCCTTTCAGAGGCTTAGTTGGCCAAAGCCTGCCCAGCAGTGCAGCAGCTCTTCAGGGGGACTTTGTTTACCATCAGAACACATAAGCCTCTATTTATGTAACTTTTGGTCATTATCTATGGGGTAGGTCTAATAACACTTTATCACTGCCTTGCAAACCAGGAGGAAGTTGCAGAGCAAGTTCAAGTAACCTGCTCATTTTCAGACAGAAGTTAATCTCAGCCAGTATCTCTTCTGCTGGGCCACGTCTTTGTACTCCTTCTAGCAGAGAAGATCTAATAAAGTAAGGCTAATGTTGGTTAGCTTGGACTCTGAAAAGGCAATGAGTATTTCAGAAATAACTTCCAGTTACTTCAGTCTCAATATTTGCATACAGTAATTCAAAAAATGCTTTTTTGAAAATAAATGGATGCTACCTTTACAATGCATTATTGTGCCAGTTACTTGTGTTGGTTAAACAGATTCTGGATGACATACAGGTCTTCACTGTATAATAAAGATTGAAAACTTGTCATTCTTTCATCCCTCTAATGCATTTTCTCCAGCAGAACATGTGGAGCCCACACAAATGAAATACATCTGTATGAAGATAGCAGCAAGCTTTATAATTCCAGTATGCCTCAGGGAAAAAAAAAAAGTACTATCAAGACAAATCTTTGAATCCAGGCTAGGGGAAAAAAAAAACAAACCAAACTTCTTCAGTTGCCTTTAGTCCATTGTCCTTCTAAAAGAGGAACTGATTATGGCAGGTCTCCACCCATTGCTTTATTCTGGCCCCGTTCTTCAGAAGAAAAGGAATATCCCCCTGGCAAGTGGCAATTCCATAAAAATGTGGGTTCTCCCCCTGAGTTTGAAAGCCCAAATTTGCACAGATCCTGAGCAGATTCCCTCTGTAACACAGGCTCTAACCTTGGTAATTAGCCAATTCCCCTCCATCTGTTTGTGACCACTGTGCTGCTTTAAACACAGAGAGGTTCCTTCAGCAATCGCCCATTATGGATTCCATGGGAACAGCCAGTTTGATTTGTTACCCTTCTCTGGGGGAGTTCTGCCTATACAGCTAAGCTGTAGGGGAAAAAGTAAAAAATCAATCCACTGCAAATCCTATTTTCAGCTGTTTTCTCAGGCTGCAGTCTAGACCACTGCAAATATGCAAGAAAAATTACAGTAAAGCAACTCACCTTTTCACCTCAGCTTACAAAACCCCCAACTTCGTCAAGGTTGTGTTTTGAATAGAAGCAAGGGGTTCTAATGGTCCTGCAGCAAACTGCACAGATTCACACCAAAATACTTCTAATGCTACCTACATTTATGTTTCAAGGAATACATAAATAGAGAAAAAGTTGGAAGCGATGAGAGTTTACATCTCAGCATTTGCTTTTATTTGAAATTTTATGCTACAAAAATTGCAAAACCAGCTGAGAATTTATCCCTTAAGGAGTTAACATAAGGAATGTTTAAAATGCAGTTATTTCACATATTAGCTTATCTGCTATGAACATGAACTAAGTTCTCAAATTTTGTATCAGCCATAAATTCAGAGAACTATACCTGTTAAAGTGCACAGTTTACATTTAGCATTAAAATAGATAAGGCACTTATGAAAAGACAAAACAGTTATTAACAGGGTTAAACAACTTAATTAAAATAAACGGCTAACTGTTGCTCATCTGCATTGTAGATGATTAATTTTTCCTTCACCAGAACAATCTCTGCGGGGCAGGAACATTGAAAGAGATAATTGATCCCCCTCCAATATTTACTGAGCTAATAAAAGCAAGAACAACAACATAGGAACAAGCAGGTTTTTTTCCTGTTAATTATGGATGACAGCACTTTGTGTCCCAGCTTAGGTTCTTCCCAAGACAAAAATCCAACTATACTGTGGGGTTTTAGGAAGAAAATGAAAAAGGAAAATCTGTATTAAGGATGTAGGAAAGTAACACTGTACGTCTCCAGACATCTATCAAGAGGCCAATTTTAGTAAAACATATTATATATCAAAACCCCCTGACAGATTTCTAGAGAGATGAACATAAACAGCAGCGAGGCCAAAAGAGAAACTGGATTCTGCAGTTTCTGTGAATGTAATGTCCTTTTTGTTTACTTGTGCCAGGTGTCAAGTGTTACTTCATACACAGGTGAATTTGGAAGTCACATTTTAAAGGCCCCTAAAATACTTTAAAATAACCGTTCAAGTGACTTTGAAGAACACATAGCTGAACATTTAGGACAAATTGTCAAGGTGTAGAGCCAAGTAACTCTTCAACTTGCACACAGCTTAGTATTCCAACACTAATGATTTGTTGTGTCAAAATGCAAAATCTCTTCTGTTATTCACTTGTAGTTACAGGAAGCACTGCACAGGACCAGCACCAGAGAGTGTTCAGGAAAGGATTCCACCTCCACCTTCAGTCTGTGTTCTTTTAAACTTCTGTCTTCAGCACAACATCAATTTCTTCATAAATAGCTCTGGAAGAGGAGGAGCAGGGTGACTCCTACATCGCATTTCATTTTGACAAAATGCACCAGGGAAATCCTGCCCAACGTTTACAGTGTAGCTTCCCTTGCAGGATGCCCAGGTTTCCATGGAAACAAAGAGCCAACCCTGCTCTGATTATCTGACTGTACATTTAATGAGGTACCTCTGGACATTGTTACTTTTGATCAAACAAGTTTGGGAACAGGACTGCAAAATGCAAATAGCAAGTGCAACACTCTGCAATTACTGCACTAATTAAAAAAAAAACAATGGAAGCTTTGTTGAGATTTCCCCCCCTCAGAATTCAATGGCTCATTGGAAATAAGTTTTGTATAGACAGCTCAATTTTTTTGCAACTTCCTGTTAGAAAGGGGCGTTCTGCCATCTGTTAAGTTTTGTATTAGTTCACTGTCTCACTATTTTGGCCTTCTGGAGAGACACAGCATCCATTCCCTATTGTAGTTTATATTTAAATTGAGGATTTTTTTCATATGCAGTAGAAAAACATTCTTTAAAAAACATGATTGCTGTGAACGGGAATTCCTTTGGTTACCTTATTCCAGAACTACCTGTGCTGAAGTTTTATCAGCTTCCTCCAGCAGGACCCTGACCATATTTCCTCCACCTTTCTGTATTACTGGATAGGATTTTAGTAATTTTGACACAGCATTACTCCTCCATTTTTACAGATGCCAGTTAATGAGCACACTACAGTTTATTCCTTAATTGTTTATGCCAGAAATATGGGAAGAAAACATACAAAATGCAGCCATTGTCATTTACATCAGTGATGCAGTTGGTCAGTTAACTCAGCCTAAGTAGAGTGGTCTGTTTTTCCTCTCAGAAGAAAAAGCCATTTTGCCTTTGGCACCTCTGAATTTTAAAATTCTATTTTAAAAGTTACTTACTCAGTGGGAGCCAAGGGATCAAATTCCATTATCTCGTAGTAATGAGGTGACTGTGACTTGTTCTTTGATGTAGCTGAAGAATAAAGACAGGCAGACACATCCAGATTTAAATGAGAATGAAAAGCATGATTACTTCATGTTGTTTGTGTCTCCCTGAAAGTAGCACATTATCTGCTATGGATTCAGCTGCTTTAAATGCTAAAATGGACAGATGTGTAATAGCATCCATCAGGAATATGACTTGGTCAATGTTTGTTGCTGCTCATAGTCACTGACAGCCATTATGCAAAGGCCTTAAGTTCTAACAAGAAAATGAAAAGTGGAAGAGGTGATTAGCAGTATTTATTACCTGCTGGTGATGGTCCATTCGATGGCACAGTCTGTCCAGCCTGCAGATTTATTGGGTTCAGAGGCACTGGGTTTAAAAGAGTCGCCAGCTAAGGACATCAAGCAAAACAATGCATAAACAGATCGTTCTATGAGAACTGGTTTGACCTAACTTACATAATTGCTGACTTATCTTTAATCTCTGACTACTGCAGGTAAAATTCCAAGGCCAATAGTTAGCAACCCAATTAATCTTCATTCTCCACACAAATTTCAAAGCAACTTTTAATGTTCTATAGCACATTTGTATAATTTACTTCTGTGTGATTTTTTACACTACACAGATTCAAACATCTGCTTTGACTTGCAGTTTAAAATAAGGACTGTGCTTGTTTGTTTGGGAGCTGCTTCTCATCTTTTGTATTTCATATCACCTTCATAACATTACTTCAAAGCCTCTTCATATTCTTTCCATTCCTTCTGTCATGGGTGTTTCTCTGCAGCATGACATTTGCCCTGCACTGTACTTGGGGTTTAAGTGACTTTTTTGGTGGGCTGTGGTTTTTTGGGGACTTTGGGTTGTTTTGGATTTTTTGTTTTTCGGGGTTTTTTTGTATGTTTGTTTTTAATACATTATTTGGGACAGAAAATACACCAGAGTGACATCATGGCATTAGGAGGAGATCTCAACTTGCTTCACATAGCAACAAATTAAACACAAATAACAGAGCAAGTGCTTTCTGCAAATTGCCCTGGGATTGTGCTGGACCCAAGGAAACAGGCTTCCACATTAGGATCTGTGCCAGCAAAACAGGAAAGTTGACCAGGTCACCAAGTAGAATGTTCCCTGAGGTATGGAGAAGGGCCACAGAAGAGATCTTTGCATCCCACTTGCACAGCAGTTGGGGTCAATCCAAAAGTTCTCATTTGACAGCTGCCAGACAAGAATGATCATCCTGAACATAAGTATTACTCACATTGCTGTATGTGTGTCCAGCTGGGCTGCTTACATTATTGTTTTGTGCTTCAGCTGCAAATCTAGGAGAGAGCAATACAATGAATGTAAATAAGAAATGATCGAAACTGTTTATTCTGATTGTTCATTTTTTGGCTGTCTTTCCTGTATGACACAACTGAGAGCAGCATGGGCAGATGGACCAGCGTCCCATGCACAGGAATTATAAGGACACCTCTCCTTTTCTGAACTCTTTTACTGACCTGTTTCATGTTTCTCCCTTTCCCTGCTGAAAGTCAGGTACATTTATGTCTATTTATGACAAAACAGTGCTGCAGGCGTAAGTGCATTTTGAACCCTCTCAAGCAATGTCCAGCAAAGAGGGAATTTTCACTTGTTTACTGGACTAATATGTAAAAGTAGTAAATCTGTGTCCTCAGAGCTTCCTACATTCATTAGATGAATTGAAGAACACTAATACCCCTAAGGATCTGTTATCCATTCCCATTCCTTGATAAGAAACTACTCACCCAGATTGATGAGCTTTTGTAGGAGTTGCTGAATCCAGCTGTGGGTAAATTGATGGATGAGGCCTGGTTTTATCTTCAGGGTGTGCAGATAGGCCATCTGAAATTCAAAGCCATAATTAATGATAATTTAAACATTATTATGCAGAAGTAGTTACTTGTACTTTGAACAGTGAAAGAGTAAAGTTTTTGTTTGGAAGGCCTATAAAGAGTCTGAAATGAATTGCTGTTTATCACATGAAAGGCAAAATTTTAATGACTCTGAAAAGTCTTAGATCCAAGATATTTATCTCTATATCAGCATCAGCAGAGCTCTACATGGTAGATACTACTTAAAACTCTTTTCACTATTTGTAAAGGACTAAAATGGAATTCTAGGCATTTATTCCCAGGGGGACATCCACACCTTTAGCTTTAGTATATGGACTTCGCTAAAGTGCGTAAAGGAGGGGCTTCTGCAAACAGTAATTCAGGGTACCTGAAGCCAAGTCTTTCTAACACTCCTGAAAAAACTCCTGTTTCTTCCTTCCAAGTCTACAGAACAAGCAACTACCAGAGTGTTTTAGAGGCCTCACTGCAATAGAAAACAAAGCATGTTCTACTGCTCAAATCTATATAATTGGGGAAAAAGATTATTGTAGAAAAAATTACAGGCAACTTTATACTACCTTACAGTTTTGTTCCTATGGACACATTTCAATTCTCCTTTTAATAAAATTCAAGGAACATCCTTAAAGTTAAGGAGTATCTTTGTTTACTTTCTTACAAGGACCTTCTTGGTTCCTCCACTAAGCTCTCGTGGGATTGTTTTAGGGAAGCAGAATGGAAGGGAAAGAGGCATTCACCACTTACTTGGGCCTGAAGGAGACACTGCAAGGTCACTTTGCACCACTGCAGACACAGAAGATGGAGAATCTATGGAGAGGCCAAGTAGGTCACTTGAGGGAGCAGATGGCTGTTTCCTGTACAGCTTAATATTTGAAAAAGAATAAGTTATTTTGGGTTTTTCCTGGTGTTTTGTTTTTGCTTTTTTTTAAAGTAACTTACATAGTTTTAAACAAATTACTGTTTTCACAAAATATAAACTTCTAAAATCTTAGTATTAAAAACTGCTAAATAAAAGAGAAGATCAGGACTCTGTATGTGAAATGTAGCTAATGAAACAAAATAGGCATTTCAGAAAAGATCAATTTCAAAAAATAAAGAAAACCAGTTCTGAAGTAGAAAATAGAAAGGACTCAATTCTATAAAGCCATTCTGAACTTGTTTAGTTACAGGTCTGATATTTATCTTTTGATCGATCCTGTGCAATTCTTTTCATGCTACTTACTTGTGTTAATGAGATTTGATATGTACTCAGGAGATTGGTTTTTTCCAGTCCCATTTTGGATAGAAAAAAATCAAAATCACAATAATGTTTCCTAGGACACAGAAAAGAGTTCCCTTCCTTTCTCCTGTGAATGTGTTGAAATTAAAAATGTAGCCAGCCAAAGGTTTAATAAAACCACATGCTTGAATCATACAGGTTTGGTCACACCAGATGAAAAATAAATAAGTAAAAGATGATGCATTTTAAACTCAGAGTCTCCTTAATAATACAAAAATGCACAGACTACACCATTTGGACTATTAACTAACCCAACAGTGCATCCATCAAGCAAAACCATCCACCTACATAACCAGAATGTAGTAATAGGGGTGTTTCAAGAAAAACAAGATCATCTTCTACCTTTTTTTAGTAATTGTCAGCAGTATTTCAGCATTCACAATGCATTTTCATATCGAGTCCTAGACGACTGCACAATTAAGGCTTAGCAGAAGCTGAAACATGCAAAACTACTTTGGGCAATATAATTAACAACCATAATTATCAATCAATAAAGGACAGTCATTAAAGATTTGCTACAAGCCATTATTCGCAATTCAGAAAAAGCTTTGACTCAGGAAAAAAAATCAGCAGCAAGAGTGAATTCTCAAAGTGCAACAGTATTTCAGTTTCCAGATCATTAACAGAAAGCAAATGAAAAGAACCTACGGTTTCTCATTTTGTGTATGGCAGATAATTGTGCTTAGCTGGAGAGGCAATAAACCAGCATCTGAATAGATCTCTCCCTCATTTTTCTTGCCCAAGCTTCCCTCTTAGATTTGACATTATTTGCTGCTTTAGTTACATGAATTTGCACGAAATTCTGCAAGTGAGACTTCAGAAAAATCACTAAGACTAGTGTCAGTCTCTTGTCTCCTGTACCTCTCAACTAGAAAATAAAATTCTGCATGTATCACAAGTGTACATTTCACAAGGAAGAGCAAAAGGAATGCTTGCAGTCCTGCAGTTCAGGGGTTCATCCTTAATTACCTCCTCCCGCTCACGCTGTATCCTCTGGTTCTCCAGGAAACGAACTCTGTTCCGTGAGAACCTGTTGAAGGTGCAGAGTTAAATGTTCATTCTTACATTCCTGTGATGTCCTTCAGAAGAATATGAAACCATTAATAATCAACGTTTGATTCTCAAAAGACTCCAGAAGCACTGAACAAGCACTCCAAGTGCTGTCCCTGGAGCACCTCTCTGTGGGCAATCTGACTCCCATCCCAGGGCTGTGGTCCTGGGATCTCCTACACCAACACTAGCTGGTTTGTTCCGGGCCTGATGTTTGGAGACAGCCATCTGCTTGTTCCTAAACAAAACCAGGGCTCCTCTGACAGTGGTTTGCCTCTGTTCACACCAAGCAGGTAGCTGTGAACATCCACTGTGCTAAATCCAGCTCCTTCTGACCAGAACACTTGTCCAGCTGAGTCCCAGGAAGCCTTCTGTCCTCAGAGCTCTGGGCATTCCCTCCTGCCCTCCCAGGACAAACCACATACCTACTCTGGCACACAATCCTCTCATTAGTGCAGGTCTTTGAAATATTTTTTTTTTAAATGGAAACAAACAAAAAAAATCTACCTGCACAAATACGTATGTACTAGCAGTGATAACAGTGCTACTGTGGGTCCAGAGCAGACCCAGGCAGGTGACACTGAACATCCAGAAGGTCGCTGTGTTTCAGCACCAGGAGCCCTGAGTTGTACAGACAGGAGACTGTTTATCCAACTACATTTGCGATTCAGGGTCACTCTACTAAAGAGGCCCAGAAAGAGTATAGATGCATAAAGAAACAGCAGGAAAAAAACCTTTCCAACTGCAGAGCAGAAAGTATTCATCTGAAATCCAGAAAGAACCAAGGAGCTGCAGAGACACTAGAGGGAGGCACTGTTACACACATGAGCTGTTGGTTGCACAGTGGAGATTGCTCTGGATTTAACTTGGATTCTACATTAATAACCAGAAACAGAAAATGCAGCACGACTCATCCTCCAACAACACACAGAGTGTGAAACAGATGCAGCTCATCAAAATCAGTTGGCCCTTTACACATCTCATTGTTCAGAGGGAGATCCAAAGAACAAATCTTCTGCAATACAAAATTAACCAGATATGTTTTTATACTTATCCTCTCTGAAGTGCAATGGATCTGCACTCAGGAAGACCTATTACATAAAAACCATAGCATTACTAGAATACAGTAGTCTTCTGTCCAAATTAATCACTCCTTCCATCACCATGTCTTTACTGAGGAATCTGTTGAATTACACCCACAAGCTCCCATTCACAGTTCAAGGTTCCCAGCCTCACCAGTATTCATCACTTCTAACAAAAACGTAAGCCCGCATCTGACTTCAGGGGATTTACACAGAAGTTGAACAGAATTCCTTTTCTGCTTATTAAAAGGAAAAACCTCCTAAAGGAAGAAGTGAGCACACAGTTCTTTCAACACAGCTGCTGTAAAATCCACCAACACGACAGCAGACATAAGATTTAACATGAAAACTTAATGTTGTCATGATTAGGGCCAAAGTTTATGCCTGACACTTAGAAGAATTAGTGATATTTTCAGTGCAGCACTCAGAAGAAGATTAAAAAGAAAAGATTACTAAATTCTATAAATTTGCTAAATTTAATAAAGAATAATTGCACTTGATGCATAATGATTCCTAGAGCACTTTTTAGCTGTGGAAGAGATCAACTACTTCAGATGGAAGGGTATCTCTTATTAAATCAGGACACTCTCCATGAGTATACTTGTGATGTTTTGCAGAACAACACTGGAATTTTGAGTTGAAAACTAATTTCAGTTTTGCCAGCATCCAGTCATGCTACCAGTGCCATAACAGACAAACACCCAGGATGTCAACAGGAGTACTGTGCTTTCATGTGTGAAAGAAAAGAAACATTTTCTGCTGTAAGACAAGCAGAACAGTGTGTTTCAATCCAGCTGAGAACAGTAAGCAACTCTCCTAAGCGTGCAATGAGGCAGAAGGCTGCTCCATGGCCAATTCCTGCAGTAAAGCTGTCAAAATTGTTTAGAAAGGAGGACAAGCATTCTTTCCTGGAAGCACAGACACTTAACAGAGATAAGGATGAGCACCAGCACTAAAGGATTTGTAGCAGCTGTTGACAAATTCACTGGACTCTACCAAAAATTCCAAAATTATTTTTGCGTGCCTCCATCTGATTTCCTGTCCATGCTGTTAACCTGCTTTACCCCACTCTAATGGTTTCCTAACTACTTTCCTGAACCATTTCTGAAGTGTTTAGGAGGCAGAAAATACATAATTTTCTCTTTTTGCAATCATATTTCTTTTCTGAATTTAAGGATAAAATCTGTCTCCATGGGGAGGATCAACACTAGGCATAGGGACCATCTCTCCATTAAGTGCATTTATTCAGGTAGGATTCCAAATGTGAGGAGAGAAGCCCTGCACTTACCTTTCATGTCCCAGGAGGACATTATTCAGATCTTCATTTACTTGTATTAGCTCAACAATCACATCTTCATTCTCCACTGTCACCAACAATTCCATGATCCTCTCCTGCATCATCCGACAGGTCTTGTACAATTTCTGTCCAAGGCAAGGGAAGGAAAATAATTAAAAATCGTAACTGTGGTCTCTCAATATGTCAGTTCTGGAGATGAACGATAAGACACTCAAGCACTGCAGAGTCACAGGTAACATTCCTTAATTTACACAAACCACACGGTACCAACCATTGCAAATAGAACAACGGCCACATCTTTGATCTCTGCAATGCAGGGTCACAACTCCCACCACCACATCACCCCTACCTAACCCCTACCTCTAGATCCACCTTCATTTCTAAAGATGTATCTATCTCTAAAGACTAAATTACAAATTGCAAAATAACAAAGACACATCTGGGTGATGTAGAGCCAATGTGATTTGATCCTGCTTGAAGCTGATTAAACTCAGCAGGATACTTGGACGTAATCCTGTTCAACATCTGCTTGAAGAAAATATTAGTCTGAAGGTCAGAAGTGCTCTGTGACAAGTCTCCAGCTCTAACTATTCTTTTAAGTGGGAAGTCTGGATAAACTTAATCTATGGACTTTTGAGAAAGTAACACAAACCTTACAGAATTAGCAGATAGGAGAATTATGAGAGATTATTAAGCAGAATTTTACATTATTGCCTGGTGAAGTGGAAGACAGTCTGTTTATATTACTCCCCTCTGCAGATTTTGCATGTTCAAAGAAACAAATTCTTTAGCAACAGGAACTTTAATTCAGCCAACATTTTTTCTCACTCACACTGCATTTGCAAATGCAGGCTGGCTCTGCTTAAAGAAACAAAAAAAACAAAGGAGGGGGAAAGTTACTCTATTTGCAAACTACTACTCAGAAATTGCTTTGATATTCAAAGTGATCTGATTTGTCCTCAAAAAAATACAGACTTCACCATAAACCATCAATTATTTATGGAAAAATAAATCTGCATCCGTTGCTAAATCTGTGTCAAGATTGCAGAATGCTGTACTTTTCAGTACTGTATCTTCACGGCCCAGGATAGAACACACAAAAATGTATCCAGCTTAGTGTCTGTAATTACATTTAAAACCTCCCTGACTCCACACTTTACTACCTGATCCACATTTTAAAAAAAGTGTATTTCTTATGACTCCATTACACATGTAGACCAGCTCCTTTGCAAGTGTCAATACTCAACAGAGAAGGAAATTGAGACACTCATTTCAGGCACAGATTTGCCTGAAAACTGGAGTTTTACAATGATGGAGTAGCAGCTGGGATAACAATCATCAGTGATTTCAATGCATTTGTGCTAATTCTTACCAGCTGCTGATCTGGACCCAAACTGCTGCACATCCATCCACTATCTGTTCACTGTCTATTCACCATCCAGTACAAAAGTTTGTTACTCTTCTTGGCTGATCCTGAGCTATTCTTTAACTACAGTTATTGGCCAGCATATTGTTTCCAGTGAAATCTGATATCTTAAGCCTTGTCCAACACAGGGTGGGGAAAGGGAGGAGCCTGGCCACTAACGAAGACAGAGAACTGAAAACACATTGCACTGATCAAGTTCACCTTGTTACAGTTTTTATTGAGGGACTGAAATCAATGTCTCCAACTCAAAGTCTAAACAAGCAGTTCTTTTAATAAAGGATTTTGTTCTGTGACAACAGAAGTCCAATCCAAGCAATCCAGGTAGTGCCCCAAACAAAAAGAGAACATTAAACATTGCTCAAGGAAAAGGCTGGCCATGCCTGATGTTTTGCACCACTCGGTGCACAGGGGAAAAAGAAGGGAAAGAACAACAGTGAAAGGAATGAGTTTTCATTCACTCTCCCACATATGGGAACTCCACACCCTGTCCTCAACCTTTTGCCAACAATTTTATTACTGGGAGTGTCAATAAGAATCCACTGGTTTACTGTGGGCAGCTGAATCTGTGCACCCACATACAGAAGTGCCACAGCAGGAGACAGGAAATGAAAGACAAACTTTTTTCTGTTTCCCAACCTTGTCATGGACCAGACAGAGATGGTCAAGCATATTAAACCAGTGTATTCGCAAAAGCACAGGAAAATTTCTATGCTGGGCAGAAGAGGCACTCAAGGCTTGCAAAAATTAGATCAGTTCCTCAAAACACTTAATGCTGCAAAACTGCCAAAAATGCTTCCTCATTGTAGCAGTTTGGAGGTAAGGTTGGAAACAGGAGGATGTGGTAAAAGCTTTTTAAGTTCTCGCAGACAATATGAAACCAAAAAGGTTCCATTAACATAGGTCACTATTGCAATGCTAAACTAATACTGTACTTTTAATTTCTAAACAGAAAAATATAGCATAAGCACATAATATCACAGAAGGAACATGTACAGGTTCACTGTCACATCAGTGGACTATTGCAATACACTTCCTTCAGGCTACACTTTAAGAGCACATGGATTCCTCTGTAGCACAGCAAGCTCCCAACCTTTGAGGTTACACACATAAAGCCAATGCACTGGCCCTCAGTCTGCCTCTAAGGGACTGGTGATAATAAAGAGAGCTCTGCAAACTCCAGGACGGATATGAAAGCATGACTGTGTCATCATCTATTCTCCCACAAGGCAACTGCGTTCAGCTGGAATGTTCTCGGGGCTGTTTGACAGAACATGCTCAACAGAGAACACTCCATTATAAAATTCCTTTGCCCTTGGAATTCCCTAGAGCTCAAATTTGCATTTCAAGCTGTATTGTCCTTTCCTGACTATCGAGATGTCAAGGGAAGGTGAAGGAGACGAAAGCAAGCTGAGCAAAACGAGAGATAGAAACCTGTTGTTGGGTTCCATTTGTCAATCTAAATTGAGATGTTAAAAGACAAGACACAACATTTTAGAAAGCAACTATAATCAAACCAATAGCCCCTATCAATGAATTATCAGGTACCTGTAAAAGATTCATATCATCTGGATTTTCAGAGCCAGGAACATTTTCTTTCAATATTGATGACATGACTCTCACGTTCATTTTTGCCATATCCAGTTCACTGTACAGTTTCCCAATCTGTTGGAATTCAACAGGAGAATATTGTGTAGGTGAACAGAGCAAGAAGAATAATTCTCACCTCTAATACACACTTTCTTCCCCACTAGGTATAATGTGGACTTAACTAGCATTATTTTACTCTGGTAACACACCATGAAAATGAATGGAATTAGTTCAGCTTTTAAATGTGCAACCAAACTAAGATCCAAGCCTGATAGCACAACTCGTTTTCCTTACAGTTAATCCCTCTCACTGACGTTACTGTTCCTCCTTTTAGTTACATAGGCAAGCAGGAATGGAAGAGAACTGTCCTTTCCTTCCTGCTTTTTATAATAACCTCTTCACACAAGCCTTATGTGAAAGTAAATTTGGCTTTCTCGCTTATCTCTGAACAAGCTTTTACCAATTTGCGTACCAGAATTGTAAGATGTGATTAGATATTCACACACTCGAGTAGTAATTCCACAAACCTAAGACCAGGAACCCAGAGCTACACCCTGTGAACTGAGGGACCCTCCAGTGGCACCCAGGCTGCTCAAGTCACACATTCACAGCACATTTCAGGTGCACCCACCCTCCCCTAAACCTGTAGTGTTGCACCTGCTCTGGAGTCAACAACAACGTTGGGCCTGAGGGAAGAGGCAGGAAGGAACGTTTGGCAGGACTGGCAGAGGATGGGGATGACGTTGCACAAGGCCGGGGTGAAATCTGTGAAAGCACAAAAAAAACACAGCTTGGGTTGAACAAAATTGCAGCAGGCATCCTGCTGAGAGAGGACAATCTCTCAGACTACACAACTGGGCAGGAGCTTCCTCATAATCAGTGCTCCCACGGAATTTGTTGAGCAAGGCCTATTTACACAAAGAAACCTAATGGCTATTTTGTAATGAAATGAGGCTTGGAAATCAAATATCTTTAGATAGGATTTGCAAGTAAATTCCATCACAGGACAAAGTGGGAATGGCTCAAGAACAGGCTAGCAAGGAATTATTAAGTCATCTAATAGCAAAGAGTCCTTCCCAAAGTGCTACTGCAGTTTTGCAGTGAAGGACAGTTTGGAATGTGATGCCACTTGGAAGCAGTAGAAGGGTTTAGTGTCTGAGTGTGGATCTCTGCAGAAGGTGAACTACAAAAGCCTCCTGGACTGGAAAGCAGGAACAGTCTGAGAAAGCTTCACCTGCATTGCATCTGAACTGACTGCTAAAAAAAATGCAAATGCAAATCCCAGCCTGCACTACACACTACAAAGCCTCCACTTCCTGGAGGCTGAGGTAAAAACTGTGTTCAGGTCTGCTAAGACAAACAGACAGTTTGCCACTAATTTTAACTGGCAAGTACATGAGGTAGACAAAATAATCTCTAATATACTAGGTGAGGGAAAAAATCAGTATCTATTGAGAGTATTCTTCACACGGCTTGTTCAAACAACCTTTAAATACATAAGCTTTGTCTCCTCCACTATTCAACCAGCAGATCAAACTCAGGATAAATCTGAATTATTCCTGTCTACACTGATTATAGACATCTAATTCTGTAATTGCAAGATTCCACCCAGTGGTGGAAGGCTTTCACACTGTCCAAAGATCTTGTGAAAATTCTTCTTAAAAAAAAAAGGAAATCTAGAAAGAATGGCATTAAACCATGTACTGTATTTTCAGCTGATGTTCAATGCTCAAACTTGTATTTCATGTCCCAAATGCCACACAATACTACCTATGACATAGGCTTAAATAACACTTACTGTGCATGGATTGTGCAAAGCTGGAGAGATATGCAGACAATAATCTTTTCTTACAGATTTCTACGTCTCTCAATTTAATCTTAAAGATAGATGATGCTCATATTCTGAACAGTATGTGTTTTTGTGAAAAATCTTACTCGTTTTTGTTGAGGCTTTCAGAAGCTGACAAGTTTGGAGCACTAAGCACTCATTTATTTTGAAGTAAACAGCATGCACAGATCTTTTAAAGTCTCAAGACAGAGATGCTTCATTTCTGAGAACATATCCATGAATCTGTACTTGGAAATGAAATAAACTACTATATAGGTCAGGTTTCTTTGTTGTTATCTTCGCTGTTATAATTGAAACTGATTCCTGCTCACGTGCCTAAGTAGTTTGGTCATACTCTGCCCTGGAGCATTTAAATAAAAAGCCCAGATCAAACACACCTCCTGTGTCCCATAAAATTAACACACACTGTTTCTGAAGTGTCCTGGTATATCCTCACCTTAGATCCACCACTGCTGGTGTCAGAGGATGGAAACTCCACTCCTTTCTTCAGCAATTCTAGGTAAACTTCTTTTACTTCACTCACATCCACCATCCCTTGAAAACCTCGTGCCCAAACCTGGTTTTGAAATATCAGGGACAGTAACAGTCACAGAAATGGTCAGTCAGTGGGTCAGACAAACGCTTTTAAAACATGTCCTAAAGACAGGTCATTCCCTTCTTCCACTCCGGATAACTCCATTCAGCGCAGCAGGAACCACAACAGCTCCAAAGTTAAGGTCTGCTTCAGGAAGAGGTTCCCAGGATTTAAACAGGCTGCACAATTAAATATTTACCACACAGCAGAGACACTGTGAACACTCACAGTTTACTCCAGACTCACCATGATAAAGGCCAGGATTTTCTCCTGCATGTCAATGGGCAGGCTGTATCTTGGGTTCAGCAGTTTCACCAGCTTGTCTTTGCAGAAATCCTTCTTCACAACTAAAGACTGGAATCTTGGGCCACAGTTCTCCATACACATCTCAAGCAGCTGCACACACAAAAAACCTTCAGTTACACACAGAACAGGGGGGAAAAAACCCCACAACTTGACTGCTTTTGTTTCTTTAATTTATTTCAAGGAATTATGGGGAAGAGTAGGAATGGATATGAACAGATTACTGCTCACTAGAAGGCCTGATGAGGTTACTTCAGGGAAACAGCAGCTCCCTGTGTGCTCTGTTATATCCACACAGTTCAAAGGAGCTGTGCCAGCCAGAGTGATGCTGTTTTTAACAGAGAGGCACGGTCACACTTGTTTCTATGTCACAGCAGTTACTGAACACACAGTACCTTCACAGCACAAAATCTGCCCATATCTTAAAAAAATTACTTGTACAGATTTAGCAGTAGAATTAATTCACTGCCTAGCACATAGGTACCCTGGTCTGACAGATTCTGAAGAGCTCTGCAAAAGAAGAAAATCAGATTACTAAATGCCTGTCCTCTAATCTGCCCTGTAAGTGAGAGACTAATGATTAAACAGGAAAGAACAAATTCACCAACTTGGAGCACAATTTCTCCATGCGTTTCAAAGGTCACATTGATTTGAAACAGATGAGCTGAAATGTTCCAATTGTCAGATTCATCTTCATGAAGGAAGTCTACTTCCAAAACCCTGCTTGAAATGCTTAGAGCAGGATCCCTGCAAGCACTGTGCCTGCCCTATCAAACACAGCAGGATGTGGTAAGGACATAACACTTCTCTGTGGTACATCTGGAGGTGGCTGATTATAATTCCCACTTTCCAGAACAGATGTCAAAAACTGCCATTACATCCCAGTCACCTGGGACTTGACAGGAAACTGGGGTCAATCAGGTCAGGTGCAGAATCAGGAACAGAACTCATCTTGCCTGGCCCAAATCTGAAGATGGATGATGACCCACAGAGGGAAAAATGGTCACTCTTGTGCTTCTTTCTCCTCAACTACAGCTTCATTTTCCCTCCCAACGTAAGAGGGAAGATAGAAAGATGAAAGTAAAGGGCTGATATTAACAAAAGGGTGCAAAATTTCATGTGTTTTGAGACTAAAGTCCCCCTGAATCATGTAACAGACAGGACATATTCTCAAAAGGATACACATATTTAAAGGGATGATACTGTGATCTTGATAAAAGTAGGTTAAATATACTTTCCTTTTCAGAGCAGACTACATTTGACTAAGTGAAATCATTTTAGTAACTCATTTTCTAACGTCAAGACTCAGGAATTTTTCTCTCAGTGTGATCAGGAACTTATAGGATAACAGGTTTAAGACCAGAAGAAAATATATTGCCAAAATAAAAACAGGGTAGAACAAAGAGACACTGGCAGACTGCTGTGCAAAAAGCTAACTGAAAGACAATTACAAAAATATCTTGGCTTGAAACATTGCTTTTCATAGAGAGTACATGAAACATATGCAAATAAGCAAAGTCATTTGCCTGTGCAGTACTTCAAAGATGGTCTGTATCAAGTATTTTCAACCCAGTGCATGGGAAATTTGTTATGCTACTCCCTATTATTAATTCCCTACTTAAGGGACTGAGTATTTACCCGCTAAATGAAAGTACTGAACTAATGGTCTGGATCCTCCACTCGATTATGCCAGCCCAGCCCACTCACTCAGGGTAAAACTAAGCTGGTATAAGAAAAAGAAGAATTTGACTCCATTATTTTTAACTGGAGTATTCATGAACAAGCCACTTTCATGCTAATAACACCTTTCATTAGAACTTCAATACGGGTATTTATCGTGCAAATAGGACTTCACAGTCCCAAGCACTTCCACCGGAAGGAACAGATCCAAGCCGACCAAGCCAACCACTGCTCCACACAGCACAAAGAGAACTCAATAGAAACGTGTTTTAATAACAAAACTGGCAAATTAACTTCAATCAAACCATTAAACTTCCTGTCAATAACAAACAGGATGTGAGAAGTGTTGGAATTGACAGAGCTGCTGTGTTCCAGGATAACTGATCCCAGATATCTGCACTGAGCAAAAAAGGGGGGCAAACGGTGTAATCCAAGGCCTCTGGTTTACAGGACTGAATTACAGAACTAAAATGATAGAAGGCATCTACAGAGAGGTGAAGCCAAACTGGGACAGAAACAGAAAAGTGAGAAGTTAGTGAGTATAGCAAAAAGTCAACTATGGTCCTTATCAATAGAGACCTCACTCAGATTTCAGGACTCACTGCTCATCTAAAGCAGTCAGGTTTGGTCCATAAAGCTGAGCAATGGATGCAGCTCGTGATGGACACTTCTCAGACCCAAGGTGGCTGCAAGAAAACCCAGATGAACAGTTTGCTTCTTCGCACCTCTGACTCAAGGGGAACAAGCCACTAATCCATCTCCAGGATTACACTCCACTGAACACATCCTAATGCCTGCCCAGCCGACGTTTGGAACTGCAAGATACTGTTTCCAAGGCCAGCATTTAAACCAAACCAGTATGAGCAGCTCTTTCAGCTGCCACTCACCAATTACAGTGCAGGGGCTGGGTACACTTGATCAAGGTTCCGCATTTCAAAACCACTGAATTTTCAGAAGTCTTGCGTTTTTCAGATTTCGCATTTCAAACACTGAAATTTGGATTTCTTTTGCTTCCACTCAATGTCCTCTTCTTTTCCTCTTTGTCAGCATATACCATAAAGTAAAATAAAATTGAGTAGTACTCTTTTAATTGAGGAGCTGGAGGACTCTCTCATGTTTTTATTTTTTAGATCTTCTGCTTTGTGAAATGCCAATTTAACAAAATAAAATCTGAAGGTCACATGTGCCATGCTAAATTTTTTCTACCTCAGAAAAATTACATGCAATTAAAAGGAAAAGTAGAAATATTCTTAGGAAAAAATGTCCTTCAAAATTTAATTCTAAGCAATTATAGAATGGCTTATGTTGGAAGGGACCTTAAAGATCAACTAGGTCCAATTCCCCTGCCATTCCCTAGATCAGGTTGCTAAGAGCCCCATCCAACCTGGACTTGAACACTTCCAGGGATGGGGCGTCCACAATTCCTCTGGGAAAATGACTTCCCTTAAAATATTTTTCAACAATGTAATACAGAGGTGAAACAGTAATTTAATCTTAAATTTCTGCTCACTGCTTTGAATGCCGGAGTGAGAGGCATACATTCAGCAACCAATTTCCCCACGTGCTGTTCAGCTCCTAAGACCTCAGAGGTATCAGAACTGGGGCACTGCAGCAAATGCTTCACAAAACCAAGGGAGACCTATGGAGGTAACTGAACAGCTGTCTCCCCGTTCACTACATGAACAGAATTTATGCATCTAAAGTCTACTGGTAATAAAAAGTCAAGTAACACATACACAGTCTGTTGGATTCCTGCCTGAAAGCTCTAATCCTCTTCACTCTGATTGTGCAACCTCCAGTGCCAGCCCTGATCTCTCGGTGTTATCAAAGGCTGGGCATGAGGCAACTCCATGGCCTGACACACAAACACCTCCATCCACGTGACTTCACGGGAACTTCAGCAGCTCAGAGCACCTGAAGCCAAGCCACAGCCAGCACATTATACAGCTGGCACTCAGCCTTCTTCCTCCAAGTAAATAAAGAGGCATCCAAGAGCGAGGAGGAGGAACACACTGCTGAGATTTAACCCATCTCAGTAACTGAATCAGGGCTAACGTGCAGTCGAGCTGCTTCCATGAAGACTTTCACACTCCACTCTGTGTGTATCCTCTGGGAATGAGCTCCTTAAGCAGCTTCATTAGAAATATTAAATTCTAGGATGTCAAGGTTGGGTAGATAGAAGTGGATCAAAGTGCACTTCAAAAAAAAAGTGATTTGTAGATCCTTCTTAGTTGTATCTAATATAGGTAGGAGAGACAATCTGATGTAGAGTCTCAAAAGCTAGAGGACCACATTTACTGTAAGAAATACAGGCACTAACAGTTCATCCAAAAAGAACCATTACTTTTGCAAAACTCTGGGAGGAAAACAACTTTTAAGAGATGAGAGTTGCACAGGGAGTTGCTTGTGTTTAAGGAATTGAAAATTATTTCTTTTTTTTCCATTTGCAATGAATTGCTGCTGTCATCTAAGCATTTCAAAATGGAAAACAGGAACTATTTCATCAAGGCAATTACGAAGATAAAAACAGAAGATACAGCACATGGGAAGAGTGATGTGGGAAAGGTAAAAGCCACACATGGCCAGCAATGAGGTCATCAAAGATTTTACACATGCTAAAATTATGGCAGTGCTGGTAAAAAAAAAAAAGAAAAACGAAAGAAGCCAGAGGCAGAGACAAAGCATAGAAAATCTTATGTAAGATCTAAAGCCAGAAAGAGAGAGTTAGAGGAAAGGCTGGAACTTATTTAAATTAAAAAAAGGAAACAAGATTAAGGAATATAGGGAGAACTCTGCAGACAGAAAATAGCAGCTGGGCCAAGAGGATGCGACTGCCCAGCAGGCAAGTTACAGGTGTGCATGGAAGTGGGCAAGGACACAGAAAGGGGCTGGAACAGGACAGGAATTGCACTCCCAGCTGAACCTGCTGCGTGCTCCATCTGCAATACAAGCTTCCAGGTCAGTGTGATAAAGTTCTTCCTTGGGTACACCCGGAACAAGATCCTTCTCCCACTTTTACATACTCAAAAGCTAAACTGTAATGTCACCTTGGGTATTTCTGCACTGTAAATGCCCAGGAAACAGCTCCTAAACCTAAACCCTGGATTATCAGCAGAGACTGTGTCAGATAATCAGAACAGGACCTTGCTGCACAAGGGCTGCAGGGGACAGACCTGATATGGGGATTGCAGGTACAGTGGAAACCCAGTGTTTCCATTATGCAAACACACAGAACACACAAAAATGTGACTCATGAGACAGTGGAGGAGGAAGCCAGGGAAGAAGTGCGGAAGTGGAGTAAGCTGAAGGTCTATATTGACATGTTTAACACAATTATCTCCATCTCTAACTTGTCAGGAGACACTTGGGCAATTGCTAAGCGACCTACAATTTGGCACTATCCATCACCCATCTTCCTTAACCACTTCTCAGCACATCTTGATATAGATAATGATTTTACATAACAAATAGCAAACTCATGATTAATAATACTCAAAGTGACGTAGACAGGCCTCTAAAACCTCAGAAAAGGAAATGGTGAAGAAAATACTTTTAGCTAATTAATGAAAGACTAAAATCCTTAAGAGCTTAAAATACAAATGATATGACTCTTGTCACAGTTGCACTACTGGTAGCCAAGAAGTAATTCAAGTCAGAAACTCAGGACTTAGGACAGTATTAGAACTTCCTGCATTAACATACTCAGTAAATCTTAAATTGACTGAAATCACAACACCTCCCCAAACCCTGGAGCAGTTCAGGAACACTGTCAGATTCTAGAGGCCAGGTTATGTCAAGTGAGGATATTCCCAAACACGCCAACCTTTAGCCATAACATCTGAATTTCACACAGCTCACCCTGCCTCTCACTCCCTTACTTAACTCACCATGGTTACCTTTTCCTTCAAGTTTATCATTTATATGTGATAACATTTCCTTCTACCAAGCAGGTATCACACATTCCACCACGCTGCACGCTGTGCTTAGTCTGACTAACAAACAAGGTAAGAGAATGGCCAAATGCAGCTTTTATGTAATATCCCAACCTTCGTGTCTTTCACAAACAGGTGGGGCTCTCACAGAGGGACAGTCACTGGAGCAAATAAGAACTATACTACTTTTACACAGAACAAGTGAAAAAAAACAACCCACACCAGAATTTGCATCATCCAGAAGTCCGTGGAATGCCAGCAAACCATCTGATCTGCACTGTGGCAGTGCTGTACACACAAACAACAAAGACTGAAAACATCCTGGAGAGTTGTGTCAGGGGTAATTTGCATGCCACCTTATCGTTTAGAATGTTTGCCTTCTTAGTGTCTAATTAATATAAACATAGCTGTACTTACAGACAAGGTAAGCCTGATCTCCTTGTGGTTACAGTTTTTTGAAAGCTTCTTCTTCAGTGCTTTAACTGCATCTTTAGGTCTGTGACAAGAAATTAAGAAGGAAAAGTTACCAGTGAAGTTTTCTAGTTCATAACTTCATCCAAGAACCAAAAATACCAGGCTGAGACACAGGACCAAATCTGTCCCTGTGTTTACACCCACATAAACCAGAGCAATTGCCCCATTGATTTCAGCAAAATCTCTTCAGCACTGAAGTAGAGCAACAAAGCAGTGAATCAGGTTTTACTGCAGACTGTGCATTACTCCAAAGACTTGTGCAGAGAAATAAAGTTATTCTCCTCTGCAAAGTCTGCTCCAAAATAATATTTTTCCACTGCTGTACAACAGAATTACTTACCTAGCTTTTATTGCCATGAAAGGGAATATCAATTGCCAGCTGCATCAAGAGTTGACTGGTACTTTTCAAGTATGATGCAATTAGAAAATATTCTCCTGGGAGTGCTCTCAGGAGTAGGGGTGTCATGGATAACTTCCAATCTTATAATTGCAGGATGCACTTAACTCATCTGAGTAATTACCATGGATGGATGGACAACCCATTCCAGCCCAGAGATAGGGGCATTTCTAACCCAGCCATTTTCATTTCTATATATACACTCTGTATCTTTTAACTATCTGTGTAGGAGGAAAAGGGTGGAAGATGGTATCGAGCTTATCACATGTGGGAGGCAGTTTTGCCTCATTAATATGGACTATCTATAGCGTACAATTATTAGGTCCAGCCCAACGCTCATGATCAACATAAACAAGATGTCCTAACTTCTCTTTAGGATCTCTCTAGAATCTAAGATGGAGCAATAGGCACAAATACAACGTTCCACTAAGATAAAAATAAGAAATCTTTGTTGAAAACATTTCAAAGTCAATGAAATTAAGTGGGTGTTTACCATTACTGCATTTCTTAGTTTGAAGTGCTATACTTCATGAGAAAGAAGAAAAAAGAAGACATTTCTCTATTTTTCTTAATCTTATGTCATACCCAGGCACGTCAGTAGAGCATCAAGTGATGGATGGGAGCATGAGAGAAGAGAAGAGAGGAGAAGAAAGGAGAAGAGAGGAGAAGAGAGGAGAAGAGAAGTTTCCCTTGCAGAGAGCTGTACTACAATTCCACTCCTGCTTGCTTGCCTCACTGAAGCATCTGGAAATGCTCCGGTCAGAAGCTGTATATTGCATTAAAATAACCATTTGCCTAATTAGATGCAGCAGTTCTGCTGCTCCTACTATCCTGTTACAGACTGTGACTAGTAGTAGCTGCCTAGGAGGAAGTTACAAGGAGTTCCTCTGCAAGCCTAAGCTGTGCACAAGAGGAAACAGTTTATTAAAAAAAGGCTCTGTTGCATGGAAACTTTACATGAAAGCTGAGGGTCAAAGTGTGCTGTTGCTTATGGCAATAACCAGAAAGAAGTAATTATTACTGACATTCCAAGCATTAAGAGGGTGAGAGTGTGGAATCCAAAACAATGAGAGGAAAGAAAAGTTGATACAGAAAAAAAGACACCTGTGCACAAAGTAAGACATATCTCATTGCCCTGGAGAAAGCTCTTCAGTTAGTGTTAAAATATGCCACTGCTAAAAGTGAGTTCTTACAATGCAATGCTGAAGCAGATCCGACATGAGAACAAGTTTCCTTTTGCCCCCCTTTCACAGGTGGAAACAAGGAAGTTCTCAGAGCAGCAAGTGGCTGAGCAAACCTGGATGTGGCCGTTCAGTGCAAGAGAGCACCTCAATCCTGGGAGCACACCTGGATGGGATGGATCCCACTGCACAGGATCCCAGCCCTGGGAGCACACCTGGATGGGATGGATCCCACTGCACGGGATCCCAGCCCTGGGAACACACCTGGATGGGATGGATCCCATTGCAGAGGATCCCAGCCCTGGGAGCACACCTGGATGGGATGGATCCCACTGCACGGGATCCCAGCCCTGGGAACACACCTGGATGGGATGGATCCCACTGCACAGGACCCCAGCCCTCGCTTCACCCCTGCTGCGGAGCAGCCTGGCAGAGACGGTGGGGAACTCGAAGACAAAAGCCAAGAGTTTTAAACAGTGTTGTAGGCAAACAAGTGCTCAAAGCCTTTTTCAAGGTGGGTTTGCAGAGCACAGGAATACCCGTTCAGCCTGACGAGCAGTACAGGTCGTACACAACACGTCAAACTCAGATGAGAAACCTCTGTCACCACCCTCCTCTAGCGTGTGTCTATGGGGAAGAACCTCCCAGCCTAATCCCTAAAAGCCCCGATGGCCCCGCGACAGGCAAAGCTCTTCCTTGCGGACCAAAGCTGTCTGCTCCCTGCACTATTTCGTTTCGGGTCACTAAACATCAGCGCCCTACGCTGGCTGCTCCATGTCGCCCTGCCCTCGAGCGACGCCGGTGCCACCTCCGCGCCCCGCTGCCCCCGGCCGCGCTCGCTCACCCCTCCTCCGTGGCGTTGATCACGTCGCAGATGTGCATGAACTGTCCCCACTCCTCCGTCTGCAGCGACCCGAGCGTCGCCCGCTCTGAAAGGCCAAGGGGAGCCGCGGGTCAGCGCCCGGCGGGGACAGAGGGGCGGCGCGGGGGCACCGCTCGGGGCTACTCACCGACCAGGCTGCCCACGGCGGTGCCGAACGGGTCCCTCGGAGCCCTCCCGAAAGCCATGGCCGCTGCCGGCAGCGTCCCGCGGGCTCTGCGGGGCGGCAGCCCCGGCCCCGCCGCCGGATCCAGCCGCTCCCTCCCGCCCCGCCGGGCGCTCCCTTCCTGCGCTGGGGCGGGGCCGCCTCCAGGTGCTGCCGTGGCCCCTCGAACCCGATCGCGGCACCGCACCGCCCCCGCGGGGCTGGGTCCCACCCGGGGCTGGGTCCCACCCGGGCATCCCCCGGGGTAGAGCTCCCCCCGACACCCGCCGGGGATGCGCTCCCACCGGAGCATCCCTTGGGATAGGGCTCTCTCCGACACCCACCGGGACAGGGCAGGGATGCCTCCGGGCCGGGCTCCCCTCCATCGCGGGGTCAGCGGCGACTCGGGGCTGGCCGGGGCTGCCCTGTCCGGCAGCCTAGCCCCGCCCGGCAGAGCCGCACGGACGGGGCAGCCCCTCACCCCGGCCCGGACACAAAGCATTCCCTGGCCTCCCCGGGTCACACAGGCACGGGCTCATTTTCCTGCCCCATGGCCAGGATTTAACCTGCGAGTCCCCCGCTCAAAGGCTCAGGCGGGTCCCGGATGGGATTTCACAGACTTCCACGAGGAACTTGGCGTTCCGTGAGGCAAAGCTCAGAAACACCCTCAGAGCCCCTTCTGCTGCTGGTACCACGCTGCACCCCATGTGCAGACACAGTTCAAACCTCTGCACCCACCGCTACGAGCCCCCGCTCCTGCAACCTCCCTACAGGTGCTCTCAAACCCCCACGTTCTTTTCTGATCCACGCATTTTAAAAAGAATACACGCAAAGATCTCAATGAAACAGGGAAAAAAAATCCGAACGGTGCATCCAAGTTACATTCATAAAGTCATCCTTCATACGCTGCGGGAACCACTAACACGTTCCTCCTTGCCACACAAACCTTTCCACACGTGGGACTTCCTTGCTACAATTACTGTCAACGACTTCCATGCATCACTTCATCGCAAGCCTGACTGCATCTCATACCTGTACAATACCGGGGAACGAACAGAGGATGAATGAAAATTAAGATCTCAGCTGTAATTTTTGTTGGCTGAGAGTTGTAATTATTTCAGTATCAGACGCACACGGAATAATATTAACTAGCATTTGAGTACAGCTTAGTGAGTCATATAGTCAGGACACGATATAAGTAAATAAATAATTTCCCTGACAGTAGAATTTAATGGATTAACAAAGCTCTATTTGCACTATGAGAGTTTTTCCTAGGAGGAACTAATCTTAACTTTCTTTTGCGTTTTGTACAACTCTGTGGCCCCATCTACTGGATGGTTTTAACGGGAATGGCGGAGAAAACTACATTTTGTGGTGTACCTGCAAGTATCTCTATGAAAAACAAGCCATCAAAGAACTCTTAGGCAAATTGATCATGTACCATGAATGTAGGAGTCTTTTTCTTACTCAGCCTGTAGTAAATGGGTGGAATTCATCATGCAGTCCAGTGAGGCTCCATTTGAGACTGTTCTAATGAACACATCTCAATTTTCCACACTTCTGTTATCCTGTCATTTGGCTAAAAGCCAGACGCCAGCTGTCAAAACAGGAGTCCGTTTATTTATTCTTGTTTGCAGAATTTTGAAAGGCATCCTCTATACTTAGGTGTTTAATTCATTTAATCTTTAACACTGGAACTGAAATGGGGGCCTATTTAAATTAGCTCTTGTTAAACCTGCAGTGTGAGTCAGATCTTGTTTCAAAGAGCATATTTTATTGAGCTTTTTTTTTACAGAGGAAAAAAATTCCAGTGAAGCATTTTTTCACTGGAATTTACTGATTAAAGTTACTCATTGAAATCAGCTTTTGGTCTAGATTTGTGAACTCCTAGTGGGCTTCAGGTTCTCCTTGAAACAAACCTCTCTGGCTCTTCGGCTTTCTCAGGGCTGAAATCCTCAGAATTCATGAGCTGGTGGTCAAAGAGTCCCAGGAGTGTCCTAGTGCACTCCTTTCAATTTTACTATTATTGGAGAGATAATATTACACTTAATTATTACCATTAATGGACATTTTCTGCCTCTTGCAAGCACACAGAGTGTGTTATAAAAAAGAAAGAAGGAAGAGATTAAATAACTTCTCTTTGCAAAATGATTTGAAACAAAAGTGTTGAGTGGCATAGCTTCTGTCTGCCTCAGCTCAGCTAGCATGTATTATACCAACATAAGCAGGATTGTCAATGTAATTTCATTCATACCAGAGATTTTGATGATGTTGTTATGTCAATTGCAAATAAAAAATCCCAAATTGCTATAGCTATGCAGGTATTTTTTTACATTTAGTTTTGCTGGCTTTACATTTCAGAGTTATATCTCATTAATTTAGCTTTAAAAAAATCACACCTTTACCTTATTTAGGTTTGAGTCCTATTTTCAAAGAATCACATACATAGAGAACATTGAGTGAAATACTTAAACAACTGTCATTCATAAACTGATTTATGGTATTGACCTGTACCTGCTTTTATTTGTTATATGAAAATTATAAACCATTGTGATGATTTTTTGGTTTAAAAATAAGAGATTCTTAAAAAGTCCTTATTCATCAGACATTAAGTGAGGAGCTGGAAAGTATTCTCTCCTCCATCTCCCAAGGGCTGTATTTACTCTCATTGCCTTCACCAGAAGCCTATTTTCGTGTGACTCTTCCTTGTTATCCAGTACAACAGAGATGCAGTCGGTGGGATTCTCACTGTGGCTCATTAGACCAGATGCTGGTTATGGCCTGTGCTGGGAGCTTTACTTGAACAAACAGCTCCAGGGTTAAATCAAATCCCTTCTGCACCATCTCCATTAGCTCACTGCCTTCAGATAACAGCAAACCTTATCAGGAGCTATCTGGGCAAATTAAATTAATGTTTGAGACCCAGCTGCACTAAGAGCTGTCCCCAAATATCTATTTAAGTAATTACTATTTTATTAAAGATAAAAAAAAAAAAAAGAAGAAGACTATCCAAATGCTGTTATGTGAGCATCACATTTAATTCACCTGTGTAGAAAAGGAACAAATCTGGCAGTGCCAGAGGGAGGTAGAGGCCTGCAGAGGGCAAGCTTGGTCAAGGAATCTCCTCATTTTTCATACAGCAGCTACTTGAAGTGAAGGGTGGCTTAGGAAAATTCCCTCAGCCATGTTGGGTTTTCTCTTGTACACACTGAGCTTCAGATGCAGCTCGTTAGCATTGCAATGCTGTCTTGCAATTTGAAATAAACAAAAAAACCAGAACAAAAACAACTCAGTAAATGCAATGCCAAACTCTCAAAAGGTAAGAGAGGGTCAGGGATGTAGAATTTTTGTGGATGAGAGTCAGGTTTTCTCCCTCTTGACGGTGCTGCATTTCCCCGATCACGTGCCCTAAGCAGCTCTCACTGCCCTGGGACTTTCAGGTGAAGTTGGACAAATCTGTATCTCTCCCCCACCTAAAACACTGAGAATTTAAAGTGATTTTTTTTTTTTTTTTTAATAACACACTCCAGGAGTCTCAGCTAATTTAAAACTAAAATCATGTCTACCTGCTGCCTTTCCCTGGTCTTAAAATTAAGAACCAAACACAATTTAAGGGAAAAGGGGATTTTACCTCTGTATTTATTTAAGGATCCTTAAGGCGCACAGCTTTGTCCAGGTGAAATGCGCCGAAATGCACATCGAAATGCACTTGAAATGCACCAGAAATGCACCCCCTGAAACGCACCCACGTGATAGACCACGTATACAATGTATGGACCTTGCAAATTAGCATATCTGTCAAAAATTCCCCAATGAGAGGCTTGAATGAATAGCAGGATATCCCCCCATCCCAAGGAATTCCCCCCTGGATGGGCCTACCTTGGTTTACAGGATGTGCTCCAGAGAGGACCTTGGTTTCTCAGGATAGCACAGGACTTTCTGGCCCCAGCTGTGAGGCCTCCGGGATGTTTGGTCTCCTGGCTTAAGGGAATATTAGGACTATGCTAAATTATTGGAATTACAAACATGCATGCTAAAAGCACTGAGGATACATAAAAGCTATATAAAAGGGTATATAAAAGGTATATAGAAGAAAAGGCAAAAAAATCACCATGGCATCAGGCTGAGGCTAGAGTCTTGCAGAAAATAAGTATTTTGCATCTATTCAGGTGTTTATTTTTCTGGTTTTTGTTTGCTTGCTATTGGGGGTTGTGTTTGTTTGGGGTTGTGGGGATTTCTTGGGGGTTTTGTTTGGTTGGTTTTTTTGGTCAGTTGGTTTTGGGTTTTTTTTAAGATATTACATATTACCTCCCTCTGGGATTTTACCCTTACAATGTGGTGTTAATCCAAAAACTTTCCTCTCCTCCCTTTCAGGAAACAATTCTCCTTTTTCCCTGGATCCAAGCTGGAGATAAATATTCTGTTGTATATTCAGGAAACTTACCTGAGCCTTTTCTGAAGTTCACCTTCTCAGAGACAAAGATGCATCAGCCAGTTCCCTGAGCTTCTTTCCAGAGGAATATTTTCCTCTAATGGATTCTAGATTTATAAAGAAATTATGAAATTACTATTATTATACTGCAGAATATGGTGAGTCTTGACTTAAGTTTCCTGTAGGAGGTTAACTATTAAATATATCTTATCCACTGGAAGGTAGAATCCTCAGCTTAACTCTCACAGGAAAACTTACAAAGAAATAAAGACTCCCTTCATCTTAAATTACAGGAATTGTAGATAGTTTTCCCATTAATAGGATGCAACTGCTATATGTTTATATATATATTCATGTAAATATATAGATATATATACTGCTGCACAAAAACAAGCTCAAAATTGAAAATTAGGTATGAACTTGATAATTCAGATTTATAGCAAACCAATATATGAGAAGTTGGGAACTTTTCTATCGTCAAAGGAAAGTGGCAAACAAGTGGTTCTCATTTAAGCTAACAATAAAGAATGTATGAATTAGCCAACCTTCTCTTTGCATTAGAGGCTACCTAAAGAAGTTTATTTTATAGGAGATCCTTTGGGAATTTGGACAGTTGTAGAACACACTTGTCCAATTAAATCAGGAATGCTTTTTGAGTTACATGGCACTGGTGCACAGCAGGACACTCAGGTTACACATGGTACACATTGCTGTGCGCTACAAGTTTAGGTTAATTTTGTTTTCAAATTACTTAAGTTCATGATAAAAATTTCTTATATCTCACTCCAAGCTGCAAGATAAATCTCTGCCTTCAACGAGCAAGCCTTGAAAAAGCTTAATCTGTGCACTTTTTAAAATTAAAAAATTACTTGATAAATGATGAGATCTTCAGATTGATGTTTTCATCTCTAACTGTGCTGAAATGCAATAAAACTACAAATATTTTTGTCTGCTGTTCCAAAACAAAACAAATCAGCCAATCTCCAAATCCTTATATATCGAGTGTGTGGTATAAGAACTTAAGCTAAAGGAGTCAACAGGCATCAAACCTGAATCAAGCTGGTATTTTCAGTACCAGGAACAATCTTGATTAGTTGGGCGCCATTGCAATTATCAGCGTGGAAATCAATCCTGGAAGAAACTAAAATCCTCAATCTTTGCCCATTAGCAGCAGGTATGGCCTTTACCAAGGAGTTCATTTTTCTCTTCGTGATACTCCCACTGCCACTTGAAGCACAAAACATCTCTCAGTAAGAGCTTAGTTCAGCACTACTTCTTCTCATTTTCTTAGTGCTTAGAGAGAAACAACAACTAAACTCAGATCCTTTATAGAAAATAATTTTTGGGCACTGCATCCAAATAAAAAAATTTCAGCAATATTTGATTGCCCACAATTAGATGTGCTGGCTACTGGAACAAACATCCAAAAGCTTCATAGACTGGCAGAAGCTCATCACCCACAGAGCCCTGGTTCCAATCCAAGCCTTCTCCAAGCCATGTAGTACCATGCTGCTCACACGGCCCCTTCCTGTCCTAATTAACCAGGAGTCTCAGCTGAGCTCCCTGCTGGATTTTAATTACAGCATTATCAATTCATGGGGAAAAAAAAAATTGACAGATGTTTCAGGTTGGTTGTAGCAAATTAAAAGGCAGGTGCTTGGCAGAAAAACTCAGGAATGATTAAACAAGTGAGTGGTGGAGGTTTAGCTGCTCTTGAGCAGTGTTCATGGTACCAGTTACTCTTCTGCAGTTAAGGGGGACTTCTCAGCATAAAAGTAACAATTGCAACAGGCTTGGCTCTGGTTTTTAAAAAAGCTTATAAATGTATGTTCTTAATTTGGTTTTTAGCTTTTGCTGGGGTAATTTTGCTCCTCTTTCCTCCAAAAATAAAAACCACTATTTTTTTAGGTTGTTAATTTAAGAAAAATTGTGTGATGTCAAGGTAAACAATGGAACTAGTTGGTTACTCAGCAATTATTGTTACTGAGCATCTCTCATGAAGAAAAACACTAATTTTCATCTCTTATAAGGGATACCAAATGTTGTCATAACTTTACTAATCACTTCAATTACCTGACAAAGCAGTTTCGAAACAAGTTTGAATGAAATAAATGCATTACAGCAAACACAGGCAGGCCTGAAAAGATATGAAGGTCAGGACATTAAGGAAAACAAGAAGAAACTAGTGCCATGATTCTGAGCTCTCCATCAATTATTCTGTTCCATGGGAGTCTTTATCTGCAGTCTCAGTGAGTCTCATCCATTGTGGTGACATGGAGAGTGTCAGGTGAACTGAGGAAAGAGGCTTTCAGTAGACAGTGAGGTCATTTGGATGCAGGTTCTGTCTCTGTTGTGGTAGTTTTCTGCTCAGGAAGAAAAAGTTACAGGGTTTATATGCTTTGTGGTTTATTTTTTGTTTTGTTTTTTTAAACTGAACATACATATGTAATTTATGGCTCGGTCCTCTTCAAAAATCCATTTTGTGTTTTTGTCATGTGTTAGTTCCATAAAAAAATGAGAAAGTGTTGGGATTTCCCTAATGTTTCTGTTTTTTCTTTAACAAAACAACTTCTCATCCACGTGTATCCAAAAATTATTCAAAGACAAAAAATCATTAGGTTTCATTTTGAGCATGCAGAACCAGATCCGCTAACAATTTCAGAACTAGAATTTTGGACAGTTTTGCTTTTGACAAGTCAGTATTTGCTCATCAGAGGCATTTTGTTGGAAAAATTTCCCATCAGCTATAGGTTTTATCACACATTAATTGCCTCACATCTAGGAAGTGAAAAACCCAACCCAAAACCTCTTTCTACTAGTGGAGTAGAAAGTTATGGGGACCTGCCAAAAGATCCCACTTGAAAGGCAGGGATTTCCTACTATTGGAGAGCAGGATGTAGAGAAAATTTTGCAACTTGTTTAATGGAAAGAAATGGCCATATATCTGCCAGTTAATAGAATAAACAAATAAATGCAGATTTTAATGCTGTAACTCAGTGAAAGGTGAAGAACATCTTTCCCTGTTTCTAAGGGAGGCAAATGTTCATCTGGGTTCTTAATCTGGACACAGAAACAAAGGCTGCTTGTGGCTGGAGTGAACCTTCTTCTGAGTACAAAGGATTCAGATTTCTTTAACTTCCATCACACCGGGGCATGGTCAGTGCAGGTGGCTCTGACCTGTGGGGCTGCTACACAGCCCCAGCTGTTAATCTGGGGCTCACAGATTAACACATGTGGCCTAAATGGAGATTTGTAGCACTGTTACCTCTGTGCCATCCTGAGCCTCGAGTTTGTGGAACAGAGGAACACACACATTTCTCAGAGTTCCTTTGCACCACAGGTTTATAGAAACTGTTTTACAGGTACCTATCATGGGGCCTGAGCTCACTGAAATTAACTTCAGTAAGGAGAGATATTGCAGAAGGCACATCCTCTGTATCAGGGTGGAATTAGTGCTGGTGGCTGCTCTGAAACTTAAGGTCAAGATCTCTGAATCTCTGTTCAGAACAGCTGTAAACCTCAGAATACACTCCCTGCTTTGGCTGCACCTCCATACTGATGTTTTTGGCAAACAGTACAGTACATTTTACCCAGGGAGCTGGAGCACTGGTGTTTGCAAGTGCAGCTACAAGTAATTTAATGTTGTGTGAAACAATTATTGTTATGTCTAAAAGGCACAGTTCACATGCTGCAGGAATCCCACTGGTATTTCCAACAGCAGAGGATGGTTTGGGAGGCTCTGTGCATGCTCACTCTAAGAGACAGCACAAGACCTGTAGACAAACTGGAAATTTCTGCTTGTCTGTGCTTCATCTTTCACCACAGCTATCTCTGGGTAATGATGCAGTAATGTCAGCAGTGGAGGGCTTTTTTACTGAAATATTTAATACAGAAGAGTACCAAAATTATTTGATTATTTGCTTTTTCCACCACGATCAGTATCTCAGAGGTCTTCCCATACTAGACCATTGCACCAAGACTGCTGCTACTTGCTAATGTGGTCACTCCTGAAAACAGGCAATTCTTCCATATTTTCTACTAATTCAGGACACTCATTTTTCCTTGCAATGACACTCATTTATATGCATTCCCTACTTCTGATCTTATGAGCATAAAGACTCCTAAACGCTACACATAGCTCTGCTCACAAAGAAATGCAGAGTTGAACTGTACTCTCAGCTTAAGAGAATCACAATCCTTAGCTTTGCACTGATGCTTTCTAAGCACCACTGCTGAATTTTGGTAGGGATTTACACATCCAGTGGATAAGGAAAGATGGCTGGGCTCTCCCTGCATGTTTTGTTCCATACAAAGCCCAAAGCCAGGAGCTATCTATGGTTTGGTGCAGATTGTTCTCATCACTAAGGACAACCCCGGGCCTGCACTGACACACTTGACAAATCACTGTCTTCTGGCAGCCCTGCTTTAAGGAGCTTTTGAGATCCAGCAATAAGTAACTCAACTATAAATTGCCACACTTCTCTCAAGTTGAGATTTTTTATCAGAAAATGCTCCTGAATAGTCAGAGTGGATATTAATACCTGTCATGAGTCAAATGGGAAGAAAGGAGAAGATGAGAATGAAGAAAATGCTATGAAGTGTAACAGGAAGCAAATAACTTTTTAGCTCATGGTGAGATGTCATTTGATAAGGCAGCATGCTGCAGGAGAGAAGCATGAAGCTTGTTTCCTGATGTACTGCATGCATGCTCACATGCTCACCTCCCTCAGATACTTGTCATCTGGTAATTCTGCAGAATTTTCCCCAAAACATTTCTCTCATTTCACAGAAGGCCCACCATACATTCCTTATTTGATTTAATATTCCCTCGCCTTGTTTCTCAGTTACTTTTGACCTCTAGAATCTTTGCCTGGCCCACTTCTCCACCCTTTCTTGTGGAAGAATCATCCCCTAAAATGTTTTCCATTCACTTATTCCTGGAACTATGTCCACAATAAAGATTTCTTCCATAATGAACTGAAACACAAAGCTACCAAAAAGGCACTGACACCATTGCTTTTTTGACCAGTTGCTTACAGAGCACCTACATCCAGTCTTTACATCACTGCTGTGGAAGTGCCTGTTCCGCAGTCTTGCCTGCAGGGCAGACCTTTCCAGACTGGCATATCTGCACACAATGGCCCCCCAGACAGCTGTACCTGTATGGATCAGAGATCAGACCATTACCCCTGAAGACCTGAAACCTTCCCACTGTACTGACTTGTAACACACTTTGGTGCTCAAGCTCTCAGCAATTATAAATGACAGCACCTATCAATTTTAGCTGCTTAGATGTTCCCCATTGCTACAATAACGGAATGCTTTACAGTCCTTAACCCATTTACCTTTCAATCCCACACTGAGGTTCTGAAGCAACAATAGGAAGATTAAATGTTGGAGTTGGTAATTTCTCCAAAGTCCCTCTTCTGATGCCTATTTCCAGGGAACTGATGCTTGAAACATGCTCTCAGCTGTGGTTTGACCAGAGACTGGAAAATTTTGCTTCCATGCCTGCCCACAAAGTCTTTTGTCATGACTGAACTGAATTGCTTAGCCCCTAATTTCCACCTCCCTTCAGGAGCAGTAAGAAAGTGGTGCTCTGCTGTTGCTGTAAAAAGCAACAGAGGATTCTCACTGGAAATATGGAGATTTATGCCTTCTTTCATAGAATTGGCTTCCTAAAGCACATAGAAGGTGAGGTGCTGAGGGTGCCTCCTCAGTATGCAGCCCCTGTGTTTTTAATTCTGCACTCCATCCACTGAGCCCTTCTCTCTTAAGTGTTGTGTAGGAAGTCTGAGCATCATTGGGATTTGAACTTTCTTTGCTACCCTTACCTTACCCTAAGGTTTGTAAGCCCTTGTTTTTATCTAGATAGAAGGAATTTGGCCAAAGTTACACAACAGACCTGTTGTAAATTAGGGAATTGGGCCTAAGCCTCTTATATCTTAGAGGAGCAGCCTGACTGCTGTTTTCAGAAGAGCTTTGGTACATTTGAGAGGGATTGATCCATAGTTAACTCATGTAAGCACGAGTTAACTATTAAGAGTCAGCAAATGTTTATCACAAGCTTAAGAACCAGGATGTGCCTTAGCCTTGTCAGGGTAAGATAAACAGAATGCACCTTGTCAAGATAACAGGAACAGAACCTGTTGAAACCAGCACAGAAACCGCTGAATCAGCCAAGGAAGGACTGCACATGCTCCAGAGAGAAAGGTGAAAAGTGCATTGAGAGGAAGACCTGTGGCCTTCATCAAAAAGACCTCTGAGGAAGACATGGAGCCTTCCTCAGTGTGACCACCAGGGTACACAGCACCTGCACAGCACATATACTAATGATATTAATGACTTCCGAGAAGAATTTGTATAACCACTCCTATCCCAAGGAATGCAATGAATATTCATGACTGTAACCATATACTGGGCTGCGTGGAGTGCTCTGTGTGTGTGTCTGTGTCAGGAGGAGCAATGCCCCCACATACCCAACACCCTGAATAAAGCAAATGCCCACTTCTCTGTAGCCACAACCACTGATTCACAGCACTCCGAGTCTTGGTGGCAAGGCACAGATGTGTAGCATCTCCGTAGCTGTGGAGAGTGCCCACAAGCCTTTGTTCTCCTAATTTGATTACTTGATGTTGGTTGGTTCATATTTTCCCTCCCCGTTTTATGTATTAGTTCTGAATATGTAAATCCCCTGTTTGATTATGTATAAGTTCTAGAAAGTTCTCCCCGACTCAACACCCCATTGGGTCCCTGCTGTGGGCCCCTTCTATGCATTACTTCTATTGGTTGCTCTGTTGTTGTTCCCACCCCCTCTGCATTCCCTCATTGGTTGTTCCCTCAACTCCACCTTATTTTTTTCCCTGAGTATAAAACCCTTGGACCCTCTCGTTATCCTGGTTCTTCATTCCTGGACCCTCCACCTGCTCCTTGAGTAAACCGAGCTTGTGGAACCCATACGAGGGACCCCCTCCTGCTTTTTTACCTCCGCCTGCCATCACAGCTTGGGGCTAACTCCTTTGGGAGAGGAGCCTGTACTCTAGAGCTGCTGGGCACTAAGTTGCCTCTCAGCGAGACACAGCCAGACCTCCGGGCTAACCCCTGGCTCAGTGTCTCACTCTGACTCTGTCTCTGAAGCAACTCTAGACTCAGTTTGGAGGGATTCACATGATACCAGCTAAGTGTCTGGTTCAGTCACTATTCTGTGGATTACCAGAGGGCAGATTAACTGGAGACTATTGACTTTTTGCAACATAAAATAAATATCTCCTGTAAGCTCTTAACAGGTTTCTCCTAGCAAGGTTTTGAGGAATTTCCACCTTACTAATTCTGCACGTGTATAAATGCACAGAAATTGATAGTACATGAACCTGCCTAGTAGCAGAGCAGAGCCTCATAACATTATTTAAGGATAATGAAAGGCAACGTCGTTCCTGACATCCCAGATAAATCATGTTTTCCATTGCTATACACAAATGGACTGGAATATAGTTAGCATTTAGTCCGCTAGGCAAGAATAACCTCAGCCCATTTCAAATTGGAATTCTCTAACCACCCATGAACGATAAGATGTTGTGCATTTACCATCAATTTTCTGACTTTGTGGGGAACAGGGACTGAGGGGGAACAGACCCTCTCATGCAGAGCCTTGTTACTTATAATTTCTTTACTGTGAGTCTGTGCCTAGCCCTCAGCTGAACCAAATCCCTTTCAGGGGCAGCTGATAATGCAACACCCACAGCTCAAGGTCACTACCTGGAAATTGGTGCTTACTTTTAACTGGGCTCACTTGAATGGTATTAAGCTTCAAGTGCTGCTTAGTCTTAGTTTTGATTTGGTTAACAATGCACCATCATCTTGTGAACAGGGCACTTAAGCCGCAGTTAGACCCTCGTTGTTCCCATTGCTCAAATCAATTTCAGAAAATGTGCCATATTGTCAGCAGACTTTTGAATACACAGATGTGTTTACCTGCACACCCGCAAGGTGATCGCTGGTTTCTCAGTGTTTCTCATCAGTTCTAGCTTTCTAAGTAACTCCTGTGGCAATGGAATACAAATATAATAAAGGACATTACTGCAACAACCTGAAACAGCAGTGCAATGGTGAGCGGTGCCATGGCACAGATGCAGCACACAGCACACTGGTGGTCCTGAGACTGCTCCATGGAAGACAAAAAAAAGGAATCTTTCCACTGCTCTTCTTTTAATCCTTTTCTTTCTGAAGCCTAAAGGCACGCCCACTAGAGCATAGCTAATTAAACCTTTTATCTTTAACCATTGCGTGGCTGGTGGAGCCCTCACACACATGAAGGGAAGCTGCTACAAGTAACATCCCAATAACCTGCTTGTGTTCATTAACACCTGTGTGAGGGAATTCACTTCAAAGCCTCTGTTCAACAGAGACCAAGACGTTTACATCTGCATACTAAAGCTATATTTAAAACCCCAGCTCGATTGCAAAGTGAAAGAGCCAAACCCTTTGAGGAAACAGTAATGACCTTTGCTGGTGCATAGTTTGCTTTGCCCAAGGATGTTTAACTTCTTGATTTAGTCAGTCAGTTTGGACAACTCAGTTTGCCAAGTCCTTTGTAATTTTCCTTCTCCTTAAAAACACAGTTAATACTTAGGTATCAGTTGAGTCAATCTTTATTCCCCTGTAATTTTTTTTCAGTTCTTTCGATATTTCTAATGACTGGTTGTAAACATACATTCCACGGAAAGATTTTTAACCAGAAAATCTTAGTGCTTAGTCCTTTTCCTTTTTAAAAAGAAACTTAGCAGGGGTTTAATTGTGATTAGAACCATCATCCAACAAACCTCTATAAATAGTCAAGTCATTCAGTACATTCTCTACATTCACAAATAAAAATGTTCTGCTTAATGTGTGCTTTATCTAATGTAAAATGAATTTTTTATAGTCAATGCACATTTCTGTAGCTGGGGGAAGCCCTGCTGCACCTCTTAGGAGTTACACTTCAGATACTCACAAGTTCTCTGGGGATTGAGGAGTCTTTAGACTATCCTCAGAAATCACAGCTTTTCCTCAGGATGAGGCATCACATGAAGTTATGGGATATTCAAGAGCTTGGTAACATGGAAAACTCTTCAACCTTTCAGCATTATCAATGATTTTCCAAATATTTCTCTACATTCCTGACATCAAAGTAAGAATAGCAGCCCCTGACTATTAAAGAATATTTTAGGCTGATTGGCAAAACATTAGCAAATACAATCCTGTTGTGCAGCACCTTCTCTTCCTCTCTTAATGCACCGGGACTACCTCCAAATATAGACACATCCAGCTTCTAATCAGAAATGGTATTTAATGCCCCAAAATTACTTACCAGGACTCTGTTAAATCAGAGATAGTGCAGTGCAGGTTATAAAACCAGGATGCAGGAGCCAGGACTCTTGGGATCTTCTGTTAAAGCTGGCTTGCTGTAGTCTCAGGGAAAATAGAAAAAAATAATCACACACTTCTATGATGCAATTTACTCATCTGAAAAACTGAGCTAACTTCACTGATCTACTTCACAGGCACTGTGTGAGTCTTCAATACTTGTGAAACTGTACAGTGACCTCTTGGCAAGAAGTGTTCTGATGGAGCCCAAATGTCAAAAACTGCTTTCAAAAAATCAGGGAGTGAGTGAAAAGTGTGCACCAGACAGACATGGATGGTGCTGTAGTTATTTCCACTATGATGCCTCTCTTACTGTTTCATCTCCTTTATGACCTATTTCAGGGCCTATTTTGATGAGTTAGCATTGTCTAATACTTTTTTCCTCCCTCCTAACTTTCGTAAGTCCTCCTTAACCCCGCTCACTTTTCAATTTTTTTTCCCCTCACAACCTGCTCATGAATTGCCTTGGCAGTGAGTAAAGTGTAAGTACTTTCAGAGTATGGCTTATGGTTCAGTGGCCATCAGCAAATGCTGTCAGAGCTGATACCCTTCAGCTGGGAGGGAACAGCAGCTTCACTCACGCCATCCCTCACCTGCTGCAGGGCTGGAGGGGAGCCAGGATGGAGCATTCCCAGGCCAGGCCACTGCCAGGAAATTTTATTCATGAGGCTTCCCACTGGCCATGAAATTCAGGTACCCAAATAGCTGTGATATCACACACTGAGGAAAATAATCAGCTTTTGAAGCAGCTCAGTGTGGAACTGGAGGAGTTGTGGTTGTCCAGATACAACCCAAGTGCTGCCAGAAAGGATGGAGCAGACTTTAGGTGAGGACAGGAAAATGAAGGATCATTACTGCTGTAAAATCTAAAAACATGGACAACCACATCTCTCTCTCTCTCTTTCTACACCATGCTAGAGAACCAACTAGATTAATTTCAGAAGTTTAATACCATACTTGAGAGTTGAACTAGAGCCTCCAAAATACAGAAAAAAGGTCCTTTTATATCACTGGGTGCTTTCCTTAAATCTCTTTTTTTCCATAAGGCATTAAGAACTTACCATCAGCATGTGGTTTAATCCTATTAAAATTCACTGAGTTTAGGCATACAATTTAGTCATTTAGATTCTTAAATGGAAAAAAACCAACTCAAATTCTTAAATGAAAAAAACCTAACCCCAAAACTTATTTGTTCTCCTGCTTTATCCATATCCCTATGCAAGCTCTACACAGTAAAAGAACAATTGTCCCTTAAACAGAAACATCAAAAGGAACTAAAATTATTTTAGATTGATCTAATACTGTATTTGTTTAGAACTTCCTGATGATTCCAGCTGCTGCTGCTGACTAGCAGGTCCATTCCAGGAAGGCACAAACCTGCTATGCAAAAGCAACTGCGTGGTTACAGTGCCATGTCCTTTCACAGATTCCTCCTGGAAGTCAAATCTGGTGCAATATTTACTTACTGTGCACAGCAGGATACTATTCAGGGGTAGAAATTTCTGATATTTCTTGCATTTTTCAAATAAATGGCAGATTTAACCACTTTGATTAATATACATTTGGGAAAGAAGCAATCTCCACATGCTTTAGCTGTGTGAGTAATGAAAGGACATGTGAAGACACTCTTCCTGAGAATCCTGGCAAGAACTTCAGGCTGCTTTTTCCTTTTCCCCATGTCCCACAAGGTCATTCCACTCTGCAGTCCTCACACAGCTCCTTCCACAGGCAGCAGCTCCTCTTCCAGCACTGCCACGTGCTGCAGCTGTGAATGTTGTCCCTTTTATTCTGATTTTTGGTTATGTCTATTTGTCTTTTTTTGAATAGTAAGTAAGTATCCAGCCTGTGGTACAGTATTTTCTGCCTGCTTTCAGTCCTTTTTAATGCATTTAAGGTGATGTGGAAACAATGATGATTTTAGCCAGTAGATTTTTAGGGAATAAAAAAACAATCAAAAGTTATCAAGTGCTCAACAATTCTCTTTAAATGCTGCTTGAAATCAGAGCATTTATTTTTATTTCAAAACACATTTCCATCTAGAAAATCTTGTATTTATGAATAGGAAAATGCTAGAATTGAAAGCAATGCTTCATTTTTCCTGCTCTAGGTGAACCTGCTTTAGCAGGGGGTTGGATTAGAGGCTCTTCAGAGGTCTCTTCCAACCCCAACCATTCTGTGACTGTGTTAAATCGATCCTATTCCACAACAGACATGAAAGGGCTCCAATTCAGAACCACAACCAACTGTTGGAAAATGAGTCTCAAATGAGTCCACGTGGAGTTCTGTCCATATCTGGGGCCAGCTGGACTGTGGAACTGCAGAGCTCCATGCTGCACTCCCAGCCTCTGCTGGGCACTTCTGCCAAACCAGGCTCGGATGCAGCTTTTGGGACTGGAATTGGCATCTTCACACAGAGCTCTGCAGGTCTGTGGGCGTGGAACAGAGTGGGTCAGAGAGCTTTGATGCACCCCCAAACAGCTGCATCTTTCTCTTGAATCCAGAGAGTTAATTTGGTGAAGAAACAACTGAAATAGCCAAAAAAGCAGAAAACATCTGTGGCACTGGACCTGGTTTCCCAGGCTTGTTATAGTGATGAGTGTTGCTCAAAGCAAGATATACAATACATTACCCCTTACTTGCTAAGGGCAACTAGTTTTGCTCACCTGGTGGGGAATTTATGTCCAGACTAGGTTATTTCAGACTTCAGTCACTGTGTGTTTCCTTTAGAATGTTTGCTTTGTGTTGATTACCTGTTTTTCTTATTATTTGCTACACGGTTACACAGTGTGGGGGCAGGAGGATGGAGGGAAAATCCCACAAAGAAAAGGAGCTGGAGACTGCATTCACTCCACCACGTTTTCCCTGTGGCACTGTAAGTTATCTTCTATTTCTGACTTCCACCTCCTGATACAGACTGAAGAAACAAACTGAGAGATGCTAGTTGTGGAACTTAGTGCAGTACTGAAGAATCCTAAAGTGAGGAAAATGGTTTTAGGATCTCTAAAAAAGAGAACAGGAGCTGAAGATGCAAGAGGAAGCAGGGACTGACTTAAGAGACCAGACTGGCAAAAACCCACTTACAGTGACACATTTAAACTGCATTAAAGTAAGTAGGAGCTCTTCCAGCTCTAGCCTAGAGATGGACCACAGGGGCAGACACTTGTTTTCCCCTTGGCATAAGAAAATTAATACTGCTTCTGCCTTACCCCTGCTTTTAATTCTGCTGAAGTACTGACAGGGCAAATTCAGCTTTACTAGAGCAACAAGAAGAATTTAGCAACAGAGTTAATACAGAAAGGTGATGAAAGATCAAACTCTTTCACGTTTTAAATTCATTTGAAATGTATTTGAAACACACATGGAATTTTTATCTAGCCTACGAAATCCCACAAACACAAGTAAAACCTTCCTGAAAAATTTCTGGATGATTGCACAGAAGAAAGGATATATCCAAACAGCTGGGCAGTGGGAGAAGAATAAGGCCAGACACATCTCCTGTTCTCCGCCGACGGAAGGGACACGCAGCCGGCTGCTGTTCGGAAAGCGCTCCCAGCCCGCCACGGGAGCCACGCAGACTCGCTGCAGCTCGCAGCACGCACCTCCGTCTGCCGAGCTGACAATGACACAGCGGGGTCTTGCGGTAACGCTGTCCCTGTCTTCTCTTTCTCTTTCTCTCTTTTCCCCTCTCTGCTCTCTTTCCCTCTTTTCCCCTCTCTGCTCTCTTTCCTATCCTCCTTTGGTAAGAACACTCACCCTTCTTTATCAATAAACAGTTCTCAGATGTAACAGCCCCGCGTCTGTGCTTCATTTTCATCTGAGAAATCGATTCAAAAAGAATCCTCCCCGACTCCCCTTTTACAGCGGGATGGGACACCCTGAAACCTAATTTTCCACATGGAGGCAGTGGATAAAATAAGTATTCCAAATTTGGGCTAATGTATTTTAAAGATCCTGGTATTTCCTCTCCATGATCCCAAGAGAAACACACATCAAAATATAACACTGAGAAAAATCCACTGCTAATGCTGACACCAAAGTTACCAATCTTCTGGGGACAATATTTAGGTAATTTACTTGGGGTTTTCATTCGACTTTAAACCCATTTCACATGGATCCCCAGACAAGAAGTCTGCTGCAGTATGTCACCTTCAATTACAACCAGCCAAAAGTAAAAAAATTTGGAACATCAGATTCTTTTACTAATTTCTTTTCTATAAACAGTATGTTTTGTGTTGCTGGAGAGAAGACTTAGTCTGCAAGATCATAGTCACTGCATGCCCATTCTTTAGAGCTTGCAAAATGGCTATTAAAAGTGGTTTATTTCCTGGAAATTAGTACACATTAGATTCTTTTCATATGTTTTGTTGCCTTCTCTATTAGGATTAAGCTCCTTGAATATCCACCTTTCTCACATCCATCAGATTGGTTGCTTTTTATGGCCTAATTTTCTTTTTTTCCTACAACTGATCGGATTTCAGGTCAGCCCTTGCCAAGCACAGCTGCCGTTCCCACGTAATACTAATGCCACTTCTGGAGAAAGCTCAACCCATGCCATTTGGCCTCTGTCCTCACTTGATTTGCTTGACTTCCTTCCTTCCATTCACCCATTTTCTATCCACGTGCACACATACTTTTAGCTTTAGAGAAAAACTGAATGTGGACAGGGATAATGTCTATATAATCACTAAAGGACAAGGAACCAGAGGTTTTGGAAGGCTGAGGTTGGAGCCTGTGGAATATTAATGATGTTGAACTTGGTACCTGCACTGTGATGTGTTCAACAGATGGGCAGCTGCAGCAGGAGATGCAGAACACCTCTGAGATGTACTCAGGTTCTCATCACCACGCCAGCATTCACATTTCTACAAACCTTTCTTCCCACAGATCATTAGTGCAGTTGATGAAATTTTCACCAGCATTTCTTCTATAGATAAACCAGACTGGAAGGCAGGGTTAATTATATTGCCTTAAGCCACAGAAGTTGTCTTTTCAATAACATTTCAGTTGTCTTGGGCTATTAAATACTTCTTACAGCTGCTCTCACACTGGTTCTTTGAGAAGTGATGCTGGAGATGCTTTGCTGGAGCCCTGGCAGCCACGTGGATGTTTGCAGGCAGGCAGGAGTTGGTCCTTCCAACCTCTGCTTCAGCTTGGTGACAGTGGTGGAATGTGAATCACTATTAGCCAGACAATGTGCATATATCCCTCATTAACTCTTTTTCTAATTGTGATAAATCCTCTTTAAATTAGCTTTAAAATGCCAGTGCCGTAAACATTCCCTGTTCCTGTTTTGTCTCATGGGAGGATGATGTTTTTCCAGCACCAGGAATTACTATTTAATTACTTGGCTATTTAACCAAGATTAAAGCGAGGGCTTGTAGGGATCATGTGCACACAAATATTATTATAAACAGATCCCTTTCCAGAAATACCCTGAAATTTGCAGAGGAGGACTGTGTCAACAGCCACAGCAGAATCATGGAGGGGAATCTTCTGTCGTACTTCATGTAAGGAAAATATCATGGCTTGAATATTCTTTGTAATTTAAAAAAAAAAGGATTCTAAGTCCAAGCAGCAGCAGTATCAAGCAATTAATGAAATTACTCTTTGGGGAGGGCTCAGTGTACATTCTTATATATGTTGAAAATTAGCCACAACTCCTTACAAAGTCTGCTTGAAACAAAAGCCAAATTTAAATTCTGAAGTTAATTTAATAATATGGAATACATCATAAGACTGCTGGTCCACAAGTTCCCTCAACTCATTTGGTTTAAGGTTGTTTTTAGTATCAAAAGTTGGCATTTTACCTGCGCACATGTTTCTTTATCTCTTTATTGCATTCAGTTTAATATTTCATTCCTGTTTCAAATGTAATACATTTATATATCCCAATCTCTCTGGGTGATGGCAGATAAAATAAAAGCTGCACACAACACAGATTCTGCTTCAGAGCAGCCAGGCCCAGTCTCTACTGCTGCAAGCAGCAGCAGCCTTGTCACCAGCTGATTCCTTTGCTGAGGAACACTGGAGGTTTTTTGGGCACCCCTGGGAAGAGCTGTTCTGCAGCATTCCCTCTAAACTGCTTGAGCAGAATTTACAGCAGGAGAACAGAGACAGATCCAGCCATGTTATTCTGAGCCAAATTCAAGAACTGTCATTTGGAATTTGTGGTGCTTCCTGACCTTTTAAAAGTGTTCCCCAAGCAGCTGCAGGAGGATTTAACAGGCAGATCCAAGAAAAGTCCAGTCAGCACAGCACCTCTTCTGCCTCTCGGGAGCTGGAGGTTCTCCTGCATCCATGAGCATGCCCTGTGACAACCACAAAAAACTCTCCCAAAAATCTTTAAAGAAAGACACTTTAGAGAAAAACCGAGACATTCTTCATGTCCTGTCCTTTTTCTGTATGGCTCATGATGTCCTAGCTACAACAGACTGGCCACTCTCCAGTGCCTCATTAAAATGGGTCTCTGTGCTTCATTAACGTCTGTCAGACACAGTTTATTCCTTTTTCTTTCATCCTGCCTCTGGAGAGCACCATGTGAGACATGGAGTGCTCTGCTTTATTTTCATGGGGTGCATGTACTTTAAGATTTTTTTATCATCTGCTCTGTATTCAGTGAGGAAAAGATATCCAGATATGCCTGGTGGGTTTCAATAGGGAAGATGGAAAGGTCTGTGGGAATCATTCACTCTCAGTACGTTGCTTTGCAGCCTCAGAGCAGCAGCCAAAAAAGCTCTGCCTTCCGCACCAAAGAGGGGACATTGCCTTGCACCACAGAGGGATTTGTGTCAGGAGGAGAAATCCGCTCGGGTCAAATTCTCAGGCCCAGGAACTCAGGATATTTTGTAAGTTATAGCAATGTCTTGCAGCAGTAAAAATTAAATATTTTTATGGCTCCTGGAAAAACCTGAGTATGTTGACATGACATCATAAGGGTAAATAGTACAGCAGTGCAAAGCCAATTTCAGGTAGAGAATTAGACCCTGTCTACACTGATATTCTTCACTTAAACAGCAGCATTTTGTTTGTTTCAAACAGTACTGACAATAAACTTTGGCTCATCTGTAAAATAAATGTGAGTGAGGAAAGAGAGAAGATTTTGCCTAACATTGGTTGCTCACTCATATGCCAAGGGCCAAACACCCTTCCAAAATAAATCAAGCAGCAGCTGTATTTATTAAGAGCCTAATTTGCCAGACACTGAACTTTGTATTTTACTTGTATAATGGTGAGTATTGCTTTTATGTATCATCTGCATTTGACAAAGCTGATGAATGTCAGACTGTCTGCAAACAAGAAATTGCTGTCACAGGCCACAAGAACATGTAAATTCCTTTAGCTACACTGGAAATGACAGACAATCCCTGTGTTTAGGAAATACCCTGTCTTGACTGAAGAGTGAAAAGAGAAGAGATTTAGAACTGGAAAGCAAGGCTGGAAGGAAATGGATACAATTAATTGAGCACTGAGCAAGATAAAATAAATGCCTGGAAAGATGTACTGCCCACACATGCCTGTGTAAGATCCACTGTTGGCTGGGAAAGGCAGCTCTGCTTGGAGTTGAAGGAAGTGTGTGCTCTCTCTAAGGAAAGTCACAGCAAGCTCTGGTGGCTTTGGCCACAAAGGAAAAAAAATAGAAAAAATGTATATAAAGCACCAAACCATTATTGATTTCTATCTTTCCTTGATGAAGGGCTGTGACAGATCCAAGTAGTCTTTCTTTTTTCCCATTACCATCTCAAATCCCAAGAAGGCTACACACCTGCACAACTGGTGTAGGTGGTGGGCTCTGTACCAGAACCTGCTTCACTGTATAAAGCAGGGTGTAATGATCTTGCAGTATTTCAGACTATGACCTTTCAAGTAGACAGACCCAATGATTTTCAGTCAATGCTCCCTCTGCTTGATTTAGAAGCCCATTTAGAATGTAAAAAGGCCAGTTCATTGTGGCAACTCATTATTCCACTGTGCTGCTACATCCTGGTGGATAACAAATGTGACCTTTGCCACAGAAATAGGTTGTTGTGGGCAGTAAAAGTTCACTTTGAGTGACACCATGAATGCTAACTCTCCTGTAGACAAAGACGGCATGGGGGCAGAATTTGCAATCAATGCCCAACTTCACAAGCCCACTGAAAACCTGTGTGAGAAAACCTCTGATGTCTTCCTAGTCCAACAACCAGGACTGAGCATGGGAGTCTTAGGCCTTAGTTTAGGGTCCTGTAAGCCCAGAAAAAAAACCTACAAGTTACTTTATTTTTGCTTAATGAGGTGAGGATCAGTTGAAATTAAAGAAACAAACTCAGTAAACTTATTCTTAGATCTAAAAATGCATTGAGCAAGTTCTTGGTGTTAACATTGAAATTGAGTCCTTGGAATTCTCGCTGCAGCTGATGATGGTGAGCATTTAAAAGTGGAAGTGCAACTCCATGGTAAGTTCAGCCCTGAAAACAATGTCCTAATAGGTTTCTAAGGAATGCACTAATTAGGGCAGTGTTCGGTGGTTCCCGAGTCAGAAAATTAGTTCCAGGCATAAAAATTGATTCTTGCTGTTCTGCATCACATCAATTTTATTATAATTTTATCTGACTTGGTATAATGAGGTATTATTTGCTCTCAGGACTTTTTTTGAACCAGGTATCGTGGTCTGGCACTGGCCTGACACCAAGCACGCACGAGTATCGCTTGCTCACCCTCCCCTGCCACAGCTGGGCAGAGGAGAGAGGGGAAAAAAATATTAACTAAGACTTCATTAACTGAGGTAAGAACTGTCGCAGTGGGGGCTGATGGTAAGATGCTGTGACCTTCCCAAAAGCATCTCCTCAGGAAGACGCTCGGCAAGGCCACCACACACGCACACCACACCGGACAGCTCCAAGGGTCTTCCTATGGGGTTCCATGGGAGGAGCTTATTCCAGCAACACAACAGAATCCAGGGACAAAGAACCAGGAATCAGGGAAGGATCCAGTGTTATATATGGGGTGGGGAGAGCATCAGGGACCAATGATCTGAGGGCACAGGGACGGCACATAGGCGGGGCTAAGGGTATGCGAGCCAACAGGGAAACTGTGAGGGAGTGGCAAAAGG
>VZRS01000480.1:175689-210897 GCA_013398055.1 Ifrita kowaldi | reverse complement strand
AAACCGCTGGGCCGTGGCTCTCTCTTTCCACGGGCTGCAGTCCTCCAAGGACAGGCTGCTCCAGCCTGGCAGCAGGGCCCTCTCTCTGCACCGGGTCTCCCACTGGATCACAGCCTCCTCCAGGCATCCACCCGCTCCGGCACGGGCACCTCCCCGCCATGGGCTGCGGGTGGATCTCTGCATCCCCCGTGGACCCAGGGGCTGCGGGTGGATCTCTGCGTCCCCCGTGGATCCCCAGGGGCTGCGGGTGGATCTCTGCATCCCCCGTGGATCCCCAGGGGCTGCAGGGGCACAGCTGCTTCACCATGGTCTTCACCACGGCCTGCAGAGGAACCTCGGCTCCGGCGCCTGGAGCACCTCCTGCCGCTCCTCCTTCACTGACTTTGGTGTCTCCATGTTGTTTCCCTCACATGTTCTCACCTCCTCCTCTTCTCTGACTACAATCCAAAATCTTGTGACTTTGTTTTGATTTTTTTCTTAAATATGTCATCACAGAGGCGTTACCAACGTCTCTCATTAGCCCAGGTTTGGCCAGCATTGTGTCCATCTTTCAAAGCCATCAGAGATTGGCTCTGCTGGACAAGGTGGAAACTTCCAGGAGGTTCTCACAGGAGCCACCTCTGTGGCCCCCCTGCTACCAAAAACCAGGCTGAGCAAAACCAATATACCAGGCAATTAAACAAAAGTTTGGATAATCCATCTCATGAAGTTTCATAGATGAAACAATAATACTATCCAAGACCTATCAGAGTCCAGTACATACAAGCTCACAGAAATTGCTTCTCTGTTCCTCATTTCCCTATGAAATCCAGGTACTTCTGTTCCCTTCCTTCCAAGAGAAAAAAAACCAAATCCCCTGATGAAGCCATGGGTGAAGTGTGACCATAAATTCACCTGCAAGAACTGATGTGCCAGAGAAGACCGTCCAGCTGAAGAACACACTGGCCACCACTCTCCAAAAAAACCAGTACACAAACTTATCAGCAAATTAAACATTCTCTCTAAGAGGAAGGTCTTCAGCTTTCTGGAAATCATTACTGGTGTTTGCTCTTTAAGGCTTGTTTGGTTACTTGAAAATATTTTTGTCTGCAATTCCACTTCATGTTGAGCTGGTATTTTCATTGACACACATCAATGGTCTCTGTCTTTTTTAGCCCAGCTCTAGAGCCGGTCAAATCACGTTCTCACTCCACCATTTAGGCAACTTTTTATTTTTGACTGAAAAATCTGTAGCTTTGTGAAAAGCTGAAACACTTAAGTTTGATTTCTAGGAATGTGTGCTTTGAAGTTTGGCTCTTGTTTGGATCCTCCAAGGCTTAATGAGAATGATGCTCCTGTGGCAGCATTGGCTTGGTGGGAAGCAAGTCCCATCGAAAGGCTGAAGTACTGAAACCCAAAAATTACTTAAAAACTACATCCTTAATAACCTCAAGACTGAGTTATCCTTCCTGACATAGTGTTGGGTTGCTTGTTAAGCACAGGTCATTACAGTAACTCTGCTCCCTTGCTATTGTACTGCTAAAAAAACCTATTAACTTGGTTTCTGCCCAGAACAGCTTATTCCAGGAAAGTTCCTCCTGTTTGACTTCTTGTTGTGAATAATCCCTTTTAATCTGCTGACTTGCATCTGCTCTAAGGGCAGTATTTTTGGGGAACAAAAAAAAAAAAGAGAAGATGGGATTTTTAGCACTTATATTTCCCTTGCTGACAGCCAGATGTTACTGTGTAAATTGACCCACAGAAAAGGCAAGCAGGATTTTCAGAGGCGTAAGAGTGATTTAGGAACTCAAATCCCCTCAATGCTCAATGGGTCTCTGTTCCTATCAGAACCCTGCAAACCCAGCCTCATTCACTGCCCTGAACAAAGCAAGTTTGCTTGCCCAAACTCCCCTGGGAGGCAAGATGTACATTAATTTTGTAGGTTAATGCTGCAGAATGCCAGCAACTGTGATCTTAGAGCCTGATTACAATAACAATCTTTATTCCAAAATACTCTTTCATAAGTTAACACTAAATTGAGTAAGAAGGCGCATAAGCCTTTGCTGTGTTACAGTCACACGCCAGCCAAAACAAAAGAAGTCCGGAGGTTTGGACGCACCGAACTCTAAGGCAGTTCTCTGAACCCATGAAAATAGAGAGCTGGTGTGTTTGCTTGCCTTTTCCTCAGGACAGCTCGATGGGTGAGGAAGCCACAGCGACCTCCTGAAAGCTTACTCGTCAGCTCTCGGCGGCCGTTATTCTGGCTGCGCTGCGCTCCCAGTCAGGATAGCCAGCCTCGAAGCTGCCTGATGGTGTGGCTGCCAAGCATCTGGGGCAAAGAAGAGATGGGAGAGGGCTTTCATGTGGTATCTGATGGATTTATCCCACGAACGGGTCAGGGACGAAAAAACCGAGGATCCAGGGCTGTGTGAGCCATTATCTACAGGCAAAAATGGGGTGGAGTTACAACCGTTAGCCAATAGGGAATGCTTAAGGGGGGGAACTACAATGTCAACGCCCAATAACTTTAACTTGTGGGAGGGAACAAGGAAAGGGAACCAACAGGGAACAGTAGAACTTGGAATATTCTAGAAAAGTGGGCTGCGGTTTCAGGCCTGCTCACCACCCACTGACACGCTCTCTGACTCTGACTCGCCAGGCCATTGGATGGCACGGCCTGATGGGCGTTAGACCGCACAGCCCTGTAGTGCGCTGGGCCACCGCAGCACTGGTGAGCTCCTCACCCGAGGGAGCTACTCCCTGGCAGGTCTTCGGGCACGCAGGTGGAGGCGGAGAAGCAAAGGAGGGGACTCTCTGTATGGTATTCCATGCAAAAATTTATTCACGCAGAGGGATGGGGCGAAGAGCCAAAATTTTGAAGAGGGTCCCAGATTTAATAGTGTGGTTGGTAAAGGCGGGGATAAGGGATGCAGTCAATGGGATAAGGGGAAAGAGGCGGGGTTTAAAACAAGGTAGCCAATGGGATTAACACATAGGAGGGACTTGGGGAAGGATGAGGTGTCGAGTAGAACAGAACTTTCTAGAACTAATACATAGTTAACTAGGGGAAATGAATATTTACAACTCCATACATAAAACAGGGAGGGGAAAACAGGAACCAGTCGTAACAAAATATGTAAAAGACAGAACTGGGGGATTATGGGTTCTCACCCTAACTGCAGAGTGAGTAGCTAAACCTCAGTGCCTGACCACCAGAGCTTTGTGTCTGTTGACTCTTCAGGGGTCAGGGTGGCTGCGGCCACCTGCACCACCACATTGCTGCTTTTGCTTTGTTGAAACCACGGGAATGGATACTTGAGAACAAATGATCAGAGGAGTGAAATATCATATTTGAAATACCACCTCTCTAGCAGGAACCACACTGAATCTAACTTGGGCTGTGTCTCACCGTACAAATTTCAAACCTCCTTTATTAACTTCAAAGAGCTCATCAAATCCCAGAACTTCTATGCTGCAAAACATTTCTAAACACCTATTAATCTATTAATAGATAGAAACAAAAACACAAGAAAAACACTCAAATGTCCTGGAAATGGAAGAAATTGGGTATCAAAATTGCTGTTTGGTATATCATGTAACACTTTTGTTCTCTTGCATTTTTTATGTTTCATGCCAGGGTGGTAGCAGTGATTCATTACATGAAATCAGAACATTACAGGTTCAATCCGGAAGCATTTGTCTTGCTGACAGGGTAGGATCCTTTAGGTCACTGAGCCACTTCCCTGAAACTGCAGGAAACTGCATCAAACACATAAGCTGAAAATATCCCCAGCAGCTTAACGCCATTCAGCTCTGTAGCACCGGATTTATCAAACCCTGACTATCCCACAATAAAATAAAAGCTGTCAGAGGTAAAGAAAAGCCTCAAAAGCTAATCTATGCTGCAAATCTGTGTTATAAAACACAGCCCAGAAGCATTGACAATGCACCAGGTCCTGGCACTGGCACAGACTTTGTGGGATTCCAAAAAAACAAATATTCAAATCAGAAATGTCTGGTTACTTGAAAACCCTGAACTTATGGGTGAGACAATCATGTCCATATGCGTTGTCTTCTCTGCAAGGTCATTTAAAAAATGGAAGTACCTTGCAGCCTTTTTCATTCAAGCTCCAGTGACCTCAGTGCTCCTGAGAACAACCCTGTTGCTGTGTAACACACTATGAACTTGAAAATGTTGCTTCATATTTCCATGAGTGACACCTTATCATGTCCATGTAATCTCCAATGAAGGAAGACTCACACCTTTCAAGAGTCCAGAACGGTTACACGACTGATTTTGAGATGGTGGTGATGAGGATGAGTTAAACTACTTTAAACTAAGCATCATCTCAACATCAAGAATTTGTTAAGAGTCCTTCAAGAAAGAGCAGATGGCCTGGCAGAGAAACACTGCTTACCTGAAAGTGCCCTCTTAAGCTCTAAGAGCATCAGCTGCACTTCCCTGGTCCAGAAGATGTCCTTGTACAAAACTCATATCCAATTCTGTTTCTACAAGTCTCTTTACTGAGCTGTGTTCTTCTTTTTCTTGGTCTAGTGAAAAAAAGCCCAGCAGAATTTGTGAAATGAGCAAAGGGAAGCACAGACCTGGATCTGTTGTCTCATCAACGATATAACTGAATTACGTACCCAGCTCCAAAGACTCTTTTGAAGCAGGTATGTAAGTATAAAGAGAATTATATCCTATAGCCAGCTTTCAGAGAAATCTGTGCAAGCGCTAGCGTAATCAAAATAAATTATTATTCATTTGAGCTATTTGGAGTTCTCTGGAGCTTTGCACAGCTTTTTGCAGAGGCAGAGAGAAAACTTTGATTTGATTTGGATGACCGTGATCTGACACAGTTGAGTGTTGGTAAAGCCACCTCTTGAAACAGGACAGGGCAAAAGACCCACTCTAAACTCAATGAACCCCTTCAAGACCTCATTCAGAATAGCACTCAGTAATTCACCTGTGATGTGCCATGTGTCTGTTCATCGCAGTCTCCAAATATTTCTAATACTGTAAAGAATTGTGAAGCATTTGCTGTGATTTTAGAGACTGTTATTATTTAACTATTAAGACTCTGGTGAGTAACTAGAATTTCTGATTGACCAGTAAAAAGACCCAAGGTGTTACCTGGTTTGTCTGTGGACTCATTTGTTGAGGGACAGGTGAGAAGAGAACCAGGAAATCCTGGTTAACAGGCAGGTGCTCCACACCACCAGACACTTTTTTCCCTTCAGAGGCTGTCAACCAAATGCATATGTAGAAACAGTTATAAACATATCTGCCATGCATTCTCTTGGGTTGTCTCTTTTTTTCTCTAAAACTCTAAAAGGAAAAATGCATTTGGAAGTATGATGTGATTATGAAACATGAATTTCTGATTAGAAGTGTAATTACATTCCCTTTTGATGCCAGCCAATGGTGTTCACACAGGCCAGATCATAACACATGCACTCGGCAACCTTAAACCTCACCAATTTCTCAACTGCCATTTGAAGGTAATAAAGGAAATCCGTGTTTTAATTTTTAATATTTTAATGCCTGTTCTTACAGGCATTATATATTTTGGGAATGAACAGCTGAATCCATCATCCTGTCTCCAGTTGAATCTCCAGAGGCATTTTACCTGAACCTTGCTGCTTTTTTTCTCCCTCCTACACAGACTTGCTCTATTTTCACTTTTTATAACCACACTGTATAGTAACAGTAAGAACATTAACTCATAAAAACATTAACTCATTGGGGTAAAATTATACCATGAGAGTGCATCCAACTCCCTGTGTATTTTGACATTCCATTTAGCAAATTTTGTTATCATTTTAAGAGTGAGTCATCTCAGCTCTGAACCACTGCAAGGGAAGTAGAAGGCTTGTGAAGAAGAAAATGTAAAGACAGATACATGTATTAAATCTGTTTTAGATTATGTTAGAACTGAGTGTCAAAGAACAGAGCTTCATCTCCCACATAAAGGACCTGGATGCTGAAATGCCAAGGGGCAACTCTCATTGCCCGGCATTTGCTTGGACAGCAACTGTTGGAGTGGGTGTCTGCACTAGAAATGCCTCCAGAAATGCTAGACTGAAAACAAGGAGATACGAATTAGAATTTTTTTTTTTTTAATGAAGAAATGAAACAGCAGAAACTGATGGAAGTTTTGATGTTTCCTCTCAAAGCCGTGTTAGCATTAGCACTAAACAGATGTCCCATGTTCCAGACAAATGGCAGGTTTGGCACCTCTTCACCGTTAGCAAATTTAATTATGGCTTCAAATGCAGTAATGGAGCAACTTTGCTTGGCTATAATTGGATCTGCAATTGGCACCAGCTTTCCTTCCCTCATATGGGGAACTGCAGAACAAGGTGCTGCACATGTTCCTGCTGTATTATACTGGGTCAAATTGGGGTCAGATTAAAATACTGTGGAAGGGAGGGGAGGAAAAAATAAGAAATTGGGGGTAGGGACAAACTCAGTGTTTTCCTGCAATTCTAGTTTCTGTGGCCAAATTGGTTGGGATTCAACTGGATGTGAGTTCAAATCAAATAGCTACTTTACTTAGGAGGACTCCCAGTCTGTCTGAAATAACACCGTGTTCTGGACAGAAGATCAAGACAGGCAGAAGAACTGGCATTGTGTGAAGAGAAGACAGTCCTGAGGAAGGCACAAAGAAAGGAAAATAACCCTTAAAATATACCACAAATACTGGGGAAGAGTTTTCTCCTTTTCCTCTCCTATCCTGAGCCAATGAGATTTCAGAAGATTTGGTACAGAGTGGGAAAAAACCCCTTCTGTCAACTCACACTGCAAGTCTGCATCAACACGTCCACGAGCAGTAACAACAAAGCCTATCTTGTTGTTTGGATACGTAAAATATCCACCTTAGGCAGGTCAGACACCTTCTGTTACAAGGCCATTTTCTGTTGCTAGTAACTTTGCCAGATTTAAACCATTTGAGGTGGAATTCCCTTTTTGACTCTGTCCCAGGGTGAGTCTGCCTGCAATGTTCCCCTGCATGTGCATTTATGCCTGACTGAGATGGCTGATTCTGATCCAAAGTAAGAAAAAACAACTTATAAAATACTGCTTCAAAAACTTCATATCTCCAGAAAGGAAAAATGACATTAAAATAATTCTTGTGACATTTTTCCTGCCAGAAGAGGAAAGCTAACTATGTGCAAGGTGGATGCTACTGAAAAAATTATCTTATGGTAATGCAAAATGCAATGCTTCCCCGCAGCCAAGGTCAGCAATAGACACAGGTAATGCTCTAGCCCAAATTAATTTTAACTTAGTAATATTCTGACACACAATCATTTTCTTTCTCCCATTGAAACTAATGGGACTTTTCCATTAAATTTATGGAGTCTCAAAGCCTCTTGTTTGTATTTCTTTAGAATTGTACCCCCCTGTGACATCTCTTAAGGCACCAGGAATTACAACCCACTTATGCTATTTACTATTTGAAAGCCCAGTTTTTATCACTAACATTGACAAGGAGCTAATTATTCTTATTTTCCTTTCTCTCAGTACTTTTTTGTTTCATAATTTGAAATTGTACTTATTACTGATTTAGAATAAAACATGAAATTACCCCTGATAGCACTGAGAGCAGAATACACAGAGGAGCCAGGCCATACTCTGTGAGAGGGACCAGTTGACTCTGCAATTAAATAACGTTGCCATGGTAATGGGGAGGTCCAGGGAATAGCTGGGTAACACTAATTAAGGACGGCACGGCTGGGAGACAGTCACGGGTGACTGCTGAGCTGGAATCCAGCTGCCCCACCAGAAAACAACAAAGCAGTTTATAAATATTAATAACCATTTGCAGCACCTAGTTGTGAGGAAGAAGGGGACGTTCCAGGGAAAAATAATGAAGGAAGAGGACTGTGCATGGCAATATCTGTGCAGGGCTACACAGCAAGTGATGGCAGACCCACGGCATTCTGTAACTCCTTCCTGTGGTAAAGCCCTTGCCTCTCCAGATTTCATCATTCCTAAGGAGAGCAGGAGCCTTTGTGTCACCTGGGACTGAGCTGAGGCTGCTCTTACTCAGACTCATCACCTGGGACTGGTCTGAGGCTGCTTTTAGTCAGACTCATTCCCTCAAGCCAAGCACAGCAAGAGACAAGACCCGCTGCTCATTCCATTAACAGTCATTAGTGTTCTGCAGCAGCAAAAAACAAATTACTCTTCTCCATCTGGCTCCCTGAGCTTGTGAGCTTGGCTGAAGGAGGACCTGGAGGATGGGACCTGCCCTTCCAGAGGTAATTTGGACTCGGTGACTAAAGCGGTAACACGGAGTGATTTGTCTTGGTGTGGTAGCAGTGTCCCATTTGTATGAACAGGTCTTACAGAATGAAAAATGATGATTTATTCTCATTTTAGTAGGAAAATTCCCTCTTCTCATCAGTCTTTTTTAACACTGTAACAGACCTTCAGGAGATAAAGCTGGGCTAACAGCACCTGGTGGAAGTCCTTCAGAGGAAAGAAATAAGTTCCAGTGGCTTTTTGATTAAATTCTTACGGACAGAAATGAAAAATAATACAGTTTCCTGATACCTTGGTATCAGTAATGGCTATACTGGTTATTGGAAGGATATTCACGTCAGAAATATTTCTGCAGGTCTACTCTATGCAACTCATTTTACCTCTCCACCATGCCTCCCAAATGTGAGAGAGCCAGCCTAGATTATTCAAGGATCTTAGATTTTAAAAATGAGAACTTACAGAGTTTCAGCTACTGAGCCAGCTCATAAATCCAGTATTTTAGGTGGCAGCCCTTGGCAGGGAACAACTACCCCATTAAATCATGCTGGGCAAGAAACTGTCATTTCAGTGAATCATGAGAATTACTAATTCTATTATAATGTGTGCATGTGTGAGGAAGGTAATTCAGGAGGAGTTTTAGTTCCATCTTTATGGCGTCCTTCAGAAGATTATGATCCTGACTGCTTTTCCCTGTTGTCCATCCAATTTCCATAGTGACTGTTAAAAGTTTCAACAGCAGCAGTTAATAAAGACAAGCAAAGTATAAACCTTTGAAAAATTCATTCCTGTTTTGCTGCTCCCCTGGTTGCTGGTGTTAACATCCCACCTCCCTCCCTGAGCGTGCATTTACAAATGGGTTGCAACACAGAGGTCCCATGGTTGTGGTACCTTCGTGGTCTTGTACAACACAGACACATTTGGAGGTGGTTCAGGGAAACCAGGTGATCACCCAAAAAGGGAACTGGCCCACCTGCTTGTGTCTGAGTTATTGCATACCCAGGAGATGTGCTATTGTTTATGTGTGAGCTCTCTGTATTATTTACAGAGGAAAGTAAGCCAGGACTGCATTTTATATTATTAAGACCTCTTTGAATTTTAAAATTTTTTTTTAAAAATTTTTAACTTTTTTTCCTAATGCATGCGATCACAAAAATTACACTTAATTAGAGAACAAGCACTGTTAACTATCAACTGAAATTCTCAGTCCAGTGGCTAAAAAACTTTAAACATCAGTCTGCCCTAAAAACAAATTCAAGAGCAGAGCAAACAGTTCTGTCTGAACACTACACACAGAGCCAAGTTTTTGGTAGGTTCTGGTTGCAAATATTTAATTTTGTACTCAATTGTTATTTGGTGAGAGATGTGGCAGTAACTTCTATTTGACCCTAGTCATTCTGAGAGATAAATGCATGTGAAAGATTTGAGAAATTTTGCCATCTCACCATTACACATAAAATAGATGACTTCTCTCAGATCAAATACATTTGCACTTTTAAGAGACACTAAATGGATGCAGACAGATTTGATGTATTAATCCACCTGAAATAATACGCGTTACATAATTCAGTATTAGCACATTTAATGGGAAACTGCACAAGTCCAAAGTGTTGGTAATTTCAGGCCCATAATTTAAAAGTACCTGGTTTAATTCAATAGAGATAAAAAGCAAATTTGTTCTTTCCTTCACTAATGAAATAGTACTTCAAGGTGCAATAAAGAAAAAATTTGGCTCCACTCAGTGCAGTGTGTATTTGGAAATAGCATACACTGTTCTCGATTCATAAAATCTTGCATGTGTTTCGGTACTAAAGAGGAAGTGGATGCTGGGTTTTGTCACCAGTGTTTGTGAGACAACTTTATCCATTTTTGCGTTAGCAGATGTAAATTGCTGGAGGTAACTATTAAGCACAAGTAAACATGTGTTGGCTTTTAAACACTGTCACTGCTATAACAGACCAATGGCTTGGTTATAAATATGGCCAACGGGGCTTTCTGTTTCTTTAAAATCCATTTTCAAAGTATTGCTCATTATGTCCTGTGTTTCTTCCTATGTGGTCCCTTGGCACATATATATAGCCCTGTTTGAAGAGTGGGGCAGGGAGTTGTTCTCTGGTACATTTTGCCTTGTATTTCTGTTAACTCCCTCTCACCCTTGCTTGTGAGACACTTAACCACCCTTTTGCTTCCCCTCATAAAAACCAGAGGATGATCAGAATAACCTGGGATTGAGCTATGCAGAGGATTAAGGACATGCCTGCACTTTGCAGTGGAGCATGGTAAAACCAGTTTTAGGGAATCTGTGTTTGTGCCTAATAAGGTGCCACAAGCAGTTTCGCCCAACACATGGTGCTATGTCAAAACACAACTCAGGTTCAAAGAACCAGGGGTAATTAGGGGTAATTGCCCTGGCACAGCTATTTTGCCCCTGGTTTTGGAGCTGACTTGCAGCCTCCTCATAGGCTTGCTCAGAACAGTGTGCAGAATTCCCTGCTCAAGGTCATACCAGAAATCAATGGCAGAACCATGAAAAGAGCCCAGCTGTCTTTAATTCAGCCCAGTCATCAGATGTTCTCCTTCCCAAGCACAACCACCCCCTTTTCCCAGCACACAAAAAGTGTTGGAGAAGCTGCACAACTTGTAACATAGGCAGAGAAAAAGCAGCACAGGCAAAACTAAATCACCAGAGCATCACTCCACCAACAAGCTGTCCTGCTCCAGGACCATGGAAAATCTGGCCCTTTGCCTCTATCACCATGATGGACCTGCACAAATAAGTCACACCTGTATTAAACAGTGGAGAATTTTGTTTAATAAACGCAGTTTTTACTTGCCTACACACAGCCATGTTTGCTGGTGCCAGAGCCCTGAGGGGCAGCCCCTGCTCTGGGTGGCAATAAATTCCAAGTTTCCCCGGTCACTGCTGAGTCTCCACTGGAGATCCTTCACTTCTGGGGCCAGCAGCAGGGTCTTACTCTCAATACATGAACTAGTGACACTTAATGCCTAGAAGGAGAAAGCCAGTTATCTGCAGCCACTAAAATAACACTGTGCAGCTTGTCATACTCAGTCCAATTTGTTCCACAGTCTCTCAGAGACACCAGGGAAATACTCCATTCTCCAGTTCAGCAAGCTTCATCTACAGTATATTGCTTCCTAAAGAGTTGCTACAGTGGCAAAGAAAAAGAATAGAGGCTTAAAACAAAACTAGAGGCTTTCCACCATGACTGCCACCAACTTCTGTTACTGAATTTAAATCTAAAGCCATTTTCTCTTGGAGGTAATTGCCAGTTTCTTCTGTTTTCTCAAGCTGCTTGCTTTGGTACAATTCTGACTGATTTATACTTGCTTTTGACTTCACTTGATTAGGTGTAAGTGATGGAAAAAATGGCTTTAAATTTCACTGCTTTAAACATTTCTTGAATCCATAGATAACATAGGCAGACTAACTTTCTAAGTTATTGTCATCCTTGTTTCCCTGAAATCACGGTAGTTGAAACCATTATGTTGGGGTTTTTTCTGTGCACAAACAAAATTCATATCCTTTCAGCTTAAGTTATTTTTAGATGGCGAGATGCAGGAGTAAATACAATGACAAAGCACAGTGGGTTTCTTTTAATACATTTGGAGCAAAACCAAGATGGAGCTGTTTGCAGCACACAGCAGACTCCCAGAAAATTGCAGTCACAGTAGATGGCAGATGTAATAAATTTCCATGCCTCCAGCCAGAACATCCAAGCTCTGATTTCTCTTCCCCAAACCAGCAGAGTAAGAGGGAGTTCTGATGAAAGGCTCTTTTTGAGACTGTTTTTCTTCAATTCATTGCCTCTGACAAAGAATTCCTCCTGATCTTGTAAAAGCTCTTTGTGTGAAGTTTGTTTGGCAGCTGCTGGCGCAGGGGGGAAACATGGATAACTCTCCCATTCCCCAAAAACACCTCAAGGCTCTTGTGAGCAGCGCCAGGACTTTCTGAAGACACTGTGAAGATAACAGAGCACTTCCAAGGGTGATTACCACAGGAAGAGTGAAGTGGATGAACACTCAGGAAGAAATGACCAAAGGAGCCATTCAATTTTTCTTTGGACTATTTTGTTTCATAAATCTTCAGACAAGCCATCAACTTTTCCATTTTGGAAATCAAATCTCAACTTGATTCTCCTTGCCAGTAACAAAACAGAAGATGCTCTGTGTCTGCCCACAGAGCCCATCACATGGCCTGCAGCTATGCCATCTCTTCTGGGTGCTGACACTGAAAAAAGAAGAATCAGAGCACAGAAGAAATGCTTTTGATGATGTGCGAACCGCAGAAGGATCCAGACCACACTAATTTAAGCTCTCTGTGCTTACAAGGAACAGCTCTTACTGTGGGTAGTTACAAACTAGAAGAAAGAGTTCCTTCAGTGGGAAGAATTTAACAGCTTCTTCCCTGAAGGGTCTTTTAAAATCGTGTTAAGGAAAAGAAGAAATCAATACATAGGCTTGTTGGAGGAGGAATTCAGAAGCTGTGGCCCTGCTGAGGCCAGTCCTGCCCCAGGGAGCTTAAAGATGGACCCAAGGTAAGGACTCTGACCTCAGGAATACAGTGAGGTTTGACTTCACGCATGAAGACATCTTAAAAAAGTAAATAAATTTGAATGTTCCCCATTGTGACTGGATGTATGGGTTTGGGGAACTCGCCCTGTCCCTGACTGGAAGTCAGGAGAGTGGATCTTTACCTGGCATCAGTCATACTCTTTGTGTGACAGCCTTTTCTTTATTACTAAAAATCTGCCTGTACTGCTCCTTACAGTGCTGATTCCATGATAAGTATTTCAAACCCATTTGTTTTGTTCATTGTTTTTTAAACTGAATGGAAACATGAAAAAAATACCAAAACCCACAAGAAACCAAGCTTTCCACACAGAGCCCAGTGCTGAGCTGCAAACATCTGCCTGCCTGGGATGGACTCCTCAAGCCCTCCCCATTAGCAGGCAGCAAATGTCCCCTGAATGTGCCACCTGGTACGGCTGCTCGATGCTTTCTAATCCTCCTGGAATAGCATTTTCCAGAAAACTCCTATCACACACTGAGCAGTCTCCTTATGTTTGCAAAATGAAGTCAAATTGGTTTGACATCTCCTGAAAGAAACCTTTATCACCAAAATTTGGCAGAAGAAAAAGACAGGGCTTGTTCCTGACCTAATGGTTTCCCTCTCGCTTCAGGTAAATTCTTTCACTGGGAGACATTTGCATCTCAGAGCTGATTTTTCCTGCATACTGAATCAATTCTGTGCAAAAAACATCCAGAACAGCATTGCATAATAATGGAAAAAATGTCGGTTTTCTCCTCTGTCCAAGCTGTGCTTAAGGCAGACAAGTTTACAGCAGCCCTTGCCTCTGCACCTCTCCAAGTGCCTCCCTGATGTATGGCACAAAGAAACTCCGAGTCAGAGCTGATTTAACTTACTCTGCTCTGGCAAAGCTGCAGGAACTTTGGCAGCAGCTGGAGCTGCAGAGCTCTAACCAGGGCTGCTGTTACTCATCTATATTTCTGATATTTCCATGCATTGAAGTTGTTTCCTGCTGGGCACATCTGTTGCAGTTATGGCCTCATTCTACCACCGTGGAGAAGACACTGCTGTGTTTTCCTGAGCAGGAGCTGCTAAGCTCTGACTATGAGTAAAGGCAGAATGTGTGGCCTCAGAATGAGAGGGGCCTGCTTGGAAAACCTGACCCCAGTGAGCTCACAGCGGCTGCTGTGGGAATCTTGACTGGCAGCTTTTGCTATGGAGTCCAGCCTAGGAGCAAAGAGAAAGGTGAGATAAAAATGAGATAAATTATGGGTTTCCACAAGTGATTAAAAGATTTTCCTAGACAGCTCAGTTACCTAGACACCTACTGATGGACACCTTTAATCCTGTTGTAGACTGGAAGCCAATTTTCTGCAGGCTACATATTACCCATTTTTTTACAGAAGAGTTGTGCCCCAAGCGGAAGCAACAAAACAGATCTTGTGATTAACATGCTGGTAAATTTCATGAGGAAAGCACGACTCTTGCTACAGACTCTTGTCAGGAGTTTGCCACATGCCTCATTTTCCCACCTATAACCTGACAACTGGAATTCTCCCATGTCCCATTGTCAGTGAGGATGGCAATGTCCACACTGGACAGGAACTATTTTTTATGTGTGATTATATCACACTGCTCAAGGATGTTCCAGCTCTGGCCTCAAGGGATAATACAACTCCTCCAAGGATGACCTTGTCTTCTACCCCCCAATTTCCTCCTTATCTCAGCTGCATGTTTAAAAGTAACATTTGTGCATTTGGTTGGAGTGTTGTAGGAATTGTTTAATTACTTCTAAGCCCAGCTATTTGCAATTCTTGTGTTACCACGTTAAAAGGCTTTGACAAAGTAATGTGGAATTTCTGGAGGAGGCTCCAGCAACAGAGTTTCTTCTTTTCATATTCTGTTTCATGGAAGAGTGACAGCAAAAGTTAAATGCTGTTTTTATTTAGTGCTGTTTGATTGAGAGATTAAGGCTTGAATTTCTAATTTGAAGAGCAATTCTCAATGGAGATGCAATATTTGTCTCTATTAAGGACAAGGTGCCCCTGAAATTGCAATCTGCTGCTCTTCAGAAGTTTTAAATTTCAGGAAATTATAGCTTTTTACTGTGTTTACAAAAAAAAAAAAATGGTTTTATGATACCAGAAGTGCCTAACACAAGATATACGTATGTTTCACATAAAAAAGGTAACCCATATAACCTTCAAGCAAGGCACCTCTTCCAGCCACCAGCAGCCTCCCAATAAAGCAGCTGTTGATCTTATTTCATGGCCACCTCCCTTCACAGCATGTAAATCCTGTTACATGCAGTTGAACTCCCCATTCTCAAACCAAACCTTTCCAGTTCCAAGTCATCCCAATTCTGCTGTGTAGCAAAATGGAATGTGGGGATAATTATGAGGCAGACATTTAGAAACAGGCTTAAATCTCCCAGACATCATCTGCATGAGGAAACATTCTGCAGCATCCTCATGCCAAAGGACCTCCTCTCTTCTTCCTCCAGTGCCCAGAAAAAACAGATCTCTTCCTGCAGACTCCCACAGGGGTAGTGAAGATGTGGAAAATGAAATATTTTCCACCAGGCTACAAGGGGTGATGTCCCATCACCATCTCAGCTTGTACACAGAAAACCAGCAGTGAAGCTTGAGTTTGTTTTTCACCTGAAGAAGCTCAGAGCTGTGTCCCCTGCTCCAGCTGTCACACAGCTGTACCCTGAGCTGGCAGAGCAGAGAGAGCCTTGGCTGAGCTGCAGAACCACAGCCATGAGATCCCAGTGAGCAGAGACCTCCCTGGCCCCCTTGTGAAGGGTGGCTCGATCTCAAAGGGTGCAATTACAGCTCGACATGACTGATCCTCACCATGACAGACCCTGAGACACACAAACCTGTCAAACTCATCATCTGTCACCCAAACAAAATGCCAGTGACCTACAGGCAGAACTCCCCTCACCCAGCAGATTAATTCATTATAAAATAGCTGCACCCAGTATGATGGTTGCAATTAACTCATGGAACTGTCAGAGCTTTCAAAAACATAGGCTAGAGAGAGGAGGAAATGACAGACAAGACGACCCCAGATATTTCAAATGAGAAAAAAAAAGTTTCAGCCTTATTCACAATAAAATAATTTCTGTCTGGAAAGCACTGTGACTATTTATATTAAATATTGTGTTAAACTCTGTGTAAAACCCCTGCTCCGGGCCATAGCAGCTTGCATCCTAAATTGAGCAAAAGTGGTGGTTGTCACCCTCATTTTACAGATGCAAGATATAGTCACAGAGAGAAGAGGTGACTTTACAAAACAAGCATGACAAACACATTAACTGAATTTGAGCTCAGATGGTATATGGGAATGTTTTAACTGAAAGCCTTCCCTTTCCTGTCAGTGAATTTCCCAAATGCATACACCTAAGTTCCTGTGGCTTTCACTGGATTCACAGATTTGGATTCCTTGTATTTCTACCAAATTACATAGGTTTCCCACTAATAAGAAAATCTACCAAGGCTCTTAGAAGTTATTTCTCTCTCTTTCCATTTCCTTAAGGGAACCTGACTCCAGGCATCAAATACAAAGGCAGTTCTTGTGGGGACTTTCACAGTTGCTTTCATGTCTGCTGCTCTTTGTGCTGAAGTAACAGGCTGAATTACTGCTGGCACGGGAGGATGGGCAGAGCCTGGATCCGGGCAGTGTGGAGCTGTTCTCGGGCAGCAGCCACAGGCACTTTCCCTGCACAGAGCAGGCAGGATGCAGACAGGGAGGCTACTTGCCCTCAGCTGAAAGGTTGTCTCACAACGTTGTTTGCTCCTTCTCTGGGATGTGGTTTTTTTTGTGGGGTATTTCAGTTTTACTGGCAGGCAGACTCCAGAGAGTGGCTGATTTGCACTGCCCTGAGAGCATATCCTGAGAATCATGTCTCTACAGTGACTGCTTGCACCATGGAAGCAGCAGATAAGTATTATAGGATGGAAATTAGATGAATCCTGTGTTGGTTTTTTTCTGAGTACAAGGAAGTAGCAGCTCTACCCTCATTTGGTCCCACTGATACTGGGTAAGGTGGTTGGAGAGCCTGGGCTGCTTTTGATGGACTCCACCACAAGGCATCACAGGTCTGCTGGAGCAGGAAGTTTATAGAGCAGGCTCTCCATGCTAAGTAAAATTATAACAATGTCTGGCATTCTGCCTCTAGCACAACCTAAAACGAAACCTCCTAAACTGATGCTTCAGAGGGCAGCAGAATAAATAAACCTCTTAGCAATATGTCTAGCCAACCATACAATGCTTTACATGAAGAAAAACATATTTCCTGAGCCCAATAGGAAATCATTTTGTGCCCTGAAGCATGAGATTTGTTTACCCTTAACTTAACATGCATAATGCTAGTTTTGTCTTTTTGCAATGAAATTACCCATTCTCTTTATAAATCTGGCTCTTCAGATTCCCCTGAAGAAGCTTATGGCATAAGCTGGAGAAATAAACCACTGGAATGAAACTGTGAGGGAAATTACTGTTATTCCTCCTAAAACTACCTCCACATCCATAGAGGTTGGACAAAAGTTCACACACACATACAGGCAAGCACTCTCCTGAGCAGTATTTTGCTGCTGAGGGTGGCACACTAAAGTGTTGGCTAAATAACAAGATACATTTCATATTTAATTCTCCTTGAAATGCAGCATGAAAAGTGCAAATAAGAAAGAAAACTGAAAACATGGGTCTGCATTTAACACTGAAATATCTGGGTGTTTTTCTTCTTGTGTTCAAGACAATTTTGGAGGCTGAGGTTAGAAATACCATGGACCCTTCAGACAGACACCAATCCTTGGTGCTGGGGGACACCCCACTGGGGATCATCATCTCGTCAGGTGAGTCAGATTCCATTGCACTTTTAAAGACCTCTATTTTTATAGAGGAGACGTGCTTCTACAGTACAGCTGGGGACTTCCACGACAAGATTCCTTTCCAGAAATGTGGATTTAAACCCAAAGATTAATTTGTTTGAAATCAAAACTCATGTGCTCTTTTTCTCTTCTTAGAAGCTGCTTGCAGAGGTAAAAGATCTTCCTTTTGAAGGCTCTCCAGTGAGAACTGAAAACATCATTCCAGAGAGGATGAGTGCTGCTAATCCACAGGTGATGTACGCATCAGTGTTGACGAGAACAATATTTGCTGAAGGGCATTACAAATATCTCTCATATTCACATGCAAACAGCAGTGCAGGAGGGTAAACAGCATGGTCAGAGTAGCACAGCTTGTTTTTTTTCCTTTCTTGTACCTGTTGATGTGCTGTGGCTGGGTATCTCCATTGCATTCCTGGTATTCGGTCTTGCAAGAACTTGTTGCAGTTCCCAAGGACATAATTTCCATTACAAATAGGGAGTGCACTGTAGAAAGACACCCAAAAAAAGTAAACTAATCATCAGTTGAGGTGATGCAGAGATAGTGGGGGTTCACAAGGACTGCTGCAGCCTGCTGAGGTTAAACTCTCCAGGCTCCTCTTCACAATAAAGAAGGATTGGCCCTCCCAGGTGATAAGTCTGAGGAGCTAAATTAAGCTCTTGCTCTGAAGTGCAGGATCTTGATCATTAACTATAATAGGGCCCAGGCACATCACCTGCAGTGAACAGAGGCCTCACAGCCTTCACTTTGCTCAGTTCACTCACCAAGTTCAGACCTGGATACAATTCAGAGTATGCAGAGTTGGGAGTCTGGGTCCTACATTGACTGTGACCTTCAGGCCATTTCAGAAGGTGATTTAGGACACTTGATTTGGGTGTCTTTTCTTGCCTGGTGCAAGCCAACACCAGTGTTTCTACTTTGGGGTTGTTTTCAAATTCTTTTTTTTAATTTTTAGTTGCTTTTGATCTGGCTGGGCTGGACTGAACTGCCCACACAAGCACCCAGGTGCCAGCACTGGTACAGGGCAGGTGATGGCTCAGTAGCAGCTTGTGTTTAGAGCACCCTAAAGCAGTTAAAAAACCTGCAGCCTCAGGTACTGGAAGTCAGATGATATCAACATCCTCCTGCTTTTTTTACTGCCATGATCATTTGGATCACTGTATCCTTAAACCAGTCTCCACCAGTCACTCTGCTGAATCTCGCTCCTTGCCAGTACTCAAGAAAAGGAATTTCAGAGAAAGACAGCCAATATAAAAAATTCATTATTGCTAGAGGAAAAATTCTATAATAAAGGCTTACGGTAGGATACAAAGCCTAGATGGGAAGAGAATGTCTCCACTGCAGAGCCTGTGCACTAGGAAAGCCAGATAAAGGATGGGAGAAGAACACCTTATCCTTTGTTCAACACAAGGCAAATTATTGGCTTACCTTCCTCTCCATGTCAGCTTTTACAACAAAACCCAGCCAACCAAAACCACACAAAGAGCTGCTCTCACACAAGAATTTTCATTAGAAGTGTTTGTATGTTTATCCCACTACAAATCAGCAAGATCACAGCTAAGCTATCACAGCCAACCAACCCAAATCACAGCTCAGCCACAGGCACCTCAAAGGAGGAAATAAAGACGATTTTCAAAGAATCAGTCATCCAATTAATTCAAGGTTGTTATATTATGTAAATAGATATCAGAGAAGAAAAAAGTCCTAAACTTGTTAACATTCACTCATGCAAATATTGACATCGAATCCAACAGGATTACTCCCCTGAGAAATGTAAGTGTGCACCTGAGTCTCTGTGGACTTTGGGCTTAGATTTCTTGAATGAATAGCTTTCTGAGAATTATTCATTTTGTTATATATTGCACCATCTGTAGGAATACTGATACAATAATATGAATATTACTGAAATACTGATTTTATAAAATATTCAGCTGGTCTCCTATTACAGGTGAGGGATAAGACAGATACTCATAAAATGAACTCAGGAAATAGGATAAAGAGTCACATTGTAACAAATGTTATTTGTTCCCTTGGAGTAATCAAGTTTATTAAAAACAAAGGCTGGTTAATATTTTATATTTGCAAACATCTTTTCCCACTAATGCCCTAAAGCATTTTGCAAGCTACACACAGACAACATCTTAAGTACAATCCCTCCTCCTGTGCACCCCAGTTGCAAAGCTCTCAGCTGAGTACCCAGCTGCCTCCCACACATTGGCAGCCCCTTTGTGAGGCAAAAAATAAACCCATTAAATTTCATCTATATACTACTGCTGACATCCAGGCTAATTCAAAAATTAAAGGCTGGTCAAAAAACCGAGTAACTGCTCCTGCTGATATGAAGGGAAAGCAGGAAGAGTGGAAGAGTGGATGTGCTGGTGTCTGCACGGGGGTGCACGTATGGATATTCAGAGTGATGACCTGGGAACCAGTACAGGAGAGAAGATTTGGAGAAGAGGCAGAGACACACATTCAAGCTTTACATTTGCTAGACTGGGACACCTTCCACTATCCCAAGTTGCTCCAGTCTGGCCTTGGACACTTCCAGGGATGGGGCAGCCACAGCTTCTCTGGGCAACCTGTGCCAGGGCCTCCCCACCCTCACAGGGAAGAATTTCTACCCAATATCCCATCTAACCCTGCCCCCTGTCAATTTAAAACCATTCCCCCCCATCCTGTCACTCCATCTCTTGTCCAAAGTCCTTTTCCAGCTCTCTTGGACCATTTTTAGGCACTGGAAGGGCTCTAAAGTCCCCCCAGAGCCTTCTCTTCTCCAGGTGAGCATCCCCAGCTCATCCTGCCTCCACAGCTGCTCCAGTCCTCTGAGCATCTTCCTTTTGCAAACAAAACACCACTAGAGGACAGTGGAAGCTCAAAAATGCGTGGCAGAGCCATGGTGCTGGGAAATAAGCTGGAGATCTGGAGAAATTTGCTGCAGGAACTTCAGTCTGTAAATATCTGCCCGCCCCTGTCTCATCTTGTCGTGATCCCGAGTGCAGCAGGTACATCCAGCCAGAGGGATTCCCGGGGGGACAGGGGGAAGTGTTGCAGGACATTTTAAACGGGCTGAGATAAATCGAAATTCACTGCTGGGGAGGTGCCCCCTCCCCCCGCCCCCCAGCCGATCAACAAGCAGCAGTGGCAACTACTGCAGATGGGTGTGCCATGCCGAAATGTAATTGTTGTGACTCAGAAAAAAATTAATCAGCTAGCAAAAGAGGTGGCAGCTGTTTCTCTGATTCCATTTACATCTCATTTCTAGTGTTTACCTAATATCTTAGGTGCATTTCCAAACACAGCTAAGAATACCCTAGCTAAGAATACCCGAATGCCCGAGCGTTTCAATGCCTGGTAAGTAAAAGTAGGTTTAATTTTATGTGACTAACTCTACCATTTCTTGCTAAACAGCAGGGATACAGATAGAGGAAAAGAAACCCAAACAAAAAAAAAAGGAAAATAGAAAATCTCTCTTGTGGATTGCAGAGCATATTGCATAAACTCACTCTGGCCATATCTGTTTGCATGAAAGGCTCTATAAAGGATTCCTACGATTTAAAAGAAGTCATAGAAGGTGTAAAAGATGTTGCCATAGATCTAAAAACAGGCATGTCAATTAGCTGTGATCCTGAAGAAAGTACTTAGCTAGAAAACACTTCAGGTATTTAACTCTCCAGCACAGCAGTACGTATCTCTTGGTTCATCACATACACATCTTTAAGGGACACTCCTTTAGTGGCAGTGTGACATATCCCTTCTCCTTCACGGTGGTTCTAGCTGAGACCTCCCATGTTTTTAGCTCAAGTTTGGTGCCACCTCTACTATAATTTCTAATTCTGCTCATGTTTCTCCCATTAATTTAGGACTAACTTACTGCTTGCCAGACAAAATATGCATAAAAATACATCACAGCTGCCACAGCACCTTTCACATTTCAGTGTTCTGGATAACTTAACAACCAGCATCCCAATGAAATGGCTGCATTTAGATTTACAGCTGTAGTCACCTGCTATCCAGGGTGGGGATGATCTTTATAGCACAGAGGTATATCTGAGTGGCCCGCGGCTCTGCGAGGAGTCAGTGGCAGGAGAGGAACCACAGAGTCCTGTCTTCTGATGCTCTGCTCACTCCCTGGTGGAGGTTTAATGCCACAATATACATGTGAATAGTTCTTAAGAACATTTCTCCACTCTTTTACTGTCAGTGTATGGATCATCCTTCCTGCTCTCCCCATATTGTTCTCAGACATGGAACAAAATTTTAAAACCCTATCATGCTGTTTTGCATTTCAATTAACTACAGTGCACCAGAATCCCAGGGGCTAGGCTGGGATGTGCTGGCACGGCCCCTTGTGAGCAGGACAGATCCCAGTCTGCTGTGGTGAAGAGCACAGTGCACTCTCTATGCTCATACCCTGCTGGGAACACAGGCCAGTCCTCAGACTAAGTTTTGCCTTAGGAGGTGTGGAAAGAATTTGGCAGCTTGTTCCAGTCTCCCAACCTTGCTCACCCTCACATGGAATCCCAGCAAAGATCCAAAGCAACAGAATACTACGCCAGTTTCTGCGGGTTTGGCTAAGCAGCTGCCCGTTGGCATTTCCACACACAGCAGCTGGATATTTCCTAACAGGGTGGCAGCCAAGGGGCCGATTTTCAGCCTTCTCTAATTACAGCACTGCTGGCAATGAGTTAATGCCCACGGGGGGTGGGGAGAGCAGTGCCTCATGAACGGCTCCTACCCTGGGTGGAGATGAAGCACTGAAAGATGTACAGAGAAATGCAGCCTGCCTTGATAGTTGAAAATTAAAACATGGACTCTTAAAATTCACATCCTGCAGCTCTCAGGCTTGTTCATGGTGAAGACAGGAATAAACGCAGGAAAACAAAGCAAACCAAAGTGAAAATTGGAGGGCAAATGGACTTTTGTTTTTGCTTTAAAAGCACTGCTTATGGAGCAGAAGGTCAGAGTCACGACCTCTTGACAAAAATACCTGCCAGATGTACCTAAGCAATGGCAATGGGCTTGGTTTTCATACTGGATATGTGAGGGGTGAGTCAAGAGACACAACCCAGCCCTATGCAGCCAGGGAATCACCTGATTCAGATCAGCCACTGTGGGTGACCTGTTGTCTGCAACAGCACAGGAGGAACCAGGTATCTGTTTATTTCTGCTGTAGCATCACATAGAAAATACCCTTAGAAGTGCATAATGGGGAACAGGAGCTCTATGTTTTCTCTGCAGAAAGGATTGGATTTTGAGGACCTCTACTCAAAGCAGGGTCATTAAAATGTCAGTCCTTTATGCTGTTGAAACCCACTTCTACTTAAAGCAGTGGAAGAAGCAGAATACACAATGTTCATTGTGTTGGTTTAGGAAATCTAAACTTAAGGGAAACATCTGAAATTTTGACACTCTGTGGTCCTGAAACGTATGTTCAAGGGATTATTTCGAGGGCCTCCCCGAATTAAGGAATCCCACTGTCTGTGCTGAGGCCTCAGTTCACTCCTGAAGCAGCACTTATCTGTGAAATGCTCAACAGCAGTCTTCATGACTAAGAGAGTGTAAGGCTCAGAAAAAAATAAGAATGAAAGGAAAAAGAAAAGCAATCTAAGTTCATTTTAACTCCAATATACTATTAGTCAAAATTCTCAAGGCAATCTCTATTTCCACATATCTGTAAATAGTTTTCAATTTCAGTAGGTCTAGCAAGGACTGTGAAACTTCGAGTGATGACCAGGAAGCCTGGCTTTGTGTCTCACATCATAGCAGACCCTTAATACTTCAATTTTTGTGACCTTTCCAGCATAGATGGGTATTATCCACTGGAGAGAACTGAGTAACGATCCTCCCTGATCCCCACTGTTTTTTCCCTTGCAAAATTATTTCTCAACTAATCCAGATGGTGCAAAGGAGCCTGATGAGAAGAATGGCCTGGCTCTGAGTGTGGATGTCAGAGGACATGCCCTGCATGTCTGTGAAACTGCAAATGAGGCAGATGTTTGTCATTATTGCCCACTCTTAGAGTACCAGCATTTCTTCCTCGCTAAGCACCCGCTGCAAGCAGCAATCAACCATCACCTTCTCCTCTTCTAATGGCCACTCGGGCGTGTAATAAGTTGAATTTCATCTTGCTGATGAATCTTATTTTAGTTGTTGGGCATGACAGGGCATTTCTCTGTTACAAAGTGAATAGAGACATCTGGCTTTGGCAGGGTGACTAAAAATCGGCTGTGTTTGACCAGTGTCTCTCCTGTTTCACCTTAATTTTCTGACACTGGAGCCAGCCAGGCTTGCAGGCTCAGGCAGCAAAGCAGACTGCAGAAGTCAGGCTTTACACCTGCCCTATTTTTCCTTAGACAGCTTTACCTCCCGTGGTGTAAAATGCTTTAAAAAGGTGTTCCTTATGTCACTTGAATGGTGCCAGTGCTGTTTCACCCACTAAACCTGTAAGCACAGGGAAGATATTCCCATTACAGCTGCCAGCATTCCTGAGAGCCAAACAAGCACCGAGTCCAGGCCTTCCCTGACCACTTGTCCCAGCTCTGCACTTATGCAGAGAGGCAAGAGAGTGCTCTGATTCAGCATGTGACATAGTTTACACTTGCTTATAAGGTACTGCACCACGTAAAGGACTGAGAATCAGCCTCATAATCTGGGGTTAGTGCTGGGAGACTGCTGCTGTTTCATCCACTCTGTAATAGCTTTCTTCCTTCATGATGAGTTATTGCACTCCTATTTTTGGCTGTGTTTCCTTTGGAAAGCTGGCACAGAAATATTGGTTGGCAGACACAGGCCTGCCCTGGCAATCTACTGTTTTGGGGGTTGTTTGCTTTTAACTAATTCATTATACTGCTGTACTGCAATATATATCACTTGTTTTACCCTCCAGCTCAGAGTGTTTATTAGACAACTACTCTCAGGAAGCTTCCCCAAGACAAACACTTAACCCTCAGGCTCCTTGGGAAGCCTGGCAGTCCATATTACTGAGCACTAGAAAACAAAGGCAGCTCAAGTACAGTAATGCACACAATTATTAATAATAATATTTTGCTTATTAGTGAAAACTTGCACTAACATCAGTGCTTCCACATGGATTCATCCCTGAGGTAACAAGAGCTCATTACAGAGAGATTTTTCAGATTAAGCTTGGGCTTCGCTGGCTTCTCTCTCTCTCTCACTTCTCTAATGTGATTGTTCTCTGTGACCCTAATATATGACAGTCATTTTAATGCTGGTAACTACCCTTTCCATTGCAGAAAGTAATAAATGCCAAAGGTATTTAAAGATACCACCAGTCAGCTCTGATTCTGGAGCCACGAAGCAGTTCATGTTCCCTAAAATCCAAGTCCAGGAATTCCATGTTGGTGCACTGTTCATCAGGGAGATTTGGTAAGGTCCCCTTGGCATTGCTATTCCTGTAAGGGGCTACTGCAGACACCATTTACTGATCTCAGAATAACCCTGAAGTGTGTCAGTTCAGGTGCAGGCTGAGGGAAAAATACTCTTCAGAATACTGGAGAGGCATTAGAACTTCATCTCCACTAGCTGCCATACAGACTGTGTTCACAAAAGTAGTCTAAGTGCAAGGAACTTCCTGTAGCAAGGGGATAGTGACTTACAAAGACATGGCAATACTAAAGATAACAGAGGCCAAACTCCACCCCACAGCAGAGCACTCACTAATCTTGGAGAAGAGTTCCTGTACAGAAGGAGACACAATGGAAGGCAGCATTTGATATCCTCTCCTCTCTCAGGTGCGGGGTCTGGTGGTACAGGGTGAGCTCCATCCTCCTGCTCATCCAGGAGAAGCTGATCTTGAGCATCCTGGAGAATCCCCACTGTGGTGGGAGCCAAACACTGGAGTTTTGAGCCTGCCAAATACCAAATTTCCAGGCTTCCTTAATAATCACGAAATTAAAAGTCTTCCCTGGCACAAAAGACAACGGGCTACCTGTGTGAGACAAGTGCAGTGGGCTCACATCATCCCTGCTGCTCCCTTGGGACACAGCCACAGACACTGCACAGCAGGACATCACAGACATCTATCACAATAAATAATGCACTAAAGAACATTCTAGATCAGAAGTTATAAGCTTTGCAAAAGAGAAAACCCCACACTTTCTCTCCGGTGTAGCCCCACTATGGAGTGGCCCTACTTCTGCTCTGACTTCATGGGGTCTGAAGCTCCAGCTCAGCCCAGTGTCGGTAGAAAGTTAATTTTGGGAACTCAAAGGCTGACTCCTTACTACAGCCTCTGATGCTGCATTCCAGCCCAAGCCCAGGCAATGTGATCAGGGCTGATTTTAGTGCCGTCTTGCATATCAAATTCTCATCCACAGGAGCACAGACCAGCAGAGAAATATGAAAACCAGAAATGCAGTTCATAATTTCCCCAAATCTTGTGCTTTGCCTCGGTTTTAAAACCACGCCTTGCAACACTAGTTAATAAAGAGCTGCAGAAGAAAACAGAGCTTTCATCTTTGTGCTGGATTCTTGATTTGTAGGAGTTTTGAGTAAATCTCTTTGGATGGTTAAGAAAAGCCTACAGCCAACCATCTGCGCTTGTGCTGCCTCTTGCCTTTTGTTGACATCAGCAGTCATTGAAATGTTCCCAACAAAGCATATTTTTTTTTATTTTCCACACCTGGGTAATTAAAACAGGTATGCATTGAACACTGGAGCCCATTTTTAAAAGACATCATTTTCTCAACCCCTAAATGTAATTTGCTATCAAATTAAGTATTTCCACACCCCATTTCTCCAGCACTTTAGCATTTTAATTTGAAATACAGTTGATGGAAATTACTATTTTCAAGCAGCAGCCAGGTTTGGATACAATTCTGGACTAAGTACTTGCCTTTTTTTTTGCACCTCAGTAGTTTATTGCCTTGGTGTGCAGCAGAGACAGTGAGGAACAGAAGAAAAAAGCAATAAGAAGGGGAAAGGTGCCTCGTAAAAAGGAGAGAGGAGGGCAGGAAGACATGATTTGTTTTACAAGAGAGTTACCACTATAAGCCATTCTTGGTAGAAATACCTATTGTATGAAACTTGATTTTCAGTGCAGCATTTTGAAAGAAAGCCTGGTCAATTCAGAAGAAATAAGACATGATCCCTATAGCAAAGCCATCACCTTAAAAAAATGTCCTAACTTAGAATTCTGCACAGCTTGGTTACCTCAGCTGCATTCACAGATTCTAGCTGTGATTCTAGTCCATAATATACCAGTGTCATACAAGAAACTATTTCCTCACCAAATTCCAAACAATATACACGTCTAGTGTATCTTAATCAGATAGGTTGTCCTGGAGACAAAAGTTAATAATTTAGGCAAAAAGGGTTACAAAGACTGAATTTTAGGAGCTGATTTTCCCTTTGGGAGTGCAGAATGAAGCAGCACCATACTTGGTGTTAGAGCGATTTCTCTCCAATGAACAAATCACAATGTGCTGCTGAAATTCAAAAATTCTGTTTCTCTGCTTTAGCAGATTGCAGCCCAACCAGAGCTGCAGCCTAATGCATTTTTTTTTTCCAAAGCACTAACTTCATTAGATTTATTTATGGTTGTGGTGGAATGGTTACAAGTCACTCTATAATTCACGCATCACTTGTGTAATAGGAGCCATTAGCTGCCCCATCAGTGCAGATGAACCCAGCTTTGACCAGTGAATTACTGTCACAATAAACTCCACTCCTGCAGATACCAGTATTATTCTCGGGGATGTAGCCTATGTTAATTTGAAGTAAGTATTTTAGTGAGGAACCTGAAAAACTAAAAAGAGTCTGTCTGCTACCAATCTTTAGTCTTTCTCAGAGAGCTGTACCTCTAATAAACCTATTTGAATATGCAGAAAGTAATGAGTTGCCCAACAAGGAGGACTGGGAAATAACAGCAAAGGGAAGGACAAATCCTTGCTTGGCAGATGATTTACTGCCAAATATATATTCATGAAAAAGAAGCATGAATGTGAGCTACATTTTTGACTTTACTTGTAAAGAAAGCCAGAAAACAAAAAAGGACAAAGAAAATGTAAAGAACAATTGAAGATAATGATGGTAACTTGTTTCTGTATTCTGAGATAATTGATCCACACTGAAGATGTAATTATAGAATGTTAAAGCTATCAAATGTAAGTTCTGAGGCACAGAGTGAAGACGAGTGAGTTGAGATACTGAAATTATGACATTTGGGGAGTCATAATATTTTGATGTTCGCCTTTCGCAATTCAGGGACAATGGCAACACAGTGAGCATCATTTCAGCTGTCAGATGCCTGCTATTCCTCTCCCTTTCCCTGTTTCTCTGGGCTGCAGGCTCTGACAGAGTGCCTGCTGCCAGCAAGCAGCCAGTTAAATGATGTGACAGTCCATTTGGTGGGGGACGACAGCTCTGCTGCTCGGGTTGTCTTCTTTTGATCACTATCACACTTCAGAAAAGGCAGTTCATTTACTCAAGGGCCTTCTAAACCTTTAAGTCTTTGCCTGTTTGTTTCCAGAGCTCCTTTTTCCCCCCAGATGATCTCATTTCTTGCCCCCTATGATACAGTTTTGAGCTGTGAATGTTCCACCTGTCAGGTAGGGCAGTGTGTGACACACAGGGCTGGGCTGTGGCAGCAGCCAGCAGACTTCAGCCTTCATTATCCTCTTCTGTTACCAGCCTTGGAAGAGCTCCTGGAACAGGGAAGCCCCCCATCCTGCCTAGAACAGCTCTGGATATTCCTTGTTAGTGCACTGCAGATACATGCAATGACAGCTGCTTGAACTATTTAAAATACACCTTTCCCTGTTGTCAGTCAAGCAGCTCCTTAGGAAGGATAGAAGGAATGACTCAAATATAGAAATTCAAATCCTAGGGAGGAAGGAAGAAGACTCTAATAAATAAATCCTGGCTATTTGCTATTAATTCTGTTATTCTGTGCTAGGGTAGTTTTTCTATGTAAGACAACCCCTTTACACTTCATTGAATAAAGAATACAAAATGCCAGTTACAGAACACACCTATGTATGTTCATTTCAAATCTTTTTTGGGGTGGTATCTATATGATAACCTGGTCAAATTGCAAGTTCCCTGCCCCTCATCTACAAACCAGCCCTTAAATATGTCAAAGTGGAAATCATTCTTTTTCTGAGCCTGAACTTTCCTGGCCAACAAATTTTAAAAGAAGGGTGCAGGCTGAAAGGATATAGAACAACTGCTTAGGAAAAGAGAGTAAAATCTGGCAGATCTCCTGCAGCCAGCACTGACAGACTTGGGTCCCACCAAGCATTTCAGGAGAGATCAAAAGTATTAAAACACAAATAAATCACAAAGAGATTTAGATGTATTCAACCTACAGCCAGCACTGACAAGTGCAAGGGAGAGGTGAAAGCCTTGGTTGATAATCCAAGTGTTGCAGGAACAACTATGAAACAAACCAGCCTTAAATTCCTGGATCTGCAGCTGCCTCCTACCTGCCCCATGGATAACTTGATCTGTGAGCTAAATTGCCTTAGTGAGGCTTTGAGCAGTTGCTCTGCTGATCACCTTGAAGGCAACTTTCATTTCATTCCATCAGCTAGTGTGGCCACTAAGAGTGCCCTTGTTAATCTTGGTTCCAATTTCTTCTGTTCCTGCCTTTGGGAACAGCGATAAGGAAAGAGCCAGGGAGGAAGTTTTAAGCTCCTTTGCAACATTGTGCTTTGGGCATTTGCAGCTCACCTGATCTCCCCAAGCTTTGGTGTCTCAGTGGGCACAACCAGCCTGTGTTGTGCTCAGAAAAACCCTCCTACCACAGAGAAGGAATGGGGACAGACCCAATAATACCCAAATATGCACCTCTTTGCTCAACTTTATCCTCAGGAAGCTGTTACCAACCTGCCGAAACCAATCAACCTTAAAAAGCTTTTAGGAGATGAAAGGGCACTGATACTAATGAGGTTAGACAAATAAGTAATAAAAATATAGCTGAAAAAGAAGCTGAAATTTTACTTGAGGAGACAGGAGAATCAACTAAATTAAAACCCAGATCTGCTGTTATATTTCCTACAGAGTCAGTGCAGTAACAACCCTTTAGGATCAATTTTGCCTCCGAACAATCAGGTTGCAGTTGTTTCTGCAACAGCTCGTTCAAATATTTTCTTCCTTCCTTGCCTCACTTAACCTAGGATAGCTGAAACTCCCCCAAATTCTCTTTATCAAAGAGTTGCCTCAAACCTATCAAAAAGTCACAATGTTATAAAATCCAATTTGTTAAAAGCAAAGGTTCAGTCCATTGCTCAAGACAGTGAAAATGTTGCACTTAAGAGAGGGAAAACCAGTACTGAAATAGATTAATGGAAGAAAGCAATGAGGGCAAGAAACAGTCCAGAACAAAAGGCCAAATGCTTCATATTAGACAGGAGGAGAAAGAAAACTGTAAAGCCATATATATTCTGGTCAGTTGAAAATTGTAAGCAGATGCCTAAGTGAAAAGACCAGAGAACAGTCTTAAAAAGTGGCTACCAAAACCCTAAAAAAAAAGCTTTTCCATGAGCACTGCAATAAATGAAATCCATTTTCCAGGTTTTGTGTTCTCTGAGCCTCCCCTGGCTGCTGTTGTCCCCAGAGCCCTGTCATGGCCACTGTGGCCAGCTGGGTTGTCTTTTAATGCCTCAAACGATGGGTGACAACCTGGCTGAGCTCTGTAAGTGTCACCACATAATGTACATTAAATCATGCTAATAATGGAGAACATGGAGTTCATGCTTGTTTTTAGCTTTGTTTCCAGAAATGCACATCTAAGCTTAAGAACCAAAGGGAAAGATGAGGAGATGGGAATTTTCTCCACTTTCTCTCCTTGCCTTGCTCCTGAAGCTGCAGGTACTGATGGTGAAGATGCTGGTGAGAACTCCGTGAGTACAACTAACATTGTTTTAATCCTCAGCAGTGTCAAGAAGCAATTTGACACTGAGGAGGAAAATAATCAACATTTGGACTTTGTTGACTTTTATAATCCTGCTCTTAGAGAATTTTTCTCCTTTATTAACTAGGGAGAAGAAAGAATTACTCCTCATTGTATTCAATCGATGGATGGGGGCTCAAACTAACTTTTCTCATCAATGAGAAGACAATATACCATTTCTTTTGGAGAAATCTCAAAATTCCCTTTGATTTTTATTTTTTAGGGAGAGATAAAATTCTCTGTGCACTGTGTAAGTAGTGAAATGGCTTCTTTTGAAATTCTGAAGAGGATAAAGCCCCTTTGATATCAGGCATGCGTTGCCCCTCTTTTTACCTCTCTGCCAGCAGAGCTTAATCTTGTTAACTGACCAAAACTGTGTAAAGATCTATTAGAATTTTGCCAAATTTTTTTTATCATAGCTGTTCAACCAATCTCAGCAGTATCTCTGTCTCTCAGTTACATGAAGAAAGATGCCACACAAGTTCAAGCAAAGACGCACAAAACATTTTGCAGTGTATGGGTGCAATCTCAGGGATGAGAAGACAAAAAGGGAATCACATGCTGGAGATGTCCCTGCTCCCTGTGTTCAAATGTGAGAACAAAAGTTATAGCAACACACATGTGCAATGATTTGTCAGGAAACAAGACAGTCCTTTGCCAGGGATCTTCTGGGGCTTGTGGCAGAGATGTGGGGGGCTGATCTCTCTCCCATATTTACAATTTCAACAGTCTTTACAATATCTTCCTCAACATGACACTGCAGTGAACTGGAGTATTCACAGATCAAACTGAGCCCAGCTAGGGGTGCAGAGATTGAGCACAGGTACAACTCACAGACTGTAGTGCTGGAACTTGCCTTGCCCTACAACATTTAAGGATTTTCTTACTAACAAACTAGGAAACAACAGGTTTGCTTTCCTATGTACCAGACCTGTCTCCATCTTGTGTGAACTGAGTAGTTTGACCTAAACCATCTAAGGACCCACAAATCAGGCTTTGCCATGCCTCATAATTAAAATTACTGGCCCTTAGCAGCACTTTCATTTCTATAGATACTGGTTTAAACTAGTCTTAAAGTCAAAGACTTTTGATCATATCTATCCTACAAAATTTCAGTATGTTTTTTTTTCAGAATAAGAGAAAGAAGACGTTAGAGGGACACACTTACCTTTGGAGAGTGAACTCTCCAACCCTTGAAAACCAAGAGCCAAACTGTATCTCTGGTTATTGTGGGATGCTTTCCTGCTCTCTCTTCAGTCCCCTCCACCAGCCAGCAAGCACAGATGCTCATTATTATTTCCTAATTAAGGCTCTGAGGCAGGAAAACAGTTACTGTGTGCTATAAACCACCCTGAAAAGCATTTAAATACGTATTTGTACTTTAGCATGCATTCAAGAAGCCTTCTTAACATGGATGACTCCTTGAACTGGAGAGTTGAGCTGCAGCCCTTTCAATGTCTCCTCAGCACATTTAAAAGGAGCTAAGAAGAGATGATTATTGCCAGAGGTGACAGGACTCTTGTTAAAACAACACTGCACAGAGAGGGGTTGTTGATGTGCCCCAGCTTGCAAAACCACAAAATTATTCTGCCTCCTTCATGAACATCAAGGGCTGTCTCATCTCTAGAAGGAATTTCCTCCACCTGTTTTGTCTGAAGCCGGAATTGGTGCTGCAATCCTGCAGAATGCACTGAGATCTGCTGCTGAACTGGTAGACACTTAAAATACTTCTTACAGAAAAATAAAACCTGGCCGACAGCTCTGTGTATCTGCAAGTAGGTCACTAATTAATCTAAAAATATTTATTCTCAGGTCAGTTCCGTATTACTCTCTGCTTTGTGATAAATGCAAGTTCATATTCAAAGGCAGTGTTTACATTCATCACATGAGCTAAGCCTGTCTGCAGCAATTAACAGTAATTTAGATGCTGCCTATTATTACTTCAAATAGTATTTTTTTCTTTATCATTAGCTAGCTAGGTCAGTGAACACAAGGGCAGTGTATATTCCCAGGAAAATTCCCAGGAAAGCAGAGATTAGTTCCAAAACACTTAAAACACCCTAAATCACTGTCAGCTGCATTACAGATTCCCAGATGTAAGGAAAGAAGGAAAAGTCGTAATGTATGAACTAACAGACAAATGAGGTAATTGCGTTTTTCCCCTCTATCCCTCTCTCAGCCCTTCAGAGAGATCACAGAGAATAATTATAACTATTTTTTAAATTCTGTCAAATGAACCCAGTTTTGCTTCCAAGAGTCAACTTTGTGCTGCTGCTTTAACATTAATCTAAAGGATTATTTGGATGAGTGCAAATTGTCTCGGAGTGCCAGGGCAGCCATGCTCTGAATGGGAAGTTGGTTTCTGAGTAGAAGAGGTTGTACTCCAGATTCTGTGACTGATTGCCAGATGATGGAATGCTTTGATTTCCATGTAGATTAAAGACAATCATATCTTTGGAAAAATAGGAGAAAATATCCCAGGAGTTTGGCACATCCATGCTCTCATCCCAGAGTTCCAAAAGGGGTAGAGGACCTAAGGTGTCCTCAGGGCCCTGATTTTCCACTGCCAGCTTTGGGGTGTGAGGTGTGAGCATAAGTGTCTGAGGCTCTTTGTGCCAGCTGCTGGTACAGGCAGTGTGGGAGATATTGCTTGTTGTTCTGCTCTGGACTGTTCTTTTTTTTCTCCCTCAATTGCAGAAAAAAGAACCCAAATGAGCCACAGGTTTGTGCAGAGGGGAAGAACAAGAAATTTGATTACATTTCCTCCTGTATGAAGCACTTCCTCCATCCTTCCAAATCCTATGCAGCTCTGTAACTTCTTCAAGGGGCAGAGGTTTGGGGTTCGCTTTGGACAGGACACTCTGTAGGACTAAAATGCAACTTTTAGTCCTCTCTTCACATCTGTTGTGACGCTACAGCCCTTCTTCCCCAACACACAGCTGCTACGTCCTGTTCCACTTTAATTCCTGTACTCAACAGAAGCAAAGGTCAGTCAGGACAAACTCCACTGCCTGTGCTTTTACCTTCACTATGGGATTATGGGATTTTCCAGGAATTCCAGAGAAACATTCTATCCTAGAAGAGCAAAAGACTGCCCTGATGTTACTCAAAATCAGGCAACATGGTATTACAAGCACCTTGTAGGAGCATGGAAAATAAACTGCCTCAATATAATTTGATCTATTTTTCCAATAACTTTGCTAATGAATATTTTATTTTCTCTAGTGCTGGACTTAATTTGCTTGGAAGACAATTGTCATTACATTAAGGAACAAACAGTTCACTAGACCTGAGGAGTGCAGTAATTGATTTTTCAGCTTGGTAGATGAATTAAGAAGTTGTTATTTTTATGTTCCAAGTCACATCCAGAAAAAGCTGGTGTGGGCTCTAAAGTTCTTCACATGGAAAGACCAGTTTTGATGTTTTCTGATTCTCCAAGTAATTTTTTCTGCAGTAAATCTGGATCAATATCTCCCTGCTGTGGTCAGTATTGCTTTTCCAGTTCAAGTTGAGGTGTTTGTCACTCCCAGCTTGGGACAATGGGAAGGCCTGGCTAGGCAAGTTGCTCTCCCAGAGAGCAAAGCTACTCCTGGTGTCCTTGAAACCATCATATCTGTTACATCATCTGTCTGGACATCCTACATGGCCACTGAATAAGGCATGGTTTAATTCATCTGGGCTAAGGCAGGTTCAGAGCTCTATGCTTGATCCCTACGCAAGTAAAACTTTCAGATTTTAACACCACTCACTTATTTTGATCTGATGACTGAATGATCTCCTGATTAAAAAATGGGAGTTCTAATCTTTCTGAGCCTCCAGTTCTCTGCATATGAAAGCAGAATATTCCATGCAGCTTTGCAAGGATCTTTGATGTCTTCAGATGAAGAGCAATGAGCATTAATATGACTCCATCACCAGCATAAAATTCCTGCTGTACCCTCTCTAGCCCCTGAGCTGTGTAAAGGCAATGACACTTGATTCATTTGATGTAACTCTGTAAGAATGATCATATAGATGCAATTAAAAACATAGTTTTTATCAATTATGCAGTAGCATGTCATCTGTACTCTACTAATTAGAAAGGGGAAGAAAAAAAGTTACTGGCTGAAAATTAATTATGACAACATTTCTACAGTGTTTAGAACCTAGTTATAAGAATTAAATATTTATGTCATTATGGTTTTCAATATGCATCCTAATGTGATTGCCTGAGCGAAATCACTGCAAGGTGCTGCAACACTCCCTAAGTTCAGAATTTGGATGCTCCCATGAGCTGATAGTGCTGACAAGGTTGTACCTAAGTGTGTCTTCAGATAAGAATCTTCTCTCCACATGCAAACTTGCACCTCATTTCAAGCTGCTGATGTGTCATATTGATCTCAGCAGATAAGATGACTCTCTATTCAACCAAAGAGTGCTGTGAAAAGGCAAAGGCACTCAAATTGTTCCAAATCTAAGTTATGGATCCTGGGCCTAATCCAGAGCTGGATGATTGCTACAGCACTTCAACATAAAAGACTTTCTATGTGTAGGAGAATGATGTTACATTTTTTTGAAAGTTTTCCACTCATCTTGTATCCATAGTTTTTTAAGCGCCCCCCC
>VZRS01000480.1:47627-175456 GCA_013398055.1 Ifrita kowaldi | reverse complement strand
CCCCCAGCTTTTATTTGCCTAGATCTACTTCATTCAATCTCTTTCAGCAGCCAGAACACAACTTTAAAATCGAATCCAAACAGGGCTGTTCCCCCTCCCAGGTCCAGCCCCGAGTGTTTATGTAAAGCAGGTTCAGCTCCGCAGCTCCGGGCTGGCGCATTGGATGATTGTTATTCAAGGCAAGAAAGCTTTGCTCTTTGCAGCTGACTGGTAAAAGGTGAGGCCCTGACCCCACTCCTTACGCAATGGGTTATTGTCTGGCCTTCACCCCGAGGCGTTCTTTACCTGCAACTTTTATCACAACCAGCAAATGACTCTGCTGTCGAGTGGGCTCTTCTTCTGCCGTTTTTTCCTCCAGAATCTTGCACTCCTCTCTAACTTCCCTGGATTTTTAATGCTCATCCTTTCCCTCACCTGAGTTGAAGCTAATGAGACATGTATAGTTGTCCCAGCTCGGCTGTAGCAGATCACTCCTGGACCCCCAAGGCCATCACACGGCAGCACTTTGTAATGAACTCAGCAAAAAAGCAAATACACACAGATGTAAAGGGTCTCTCATGAAACAAATTTCACTTAAACACTGAGCAGTTTAGGCTGCCAAAAAGGCACTCGAACACAGGAGTTGAAAACAAAGGATGGTTTAAGAAATTATTTTAGGCTTCAAGAAAACACAGAAACATATGGTTACTGCTAAATATTTGTATACATGACACAGCAAATAGAGATGTCTCATGGGTTTTGAATTAGATATTTGGAGAGAAAGAGAAGAAAAAAAAATACCCCGTTGGATCTCTTCTTAGTTTAGAAACAGATTTTTTTAGGACATGTTTGTCTTAAAACCTGGCTATTGGAATCCCAGGTGGAAATGGTCAATTTCAGATACAGCAAAATCCAAATTTGTCCTCCCTCAGCCCCCCACTGTAGTGTTACAATACTAAGTGTGTGGAAGAGTCTTAGCTACAAGGTTAGGAATATAAAGAAAATAGGATGTCCTTCTCCATTAATAATGTCACAAAGGTTCAAATAAACAGACCAGTGAAACCAACAGCCATAGTTCAGTATCACACCAAACAGGATATGTTTGTGCATGTGAATGTGCACAAGCACTTGTGTGCATGGGAAATCCTTTCTCTTTAATTCTCAATATCCAACAGTCATAAGGTGCTTGGCAGTAGGAACAGGGAGAAAAATGTTCCACATGAGCATCACAGAACAAGTCACCTGCCTGTTTATATGTTTTACTCACTGCCGTTTAACTCCTTCAGACAGCTGCAGTTGTACATGGAATGATGTAAAGGTTGCTGTGGGTTGATGGGTGCCTTTTTAACATAAGTCATTATAATATTAACAGTCATTTCCTTACTGATATTGAATGGGATTTTCCTAGTCAAAAGGTCAGGAGAAAAAGGATTGCCTCTGCCCATTATCTTTAAATTGTGTCAATCTACATTTACTCACCCATTACAAACAATTGGTCCAATAATAGCACAGAATTAATAAAGAACAGAATGGGCAATGTGATGAAGCAAAAGCTGAGACTGGTGAAAAATGGAACATCAAAGAAATGGAAGTGAAATTAGTATTTTGACCATATTTAATCAATCCTGAGAAGCAGGGTATCAATGAGGAGTTCAAGAGGAAGCAGAGATATATTGTATTTCATGCACATGCTCAGTTTGGTTAGTGGGATTTTTTTTGTCACATAAAGGCGTGTAAAACAGCCTGTCTTCACTTCTCCTCTGGAGCTCACTGAGATTCATGTCACTGATTTTTTTTTTTTGTGTGAATGAAGAGAGCCAGGTCTGCCCTGCTGCTGCAGAAGGGTAGTGCCCTGCTGGGAGCATCACACCATGGCAGCTGCCACCAGCCACTTGTACCCAGATCCTCATTTCACTAAATGGGACAGTGAGGACGGTGTGACATTGCCCAGAGTGCCCTTCATCCCCACCTACTTGCTGAGCCACCCTCTTGTATTTCCAGCCCAAGCAAGTTCTGGTATTACATTGTGGAAAGAGGAGTGAATTATTTCTTGGGGGTTGTGTTTTTTCTCCCCCCCTACCTTTTTTTATTTTTTAAATATTATTGAGATACTAATGCTACAGACAGCAAAGAATTTATAATTAAGGGGATGTCCATCAACATTTTTAAAGCAGAGCTTCTATTAGAAAAGCAATGAATATTTTCCCTACTATCCCACTTCAACAGATGTTCTGCCTAATCTACATTCACTTACATTCCCTTTACTCCCTGTCTTACCTTTGACCTTTCTCTTGAAGGTATTCAGAGACGAGAATGTCAGTATTTATCTACCTGATGTGCTTCCATCTGCCTGTGCAGAGCACGAATAACCACAAATTATATCTTCTTTGTGAAAATTTGAATGACAGAAGCATTTCTAAGGCTTCATCTACATGGAGTGATCAGATGCTATCTCCTTTTCTTGGAGGAATTATGAATCTCGTATCTGGACTTGCAAACCAGGAACAGCTGCCAAATGTGGATTTATGTTTCCAGTGTCTCCACTGAGACATCTTTCTTGGATGCTTTTCCAGCACCCTTGTCTTACCAATTTTTCTTGACAGGGAAAATGAAGTAGGAAAGTTCATACCCAAGGCTTCCATGAGGAATGTTGAGCAGCATAGAGCTGTTTTAAAGAGGTGTCCTTTGGGAGGTGTTATCAGACCTGCAAACCTGTTAAACTCTACACTTTAAAGCCTGAGAAACAGGTCCTTCTTGTGGAAACATATTGAATCATGGCATGGTTTGGCACAATAGTTTTTGCTAAAATAATCTTATAACTTAAATTTAGAATCTGTTTTCTTCGAAGCAGCAGTGCACAGCTTTAAGGCTTTCAGAACAAACATCCAGGAAGTGACAACTTAATATCTTGGAAATAATTCTGGTGATTGTCGTAGAACTGATCAAGCATTGGTTTCATCTTCAAGTACTCAATTATTTTTAAATTTAGGCAAATTTACTGCCTGTGCCACATAACAGGGCTGTGCAGTGTTGATAAGAGCTGCTCCAGCAGAATACACAACAGTGAAGTATAAACAGAGTGGATAACCTGATTCTGGTGCATTTGCTAAAAGGCAGAAGTAATTTAATGTACCCCTTAGTTGGCCCATACTAGTGGAGAACATGTTCCAGTTTAACCTCTGCCTCTGAGAGGTGTTGGATACTGGTTTTATAGGAGGCAACACTTGCTTCTGAAACGAATTGTGCCCTGCAACATCTGCTGGGGGAAGCCAGGTTCCAGATGAGTGGAGAGGAAAAGCCATTATCACGTTATCTTTACTGCTCCACAGCACATTCAGTGTAAGCACGGCCATCAATTCCTCACCCTGGCCAAATTCCAGGATTGGCAATTAGATCTTCCTGAATGTCTACATTACAGTCTAAAGCATATTCCTGGACGCAGTGGGACTGCGCAAAATTTTACATATCTATTTCTCTCCACTGACTATAAAAAAAGATCCTGGTCTAGTCTGACTCCCTAACATGCAGACATCTCATTTTTATGTGCAAATATTAGGATAAATGAAGCTCATCCCAAACTCCTGGGAACAGAAAGGAGGAGAATCATGCCCAACATAATGAAAAAGTTTACCCGTAGCTCAGCCTGAAGACTAGAGGGGGAAAATCAGATAGGGGAAACAAGGAAAAGAGAAGATCCCAATGTAGAAAAAACCCAACTTTGGAACTCAGTTGTAATTATCTGGTGCTGATTCGTTATTTACAGAAATAGGGAAACATGTACAGTGAACTATGCAATCAATGTTTTGCCCAATTAGAACACAAGCACATCTGCTTTTCATCCAATAGGTGCCTAGTTTTACAGGGAAAAAGTGCAATTGGTACTAATAAAAGAGCTTGCAAATTAAGGGGCAGGTTAGCCAGTAATTCTGCACTTGATGCCACTAAGAGAATTATGGATATTATGCTGAATTTCTTTCTTCAATCCATTAACAATACAGGTTTTTGAAGAAGCTCATTTGTTGGGCTCAGGCATATCACAAGAACAAAATATTCATGATTCAATTATCTGAAGAACTGCTGAAGGTCAGGGTGCCTCTGAAGGATGCGCATTAAGGCAGGGAAGTGAGAACCAGCACCTTTCCCATAGTTCTGCATACTTTTTGCATCTATCACAGGACTGAACTGTGCTGCTTAACTGAGCAGGATCTGACACACAAAAAAATGTAGGGTTTTCCCTACTGTCCTTCAGGGTTGATTTCAGTCTAATTTTCCATTCACTTCTTTTAAAAAAACAAAAGACTCTCTAATTCCTTGAAGTCTCACTGCCTCCAGGTTTCACAGTGCTTGAAATCTGGCCCTACAGAACAGGAATCCCTTCCATTTGAAAGCAGTAAATAAAATGCACCCCATAAAGTTCACAATTCAGGGATGCATTATCTGTATGACAGCAAGAAACATATCTTTAACACCTTGGCAGTGTTAAAGACTTGGAGGATTTTTAAATACTGGTGTCTAAAGTTGCTTGTGAGAACATTTTGACCAAGACTTGCAGGAAGGGTATCAAGGAGAATGCATTAAATTTCTCTGCAGATTAAATCATGATAAAGGAAACTACAATGAAAGACAGTATTTCTAGTCAGGGCAGAGTTGAAAACTATGTCAGAAATTAGTCATGATTTTTGAAAATCAGACTTTCATTTCACTTGCTATCTAATACTTGGTGTTAAGTTATCCTCCTAACTGGACTGAACCCTGCAAACCAAGCAATAATGGTGGTCCAAGCCCTCAATGGAAGTGCATTAACAATGGTAATTTCAGTCAGGGATGAGCTCCATAACTTCTGTTAATTTGGGGCCTGCTTCTGTTTTTGAAGTCAGTATTTCTCTTGACTTCAGGGAAAATGAAACTGAACGGTCTTTCCTGGCAATCACATGAATTCAGTTCAAGAGGAAATCAAAGCCCCTGCCAAAAGCTAGTCCGAATTTCTGGAGTAAAACTAAATAGAAGAACATCCTGATGTATGCATGTGATGTATGATGTATGTGTTCTTCACATATCCTAGTTTCAGGCAGCTCCAGGAAAAAACAGCATTCAATGATTGGGTGTTTATGACCTTTTCATCCTTAGTTAGCGATGACATTCCCTGCCAAGGCATTGGTCTCAGATTTACCTGTACTGGGCTCTTGGCTTTTCCTTAGCCTCAGGCTAATCCCACTTTCTCTGCGTTCATTCCCTGCTTCAGAAAAGAGGTAGAAGAGGCTCTTTCTTATTTAGATTGTATGAGAGCAGAAGAAGGTGGTGGTGGTCACTGCATTATGCTGCACAACAAATACTAACATTTAACAAGGCTGCTCTAGGCACCTTGGGCACAAAAATAAAACCTTTGAGCCAGAGAAGAGAGTTATTAGAAGTCATGTTTGTGCAACTTCAGTTTGATGTAACAGAACAAAAAGCTTGTGAGGTTTGCTCAGATGAGAGAACAGAGCTGGTCAGAGGGTTGGTTGCAGCCACAGCAGCCAGAGGGGAAACACTCACAGCTCTTACAGGCTCATTCCTGTTTTACTCCCCATCCTCTCATCTCCTGGCTACACAATCCTGCTAAACCCTGCCGCCTGGCCTGACATCTCTGGTACTCCCAGTGTTCTGAGAGTAGAAGAATAAACCCCCTGCCCACAGAGACGACACACCCCAGCCAAGGAGAGGGGACAAGCGCTGCTGAGTTCTTTCCACACGCACCAAACTTGAAGCAGCCCCAGCAACCCGAGCTGAAGGCATGGATGCGTACTCAGTTCCATGAGAATTTTGCCTCTGAATGACTTCAGAGTCTATGTAGCTACAGGCAAAGCAGCACCTATTTCTGCTGCACAGACACTATTTCTGACAGGATCATGGCAGCATTTATTAGGTTTTCCAAAGCCAAAATGGGTCAGACCTGGTACACACAGTACTACCTCTCTCCAAGGTAATGAAACCCCTGCAATTTTATTACACTTGGGAATTTTGACAGAGTGGTAATTTGGGATGAACTGGATTCATTTTGAGAGAGCAGTCAGCTGGAATTATTTTGTCTGAAAGACTCCAGTCCTCAGGGTAATCAAGGGAGAGACAAGTAGAAGAGGGTGGCATTCTGAGGGTGTATGAAATATTATCTGTCTGTCTCCACCCTGAAATACACTTTCTGCATGAGCTGACATTCCTGTTGATGCCTGGTGCTAAATGATATGATTCAAGCAAAATGATTCAAGCAAAAAGCTGAGAAGTTACTTGCAGGACAGCACCTGAATGTCCCATTTTCAACAGGACTCAAAAGTCCCAGGAAGTGTCCAGTGTGGCCCCAAATTACTATTATTTTGCCTTCTGCAGCTCTGAAATTCACTCTTTGCCAGTTTCTCTCTCTTCAGCATCAAAAACGAAATTGCTGCTAGTGCCCGAGACATCCATTCTGATCTGGATATCTCACCTGTAAGGCCACACCTGCCCAGGGCAGAAAGGCCTCAAGTACAATTGCCAGTTTCTTACAGGGAAGATGCCATCAGCATTATCCCTTCACTCTGAAGACATTTTTCTGCCCCTGAGATCCTCACAGCTGCCCTGAGCAGCCTGTTTTTGCTGGCATAGCCTGGGCAGCACCCCATGGAAGGCAAGCACCCAGAACAGGCATGTCAGGACTGTGCAGATACAGCATTTCAAAGCCAAGTTTGATGCTAAAATTTTGCTAAATCCTGTATCCTGAATGGTGCCAACAATGAAAACCATGAGTGAAGAAACAGAACTAACAGACCTGTTACAAATACAAACAGGGGTTGTTGTTAATGGGTGTTCCCCAAGGAGAGAAACAAGGAGAGGATAAACACAAGAAAGCAGGAAAAGCATCCCAGGGAAATTATTCTATCACAGTCAATCTTCACATCAAATTTAAATCAGGCTGATAAAGAGAGTTAATTTTGGAGTACCTCAGTTTAACTTTCAGGTGAGACCTGTCTTGAGGGATTTTCATTAGAGGGTACAGTGCTACAAACACTGCAGGTGTTTTGCAAAGCCCACATCAGCACTCTCTGCAAGCACATAAGCTGGGAGAAAATTTCGCCAGCACTTAAAATTAATATCAACTTCAGTTTAACCATGTAGAGCTTCAGTAACAAGATACGGAGAAAAGTACTTCTTGTGCTTGGTACTAACAGATTCCCTGCAGCCCTCATCAGCTTTTCCCCCCTACTTTTCTCCTTCAGAACTGCATGGCAAATTTCTACACCTTATTTCCTAAAAGAAAGTATTAGGTGTATGCCATGGGATAAAAAAAGGAGAGGTGATAATAAAAGAGCTTAATTTTTATGGACTCCACAAGAGATTCTTATTCCATCAATTCTGAGTTTAAGCAACATGAAAATGGGCCCAGCCCAGGAGTAAATCCCCTCGGAGTGCAGCCTTTTGACTCCATTTTTCATCTTAGCCTTTCTAGCTGGAGACAACCCACATAAATAAACATGTGCAAGTCATTGCCAGCATGCTCTACTTTATTAATTTTGTGTAGAGCAAGCTGGCTTTTGGGGAGGTTAATTTCCTGAACTGAGAAGAAAATGGCACTTCACCAATTTGAAAACAAATAATTGTGTGGATACCAGTTCATTATTTTTAACTCTGCAGAGTCTTTCTAGACTCCAGGAGCATGCTGACAGCTTAGTGAAACAGACCTATTTTCACTAACCAGTTTCCCTCTGTGGGGTGTATTATACCAGGTTACACAGAAATTAATGGCTTTTTAAAACCAGCAGCACCTTGTCTAGGTTCTCATAAACAGACCTCAGATAATCCTGAGAATGTCAATTCCAAAGATGCAGCTACAGTTGGAGTAAAAAACTCTAAAATACCACATTGCTTTTGAGAAAATATTCTTAAACTCTGGCAACAAGAGCCCCTGGACCTCATGGATATCACATTTTTGCTGCCTCTGTTGCTCTTTAACCTTAAAACCCCTTAGGAATGAGAAGCAGTGACTTGAGTGCTGAGTTTTTCTGTTGAACTACCTGTAAATCTGGAACCAGAACAGACAGCCCAAAATGTTGATTTTGTTTGAAGTAATGAGAAAGTGACACGAGTCCATATGGTATCGGAAATCCTGGTGCAAACCTGTCTGTTGATTTAAAGGCATATGGAAGCTACAGGGCTTTGACAGTATCACTTGACTGTGGCTATTTCAGAATCCAGGGAAAAACAGATGGCAGCATTTCTGAGGTTTTGGAACATATGCTGGGAAACATAAATTTTAAGTATATTTATTAACAGTAGGGTTAATTTCATTGGCCTAATGATACTGTTGGTACATTTTTTAGAAAACTAGTGGTGTGAAAACTTAAGAGTTGTGCAAGTCTATGGCTCCAGAATTGTTTTCCCAGACTAAAAGTTTGATAGGAATTCTAAATAACACTCCTTTCAATGTGCATTTCTGTCTGTCTCAGAACAGACAAGATTAGAGAAATAACGTAAATTTGAAACCATTTAAAATTCATGTGTCATTTTGAGTTTGCAATGATCTTTTCATCATCTTAACTAATGTCAGGTGATAGTCAAAAGTACATTAATTTATCTGTCTTACCAAAATGTTTAACATAGATAGTTGATGAAAGAGAAAATATTATCTGGCTGACATGATGCAAAAATGTCATTCTGTTCTCTGTACAGATGGTTTTTCACTTCCCACGGCGTCTCTCTGTGGAAAATCTGTTGTGTTCTTGGTATTTAATTTGCCTTTTCGATGCAGTTTTCTCAATTAAATCTCATGCAGATGATGCAGTCATTTATATTCAGAGGATCAGACTTCCTGCTCTTACTGGATAAACTTTAATGTAATCCACAGGGTTGAGATTTAGCTGCATGATATTAATTAATTTTAAATTTAGATAAATGTTTCTTTGGTGGGGATCAAAAAGTAAATGTGGTCCCCAGATCTGAAGCCTACAGGGAGGGCACATTTTGGATGACTTGCTTGGATTTTACTGAGCCTAGGAGAATCCAGGTGAGAGAAGTGGCTCAAATAATTAATTGCTCTGTACAACAGGTATTGCCACAGCATTAGCTCCGCTTTCTCAGCTGCCACGTGTGAGCCCTGCTCTCTGACCACTCATTAAGGGGAGGCCAAGCACAGTGATGTTTTCATGACAAGGACATTTTCATCTAAAGGCTGACTTGTGGCGAGGGCATAGCAGGGGGATTTTTACCTGCTGATGCAGTACATTTGCTGGGTATGAAAATAGTGTGAAAAAGACAAGTAAATTTGTGATAAACCCTTCATTTTCCATCTTGCAGCTTTTACCTGAATAATTCACTAACTCCCTTTCCCCCTCCAGGACCTCTCTTCATTCAGGGAAGAGCAGGGGATAACCAGCAGACACAACTTAATATGACTATAGAAACTTAAACATGGTGCCTGACCTTGCAACCTAAGCAATTGTTTTTAACTCCTTTCTATTTAAAAAAAAATTGTCCATGCAACTGCTGTCAGCAGCTAAAGAGAAGCATGAAAGCTGACAATATAATCCTGTATAAAAGCAATGACCCAATTTAACCTTCTATTCCCTTGATCAGGCTTTAGATGCCAGAGAATTCAGCCCTATGTCCTTCACAGACCACAGGAAAGGTCTTTGTTAAACTCACAGTCTGGTCCATAGGACCAAGTGATTTCTCTTCCATTTCTCTATAAACCAAGGGAAAATCTGCCAGCTGCCATAGTGCCTGTGATTTCCATAGCCACAATGAGGACCAGCAGGGCTGGTTCCATCCTCATTAGGATCGTGTATGGGGATGACAGAGCAGGTTAAATATCACACTCCTGACTTTCAAGTTGTACCTAATCCCCTTCTGTGCCATATGAAACAAAAAATTCAGTGTGAGGATGGGAAAGGGGAAGGTGTCTCTCTCCGTTCATTTTGAGAGTATTTGCAAAATGCCGAGCTCCCCCTTTGCCCCACAAGTACAATGAATTCAAAGAAGATCATCCTAAAAGACATCTTGTAATTTGTTTTATCTATTTACAGAAGGATTTGTTTTTCTGTCTGACTTTGAGTTATTCATAAGATATTCATTTACATGGCTATCTGCATATAAATATTACCACTGGAGAGCAGCGCAGTGGAGAGCGAATATGGATTTCTGAGCCTTATCATTGTACGTCTTTCATATCAGGTGCTCATTTAGACAGAATTCATTGTATATTATTCTCCTGTGACAACATTAACCGGCCTCCAACTTTCCAGTGCTTGTTATCATTTCCAGAGTGTAAAAACCTCAAGGACTTAAAAGGACAGACAGGAAAGTTTGCAGAACATTTCATTAATTTGTGGGAAATTCTATGTACTGTAAGTGTCATGTCTTTGCTGTGAGGACTGAGAACATCTGCCAAATGTAATACCACTTTCTTCCCTCACAGTCTGGCTCCTCTTCTGCTTGACATTGAGGGACTCACCCTTAACTCACACTGCCTCAGCCTGAAGAGGCAACTATATACATAAACCTAAAGCTTAAATTTCAATTTGTATTGGAATGTCAGTCATCAGATAAATCCAGACCCTGAGGAAAGTGAATAATAAATAGCTGCGTGGGCCAAGAGAGAATAGGAAGTGCCAGTAATAACTCCTTTGTAATCTATCCCCAGTCCTATAATGCTCTGGCTGTTATTTCTAGTGGACTTTCCTGTTCCTTGTAGCCAGAATGACAGCAAATCAGACTCAGGGGTAGGAATGGCTGAATCTTTCATCTGCCTGGGGGAGTTGTCTCAGAAAAGCATTCAAATATACAGGTGACACTTGTCCAAATATAATAAGCTCTGTCAAAGTGATGTGGTAATACCATGGGACCTCTCTTGGGCTGACTCATCACCTCCCCTTCGCATTTCAAGCCTCTGTTTGGGTCCCCAAAGACAAATGAAATGTAAAAGTACAGTAGGTGATTCGAAGTTATAACCATCACCTTGATAATGATATACACACACCACCCTTTCATTTGGATAACACCATCCAGCCTAGTTTATGCAACAAACCATTTGAAAAGCATATGTAGCTAACCACAAACAGTATTGCACCATGCAAATTCAGAGAAAAAAATACCAGAATTCAGCCCTCCAAAGTAGCTACAGGATCCAGAGAGAACTGGCCACCTTTGCTGTACTTAATAACATAATTTTCTACAGGTTGCCCTGGGGTACTTGAACCCTACCACAAATAATGTGAACTCAGAAAGGTCTGCACTTGGATGGGGATTGAGAAACACGGGATCAGTGTAGAACCATTGCCAATACTACTGGAAATTGTTGGATGAAATCTCTCGCAACCCATTTTTTCCTGTTGCAGAACATTATAACATCACCATTTTCTGTTCAGTTGCCTTAAAATAAGTGAATTGCACCATTCTCAGCAATTCTCTTCATGCCTCAGCACTGCCCTGATCCTCTGTGCTCTGTTAGGTTTGAGCCTAAGAGAGCTGTTATTTTAAGAATAATTTTATTGAAAAAACACCCCTGGACGGATAATGTTCTTTTATCCATATCATGGCACTCAGAGATTTTTATCTATGGCTTGTTGATTAAATGTGATCAGGCATGTTGAACTATAACATCTCCTTTAGAATTCATTGCAATAAGAACAATGCAAAAATGTGCTTAAGGTGTCCCAGCCAGTGAATTACGGGTGTGATAGGCTGTAACGTCTTCTTTGAAGTGATAAAGAGTGAGAGAATTAGCAGGAGTTGTGAACTTTAAGAAAAGAGCAGCTCTATCACTGCCATAGCAGAGTTAATCAACAACAAGGAAGGTGCCCTGCATTCTTTTTAATTTTCTCTGCTCTTTCCAGTGCTCTTAAAAAGAAGAAAAATAATTTCACCATCTCTCTTGGTGTTTCCTCTCTAATGTCTTTGCTGACATTAGAGAGAGCTTATGGATCAGGCTCAGAGTTTGTGCCTCATTTTCCAACTGTTAACACTGAAGTGTTCATCTACAGTAAGACCATAAATATCCCACTACAAATTAGTGAGCATGCTCGAGACAGACCTCAGACATGTTTTCACTTCAAAAATATGAATTTAGACTTTGAGCCAGTAACTTCAGAAAAAAAAGAACTGTCACAGAGATAAAACCCATGATCTGACCTATTATTTCCTACAGCATCCAGGTGCTGCAGAGGAAGACATAAATAAGCTCATCAGACTAGAACTTTGTAGTAATTTCCCCACACTACTCCTTCCAAGTTTCTTCTATTAGCAATAGCTGTACCACCAGAAATAAAGGTTTAACTGTTTTCCAGCTCTCTAATTCCCCTAATTTTACGTAGTGCTGTTGAATTTTCCAAAATCCATGGAATAGGTATAATTTTTATAAAATACTTTAAGTTAAAAATGTGGGGGAGTTAGAGAATAAAAATACACTTCTGGGCTTGTTCTCCCCTGTTGGGATTTGACACTGACTAGAGGCCAAGCACCCATGAAAAATTATCCACTTCTTTTCCTCTGCTATAGCTGAGCAGAGGAGGGGAAATTAAAACAAAAACTTCGTGAGTTGAGATAAGGATTAGGGGAAAAACACTTTAAGGCAAAACAGGTTCAAAACTTAAACAGTATAAAGAAAATTTATTATTAACATAATCAAAAGTAAAAAGGGTAATGAGAACTAAAATAAACCTTTAGAACACTTCCTTTCTTCCCAGCTCCCTCCCTCTTTCCCACTGACAGCGCAAGGAGAAAAAACATGGGGTTTTGGTCAGTCTTTCACTTTCTAAGAATCTTTCATCAGTTTGTTCACGGAAAGGTGTGGTTTTTCTGTTGTGCCATGGGGTCCTTCCCATGGGAGACAGTACTCCGTGAATTTCTCTGGAGTGGTTCTAATTTTCATGAAATAGCAGTCCCGCCTGACCTGCTGTAATGTGAGTCCCTCCCATGGGCCAAGCAGTCTTCCCACAACTGCCCAGTGGGAGAACCCAAAGTGTAGAGAATATTTATCTGCCTGTTTTGAAGGGTTCTACCCCCCTGGACAACACTGGTTTTGACCTTCGTCCATGGAGAAAATTGCCTGCCCTCTGGGAAGAATTNCTCTCATCTTTTCGACTTTCTGGCCAGGACTCTATAAATCTCCCTCATCAGGGGAGATTCCATAAATCATGGTAAAGTGATGGTAAAGTAAATGACCCAGCATCGGTCATTTTAGTTCATGGGGTTTAGTCTTTTAAGGGTGAGCTGTTCTAGTTTGGAAGCAAGGGTTCTCTTTCTCCATCTCTGGAAACAAGGGTCCTCTCTCTCTGTTCGAGTTCCTCAGTAGACAACAGCTTTTCAGCATCCACTTGCTCCAGCGTGAGCACTTTTCTTCACAGGCTGTGAGTGGATCTCTGCATCCCCCCATGCACCTCATGACTTCCAGAGAAATAGCTTGTTGTATTATAGTCCTCACCACGGCTTGTAGAAAAATCTCAGCTCCAACACCCGGAGCACTTCCTCCCTCTCCTTCTTTTCACTGGCCTTGGTGCCCCCATGTTGGTTTTCCTCACATGTCTTCACTTCTTCTTTTTCTCTGACTCGGAAGACAATTGTTGTCCGTAGGTATTGGTGTTCTCAAGTTGTATCAATTCAAAAGTTCTTACAGAGCTTTGCTGCGCTGAAAAGGTTGATCTGGTCTGTGCTCGGTGTCAGGGAATCGTTGGCCATGTTTTCGTTGCTGGACGCGTGGTCCCCGCCAGCACTGCATGGGCAGCCCCGGCCGCGTGGTCCCGGTCTCTGGAGGGCCACGGCCTCAGGCGCTCCCGACCTTTGGAGGATCACCCCCAGCAGCCACCTCACCACCCCTCAGGAAATGAAAAAGGGTAGCCATGATTTTTTTTCCCTTCTTAAATATGTCATCACAGAGGCGTTGCCAGCTTCTCTAATTGGGCTGGTAACCTGCCCATCGTCAGAGCCTTCAGCGATTGGCTCTGTGCTGGACACGGTAGAAACTCTGAGCAGCTTTCTCCCGCCCGCCAAAAACCAGCCTGTGTTAAACTAACACACGCCGTAATGTGCTTATCCTGGAGCAACTCACCTTTAAGTAACACTTGTATGTATAATAAAGATCTCAGAAAAAGCTAAAAATGCCACAAGGAGGAAAAAATACCAGAAATAGGAAAAAATACCAGGGCCAGTCTTCCCTCAAACACTACCACAGGAAGTTTTTAACAAATCTGAGCAGCTGTGAGAGGGAGGTGGAAGCAAATTTGAGCAGAGGACTCAATGCAGTCCCTTTAACAGTATCTGACTGAGAGTGGCAAGGGCCCTTTAATTAAAATCCTTCATGAGCAACTGTGAAAAGCAGCCTTTACCTGACTTCCTCTGAATAAACTCAGTATAATTAATGAATGTTCAAGCTCTAATTATGGCAAAATCACAGCAAATGAATTCCAGACAATGGAGTGTATTTTTGGCATGTTTTCAGAATGATCAGCTCACTTTTATTACAGTTACTCCCTCTGTTCTTTTGGACGGTTTGAATTCATGGCCATCAGTTTTGACTGGGTTCAAATATTTGGCTAAAAGAATTAAGAATCCAAGGTCTGAGGCACGAGGCCGTACCACCAAAAAATGTGTGTGCAATTGAGCACTTCCATCTGCTCACATATGACTTGTCTTAGAAGACATATGGTCACCCCCGGGTGCCTGTCCAGGTCAGCAAATGTAGGTGGGTGCTCAAATTCAACATCTACCAGCCTAACACACTCAATAATAACAAGTCAAATATGAGTAATAGACCAAAGTCCTGCTCCTTCCCCACAGATTTTTGCATCTCTGGTTGTGCTAAAGAGATTTCCACTTCTTTTGGGGCCCACATCTACAATTCTGCAACCACTCCTCTAAACAACTAGGGACTGGCCTGTGTTTTAAAACATAGACAGGTCCCTTTAATAGCTTAAAAATTAGGACATTCATCCTGAGAATAGGGCTGTCACAATGAACACTGTGTGTATGGACACAAAACAATATATTACATGGTCCTTCAAGTGTTTGTGAGCAGATTTTTATTTCAATTTTACAAAAGAAACAAGGAAAAAAGCACTGGAAGGCTCTTGGCCCAGTCCCTGCCAGTGTGGCTGCTCATGCAACAAGGCAAGGGAAAAGTTTGGAAAGATCCATTAGGATCTTTGCTCTGACATCACCATATCACCTTCCCACAAGCTACATCTGACAGCAAATTAACCAAATGCCACCGACCTTTAATATACCAGAATAACAGCTGTGAATTCTATTTACCCATCTATGAGCAATCTGAACAGATTTTCTCTAGAAAAACCATAACCAACCCCCCATGACAAGTGTTTTGCTGGCAGATAACATGTGTGATCATCTCTTTAGAGCATGCTGTGTTAGTGCAGGGTCTGACTTGTCCTACGTTGCCTACATGAGACTGCTAGGGCCAGCTCTGGCCACTACTGCTTCTTCCTGAAGGAATTTGTATACACGGCCCAGCTTCCTGAATTATTTTTGTTGACAATTTCACTTCAGGCTGTGAAGTAGCAGGTGATGAAGCCACTACAACATTATTTTGCAGTTTTCTAGTTTGTGTGCTTGTGCAACTTCTGTGTCAGTCTTTTAGCTCACACTTTTGCTCATTACAACAGGTGCTAGAAAGCACAAAATGGAGCTTAAGAGAAGAAAAAAAAAGACAAAAACTCAACAACAACCAAACAAGAAATTGTCTCTTTTGTGCATATGTAAAGAGTTAATAGTTCTTGGACTTACAGGAATCCTCCTGGCACTGTGAAGAGTTAATGGTTCCTGGACTTGCAGGAATCCTTCTGCCAGTCTATAGTTTCTCCACTGCTGTGCTGTAGTATTACACTTCTTGCAATCATTCAGCTACCTAATGATCCCTTATATCAGGTGAAAATGAGTTTTCCCACGCTAACCTGGCTTTTGTTAAGGCTTTAATGGGAGCAGGTAATGAATGGGATTGCTCTGAGTTTCCTGCCGTGAAAGAAGAGTTCCTCCAACAGGTGACACAGCCAAGCAGGAGTGACCACTCTGCTCTGCTGAGAGCAGAGCTTAAGGAAGGAGAATCTCCCAAGAAAATGAGGGCTGTGGACACGTTAGATCCATCCTGGCATCCTACTCCTCTTGTGTGGGCAGAGCTCCATTCATGCCTGGCCAGGGATGTCAGCGGAGCTGCAGGGAAAGAGGCCTGTTTTGTGTGAAACAGCCCAGTTAAAACCATCAGCAGAACTGTTAGCCTGTAACAGGCCAACAGATTTATTCAACAGCAGGAGACAGCACAAGGATGCTCAGATTTATCACTCCAAATGCCATCATTATTTAGTGTGCAGAGAGCCTTCTAGTCTCACAGTTAGCAAAACAAAATTACAAATTAATAGCCATATATTTCTCACCATGTCCTGGATCTATCATCCCATATCCCCTGTGTTGTAATTTTATTTTGTACTTAGCATATGGGGCTCAGAAAAAGGGCAAACTTCGAAATTACACATATTTTATCCACATTCTCCCACACAGATTTTCGCTATGTGTTAATTTATTAAAGGAATATATTTCTTTTTTTTTAAGAATCAGCAACATTGAAGAAAACGAGAGGCTATTTTTCTTGTACCTTTGAGTGTGGGTTACTTTCTACTTATCCCTTCAGATAAGCCTTGGGTTTGAAGAGGGAGGAACAGCTCCTGTGTGTATTTGTAAAAGGCAGCAATCCCAGCTGGGTAGAAGTGGAGGATACACAAAAAAGCTCCCATGGGTAGAAGTTTGCCTTCTTTCAGGAACCCGTGGCTAAAAGGTTACCCAGGAAAGCTGGGTAATCTAATAAATATAAATGTATCACTATGCATATAATTACCGGCAATACTTTAATTTGCTTAAATTAAGATTCAAAGTTTAAGCTCAGGTCCAAACCCCTCTGATGACAGGAATGTAATGGAGAACGAGGTGTCAAATCCCCAGTTCTAGCCAGATTCATGTATTCATCTCAAAGCTATCACCACTAAAAACGTTGGAAATCTGTCTTAAGAGTAGCTTTCAAAGGTTCAGCAAAACTAGGTTTTGTTGGAGATAAAAAGCCTGATCTCAATCTTTTTTAAATAAAGACAAACTATAAGTCACCTCTCCAAAGCCAATGGAATTACACATTAGAAAACTGAGATAAGAAAGGTGATTTACTTTAAAAATTATCCCCTTTAAAGATCCACAACATGTCCCAGAGATCTTAGCAAGTAGCTTTTGGCAATTAATTCCCAGTTGATGGTTTACAGCCTTTCAAAACCCACCTTTCCCGGGCTAAGTCACAGGTTTGTTGTCTGGAAACTACCCACAAGCAAAGGCTGCTTGTACTAAGAGTAGGCTGACTGTGGTGGAATTACAGGAGTGGAATTGAGGTGACACGGAGAAAACTTTGCATTTAAATCCATGCGTGATGCTGGAGATGACCACGAGGAGATCACTACCTCTCTGCCTGTCATAAAGAGTCTAAATAAGGACGACTCTTGGCTATTTGAAGAGCAAATACGTCTTTTTGGTTTGGCAGAAATTAAGAGAACTGTGAGAAAACCTGTGTCTTGCTAGAAAAAGAGCAATAGGGAAATTTCAAAAAATTATTCAAGAAGTGCACAGTACAGGGAATGCACTCCTGTAGCTGGGCACGTTGACACTTTCAACCAGCCTCCTCTATAGCCACATCAAAAGGCAAAATATCAGCTAGACAGAGCCTGTAACGCTGAAAATAATGTTCATTCCTACAGCTCAAAACAGTCTGAACATGAGACCAGCTGCACCCGAGTAGGAGGAAGGTCTGCTTTGCCCAGGATCCTCATTTGGGCAGTGGCCAACATGCAGCAGAGCTGCAGATGGCTCATTACAGCTGTGATGGCTCCTCAGGTTGCTCCAGCTCGCAGAACCGTGGTATTTCCAGAGATAACACAGGCTTATAAGCACCAACCTCCAGGGATGGATGCATTAATCATTAGCCAGTGGAAAATGCCTAGGGAAGAGCACATGGACACCAGGAGCATGAAGCATTCCCTGCTCCACTCCTTCAGGAGTCTGGAGCTCCAGGATCTTCTGGTCTCTTTTGTGTCTCACAGTCCAGGATGGATTATTCTTCTAGAAACTTGTGCAGGGCTTGAGTTTAACTGAACATGTAAAACACAGGCAATGCAAACCCAACTTTAGCCTTTTGCTGTAAATCTCTTTAAAAATGGTGAGTCCTGCAGTGGAGAGGCTGTCACAGACCTTCTCCTGCTGCAGCTTTCAGGCTGCCGTGTCCTGCCAGCCAAGGGCTGTCAATAGATGTCACAATTGTGCTTTTGTTCCCGGCTCCTGGAGCACATTATGCCAAGGGAGTGCAGGGGAACAGCACGACACAAATTACTTGAATGCACTGCCTTTATGTAATAAAACCAAATCCGGGAGAGATTTGATCTTCTGTAGATTTTACACTGTGCATTCCCAGAAAGTACGAAACACATGAAGGGGAAGGAGGAGGAGTGATAGCAGGGATCTTCTCTTACAAAGCAAAAGTTCATTTTGCCCTATAGGTTACTAGTTCATAACTGTACATCTGCTTGCTTTGAAGAGCAACTGAATTTTCAATGAATTTTTGTGTTCTATGGCTTAAATGCTTTTTTTAAAATTATTTTTTTTTAATAAATACAAGACTGGGGGGAAGCCAAACTGTTTGTGTTGAATGAACAAATAGCAACAGATGAAGATATTTGCACTACTGTTTTTCAGGCAAGAAATACAGAAAGACAACCCCATTTAACACCTTAGAACAGTAAAACATGGGATCTGGCTGCAAGTGTCCTAATTTTAAATCTGCATATAGATCTGCAAACGGTTATGGCATGATTCATGGTAGAAAACTTAGGAAAGACTTTTTCCTGAGCTGTACCTTTTGCTAATAGTTGTGTTAGAAAACCAGAAAGAATGTCTTTAGTCTTATTTTCTATGAAAAAAAAAAAAGAGTTCCCTTTCTACATATCTGTCTGTCTATGCATATAAATCAACTGGGCATGCAGGAGAAAGTCAGCATTAGCAAGAGTTTGCAAGACAGGGAAAATACATTGGGTTTTAAATTATCCAGTCAGTATTTGTGGCATTTCAGATGGCAGTGTTATTGCTGAATTTTGAAATGTGGCCCTGCCTTTTTAATGGCTGTTGTCACTGGAAGGAGATGTAGTGGAGAGCTCTGGGCAGTGTTTGCAGCAGGAACAGCCAGCTCTGCTGGCCAGGATTCATTTGGACTATTATTAATCCTATTGCTGCAGCGTTCCTTGCTCTGTCTGGAAATCCAAAGCCCCGTGTCATTGCAGTGGATCGTACCACTGGGCACAGACACTGATTCCAGAGGGGCTCTGCACACTCACAGCAGATCACAGGACTCCAGCTCCAGTGGCTGTAGTGCTCATCCCTTTTTAATGGGCCAAATTCAGCTACTGAAACACTTCAGTGCAACTTTATTCCATAGGCTGAGTGAGGAATGTCTGACTTTTATGCCAAGAGAGATCTACCTTATACTGTAAATCCTTTCAGAACCAGAATCAGGCAAAAACATTTCATCTGCTAAAACAGTTTTGAAATCGGGTTTTGAGAAAACTACGAAGTTCCCTCAACACAACAGTTTTGGCCAGTTTTGTTCCTTATCAAACAATTCCTCTGGGCAGTAAAGCTCCTGGAAAGTTAACTGAACTAATTTCTGATTTGCACTCATCAATAGGCTCATTCATTTAGATTAACGATGAATAATTCATCGTTACTAGCAGCAACATAGTGTACAAATCAGGAAAAATTCAGCTTGGCTTTCAGATCCCAGGATGAATGAAGAGTCAGGAAAATGAGAAATTGGAAACTTATTGTCTTATTTCAGCAAATGCCAGAAATTAACATGGCAGCTGTTTCAAGGACATGTCATGGTTCTTGATGAGCACAAAAACTTGTTCAGAACCTCTGTGTTCCCCAGGACCAAAACACAATGGATAAAGGGCTGCTTGGAGGAGCTGTGCCAGCTGCAGTCCTGGTGTGATCTGCTTCCCCCAGCATGGGTTACACAGCGCTGCCTTCTCGAACAAATGCAGGGTTAAACTCCAGGTGTACCCGCCATATCTGCAAGTGGGCAGAGGAAAAGCTGAGGAAGACTTCTTCCCTGTGATTACATGCAAAATATTAAGTGGGAACACTTCACCCATTACATCTCTGTCTATATCTGTGGAGCAGAGGAAAATCCCACTGTTAGGCTACAAGGATTCTTTGACCATAAACATGCTTTGTCTTGCTGATAACTCACAAACTCAAACCATGGCCTGGACTGAAGTGTTCCTGAACTGCCCCACAGGCCAATTGGTACAAAATGTCTGAAGAAACCAAACTGATGTATATTGGAGTAGGAAATACAGACATCTCCGTCATATAACATTTCATAACTCAAGCTGAATCTAATTAATATCACCTGAAAAATAATACAAAACTCCTCCAGGCTAGAATATGACATACTGGAAGGGAGAGAGCTTTGTTTAATTATTCATCTCTGTGGTGACACAATTATTCTGGAGGCTATTGTGGGGGAAAACTGCACTTTTCTGTCTATTTCTATTGCGTTTGATCCTTTCAGCACCAAGGCAGGACCACCACAAGCCCTCCCAGACCTCTGTCACCTGCTTGAGCTGAACTGTCTCTGGTACAGGGACATTCCTTCTCTTTCTCACACCACACTAAAGAAAACATCAGAGCTTGGGAAACAAGGTCATCCAGCCCCCAAGTTACTGCGATGTTTCAGTCCCCTGGAATATTTCTGGCCCTTCTTATTAAATATTATGGAGAAGGGAGAGCAAACCAGGCTCTGGAGGAGGTCGTGCCTTGCTGCAGGGTGCTCCACAGTTTTTGGAGGACCACCAGTGGCATAACACTCTAATTTTTAGCAGTTTTAGAAGCCATGATCTGTACATCAGCAAAGGCAAAACTTTCAATATAACATCCTAAATTCCCTTCCATCCAGGTACTGACTCCACATGTCACTGTGGGAGAGGAAAAACTTGAGATTACAAGAAAAACAACAGGAGTATGGGCAACTTAATGAGGATTTTGCTGCCTACTGCTCTGGACTCACACACAGGCTGGCTTATGTGATGACCAGGGATGTCAAAAGTATGAAAAGAAACTGAATTCTGCAAGTAGGAAGCTTCCATTCACTCTGTGCTTTTTGGGCAGCTGTTTGTAGCTTTCTAATTTTTTTTCTTTGTTATTTACCTGTTTAGAATATTTCATTAGTTAAGACTTTTTACAACTGTCAGCCAGAGGCAGAACTGCAAAGCAGAGTTCTGACCTGCCCCCACACATGCTCTTGGGGCTGCCGTGTCTCACCGAGCTGATTTAACACAACTCACACTCAGAAAGGTCAACTGAAGCAAATGCTGAACTGTTGGATCCAGGGCTTGTGTGTTATAACTTGCTTTTGCCTCTCCTTTGAATAACTGTTAGGAACACCAGAGCAGTTACACCAGCCTCTGCTCATCAAACAGATTTAATGCAGCTTCCCAGGGCCAGTGGGAAGGAGCTGGGGACACTTTGCAAATCCAGCATGGGCTTGACAACCGCTCTCCATCACACTAGATGAAACATTCTCTGGATTACAGAATTTTCTGAAATTCGGCAGGTGGCTGGGACTGAGTAATTTTTTCCTCCAGAAAAGAGGTTTAAAAAAGGGGAAAAAAAAATCAGCAATACTGAAATGCATCCATCGACAAACTGAATCCTGTAGAAATAAAATTTTGTTTGGGAAAAGAGAAAACTCAGAGAAAATTCTTTCCTATCAAACCATGGGGAGGATGTCAGTGAAGAAATTTCCCAAGCAGCAAGTAAAGCTCTCTTCTAGAAGCAGCACCTCTCTTGCTACTACTTGAGCAGTATCAGGGAACATAAAAATTATGGGACAGATACAACACAGAAAGAAGGATGAGACGAAGTTCTCTGCACCCCACCAGGTGTCTGCTTCCTCTGCTGCCATTTATGACTGCTACAAAATCAACTGAACTCCCTGTTTTTCTGGTGGCACAGGGACATCTGCACCACATGCACCAGAAGGCTCCTGTAGTGTGCTGGTGGGAATGAATGAGAAATCAGATCTGCCAGTGTCTGCCAGTCATGTGGTCTTAGACCTGGAACAGCTCAAATTACTTTTTTCTATGCAAAATATTCTGCAAAGGAAATGGCACAGAAGCCAAATTTAACAGAAAGAGGGGACAGTAATTTATTCCAAGAGCCAGGAAACATCAGGTACTTTGAGTCTTACAGTGAGCTCGGTATTTTTGAAGCTAATGGATTTTTCAGAGAAGAAACAAAGAGCCTCCTTTACGAAACTTCAGAAGGTGAGTATAGCCCTCAAATACCTCGAAATGACAAATCTATGTCCCTGAAATAGCATCTTTTTAGGTTTAATTTATTTTCTTTACCCCCATGAAGGCCTTTCAAATTTATATACTTCAGCTTTAAGGACTAATAAATTACTTTCTTTGGCCTCAAGAAGGTCTTCTTCATTTATTTTCAACCTCCTTTGGAGTGAACTTTAAGTACAACATGTTGCAGCACTGCCTACAAAATAGGGATACAAAAGTTAAAGGCAGTGACCAGCAGAAAAACCCAGTATCTTTATGAATTTACCACTGTCTCATTACCTTATCACACATTTAATACAATCTGCAATCACAAAAAACATGTTTCCTTTTCCAGAAAGGGAATCTAGTTTCTGGCAAGTTTTTTACAGGCAACTGAAAAGGGCAGAAGGTGGAAAATGGAAAGAATGAGGCAGTCATTTGTTTTCCAGGGCTTCCTCTGGCTCTCAGGCTACTGATGGAACTGCTGGTCCTGTCTTCTGTTGGGTCCTTTCTCCCTTCTCTTTCTTGTGAGTAACCTGTGAGTTCCTGGTTGCCAAATCCCTAGAAAACTTAGGAGCAGAGATTCATTTGCCTTTACTGCTATGGTTTAGATTGGACTGTTTTGTTTGGAAAGGTAAAATTAAATGAAACAAAAACTAAACAAAAGGACAAGGAGTAAAAGCAGTCATGCTGGACACAGTTAGGAAGATACCATTTATAAATCTAGAGGTATTTGTGGGATCAAGGTTCTTTACAAAGTCTGATAGAAAAGCCCATTAATTTATCAAATCAAAGAGTATTCCTTCATTTCCAAGGATGCCATTAAAATACATTATTGAAAGAACATAAGGCACCAGGGCAGAATATTTTATAGTCAAATGGGGTAAATCTCAACATCTCTTTCACATTGACAGCCCTCAAACTTGAGGGAATTCTGCCTTTATTAAAAATTGAATGAGGCTTACATCATGTGGTTTAAGGTCACTGCAAGCCATAACTATTAAATGTATGCATTTCTAATGGAAAGTGCATAAAGGAGATACAAACTCTTTATTCTCCATCTGCCAGTCAGACAGCAAAATCATATGAATGTTCCAGGCAAGAGAAAAAAAAAAAGAAACAGAAAAAAAAGGTATAGAAATGCCAGTAACTCTGCTTTGAATCCTCAACACTTCAACCCACCCTAGCCAAACTCAAAAACCAGAGTGAAGGCTGGATGGGTGAGAAGACCTGAGGAAGTGCAGTGCTTTGCTCCAAGGAACAGCAGAGCTGAGAATGCAGCTGGAGTTTCCAAGAGGAGCCCCAGGAGGAAGCCTGGCTCCACTCCCTGGCTTCAACCCCACTTGAGAACAATGCAGTCTTTTCAAAACAGACTAATAAAAGCATTATTGCTGTTGCTCCATCTCTGCGTATGGATTAGGAAGTCTTTATTTTAAGAGATCTTTTCTTCCTAATCTATACTTTGTTCCAATTATAAATTATTTTACCAGCAGTTTTTTCTTTGTTTCCTCTCCTCAAAGCACAATTACAGAATAATTGTTTTCAAATAATAACCACTACTTTTCCATTTAATTCTTTTTTAACACTAGTGGTGTCTCCCAGCTGACTCACTCAGCATTAGATGAGGGTTTAGAAGCACTACAAAACAGAGAAACAGCTGTTTCTTTGAGCATTATGAGTTTTATTAATCCCTTCTTGCCTATAAAACATAATCATCCCCTTTATTTCTAGAGGTACTACATACACTTTCCAAATAACCAACAATCAGGAAAAAAAGGTTTCCAACCCTTCTATAAAAAACCTCATTAGAACATAACATATATATGACCCTGCAGAGTGCATGTTCCCTCTGATTTATCTTTGGTTAGTTAATAAATCAGAATACTCAACAAAAATAAACATGTCAAAAAACTGGGCTTTAGTAAAATCTCTTTTTGATTAACACCTTAGTAAAAGATATTATCCACAGCAAACAGGAAGATGTTAATGGATTATACTGAAAAAGATTATTTCATGGTGGGAAAACTGCTTTTTTAAAAATATCACTAAGGTTTTTGCTCCAGGCTGGAGTACCATCTCACAGAACCGCTTCCCTGCACTTTTGATCCCTGTTTTGAATCTTGAGCCCATCCCTTCCCACTCCTTTCACTCCCTCTCACTATTAAAGAACCTTTGAAGCTACTGCAGCATCTCTGAAGCAGTCCCTGGCAAACACCAAATGAACTGTCTGTGTGCATGAACAGATTCTTTTATTATTCACTCATTTTGTAGGCCTCCAATGCAATATCCATATTCTTTACTCACCACCTGAATAAGATACTAAATGCTCTATTTTTGTGCTGGGAGAAAGTCATAGGAGGAAAGTGGGAGAGGGAACTTGCATGTGCCTTATGGAACAGAAAGCCTTCACAAGGCAGCGTAGGGAAGCTCCTGGTAGAAAGCAGATTTGGCTTTGCTGGAGGTGAATTTTATTTATTTGGTTAAGTTTTCTGTAGATGTTTTAGTAACCAAAAAAATAAAAAAAACCCAACAGATCTTGCCCCTCCATTTGACCGTGCTCAGGTGCTGCTCCCAGAGGTGGAGCACTGTGGGACTGGCCAGGAGCAGGACTTCGGGGAGGATGTCACCAGCTCCCTGTCACACTTTCTGGCCACTCTGCTCTCAACAAAAGCACAGAACCCAAGACACTAAAGCTCCCTGCAACAGATCATGAAAATGAATAAACCTTCCTAAGGGCAGCAGCCTTTTCTAGCAGTAAACAACTACAGCCTGTGGCTTTCAGCGTGTTGGAACAAATTTCATTAAGTGAAAGTTTCATGAATTCAAAAGAGAAATCTATTGTTATTCCATCCAAATTTTCTCTGTTGCTGATGCCCTGAGCTGAAGTAGAGCTTTGTGAATAAAGAAACCAAAGAGGTTTCTGTTTGTTTACAAGACTTCAAGAGCCAAAAGGATCTATTCAGACTAAATTGCTGGGAGGAGAGGGATATATTGGCTGGGGAGTTTGTGTTTGTGGCCCAAGCACACGTGTGGATGAGATGCTGAGAGATGGGGTGGGATAACTCAGGTGTGTAACCATGTGGGGTGAACCCACTGGGAATTTTTTCCTTTTCCCTGATATCACAGCAACTTATTCATTCACTTTTGCTGCTCAAACGACCTCAGTTTTAGCCCTTTGGAACAGAAATCTAGTCTCTCTTTCCATGCAGTTAAATTGGCCCAAACAGGAATAAATTAATTATGATTTCATTTTAGAGATTATATTTAATAAGCTTGTTATTTATTAGAAGTAAGTTGGGAACAATTTTTCTCGCACTGTCACCTATTTCTACACTCTGCCAATTTTTAAACAAACTGACTTAAAAAACCAGACCTGGTAAAATGAAACATAGTGAATGAGCAAATTGAAAGTAAGTAATTTCTATGAACAGGTGTTCCTGTGTGTCTCCTTTTATATATATTGATTTTACACACACTGTTTATCATTTTACTAGAAAATGCACACATTGCCTTTTAGGGGAAAAAAATCATGTGAAAATACAGATGATTTTACAGAAAGACAATTAATGTATTGAGAAGTTATTGCAAGGAAATCTCTAGTCCACCATACCATAGTTTCCAAAGCACAAAAAAGCCCTGTTAGGACTGAATTTAATATCTTTATACATATTCATATATGGTATTAGTTTTAGTCTTGGTTTCATGCTGCCAGCATTGCTAAATCTCCTGTTGCAGCTGGTCAGAAAGTCAGATAAGGTGTGACCACGAACCATTTAATAACATGTTCTGACACAGAGCAGATCCGAGGATTGAAGGACCAAGGAAATTAATGCAGTGTTTGGCTTTCATCCTGGTGGTGTAAATGTATGGTAAATATATGTATTTAAATGCAAATAGAGTATGAGGAGCTTTTCTGGGTTCTGGCAGGAGATAATTTTAATGACATCACTCAGTGCATCCACCACCTTCATGGTTATGGCTCTGCCTTGTCCTCATTTTGCCTTCTTCCCACAGTGGCAGCAGCACTTAACCATCAGTAAGAAATGCCACAGAAATCCAAGAGGGGGAAATAACCACCCTACACCCTACAACTTCATAGCATTTCAGTTGGTCCTATTAATTTGGGGGTGAATTTCAAAAGTTTTAGACTTTCAAATAAACCACCTGGAGAAAGGTCACAACCCAATAGTGTTTTGAATTTGAAAAAAATTTAGTCATTCTAGTGATATTTTTTTTTTTCATTTTTAAAGTAATTTGACAAAATCTCACATCTATCTTGTACCTCTGTGAAGCAAAGCCTTCACCCAAAAAGAGCTGCAAATGGAAGTTTAGTGGAAAAAAAGATACTTTCCGGAGATCAGCGTGACACTTATTCAGAATCATGATTATTTTTAAATAATTTATATTCAAGGTACAGTAAAATGACCAGCTTTACATGAGGTCATTAGAAGTAACACAAAGAAAGAAAAATAGCTATAGAAAAACACAGCAGCAATGTTGCCAGAAAGTAGGCTAAGCAGCTCTTTGAAGAACATAATGTGCATTATATTACATTAAGGATACATGCCAATCAATGACTTCTGTTTTGAGGGCATGTTTCTAGTTTGGAGGGTTTAAAATTAAAAGTCTTTTCTGTCATACTGATCTTTCAAAGACAGTGCTCTATGGGATACAGAGGTGCTCTTAAACCTCAGCAAACAGGAAGCCCAGTTCCTAACAAACAATGTGGTTAAAAGCTGGACATGCTCCTGCTTAAAACATTAGAGGCAGTTCAATACAAGAGAAAATTCTTGGAAAATCCAAACAAATTAAAGGGAGAGATGATTCATCCCTCAATCTCAATTTAACAGGAATCTCAAGAGAAATCACTGTGACCACTCTCCTGTGAGAGGTAACAGACTTGTAGGACAATATTTGTTGCTAATGGATCATCTATTTAACAAGTTTGTCGTATGAGGAGACAAACTTCCATGCAGCCAGATTGATATCCAATGTCAATCACTTAACAAAATGTTACCAGAATGGTTTGTGTTTATTTTTCCCTATACAGGACAGTTAAACGTCATTAGAGCTCTGGCCTGCAGGCAGAGTGTGCACATAAAATCAGCCTCCATGGATCAAACTTGTCAGGCAGACACTGATTACAAAACATACAATTAAACGCATCCACAGGCCTTGAGATTTGATTCAGTTACAAGTCCAGCTTTCAAAACTGAGCCAAGAATTCATGCTGATGTCTGGTGACATCACTGGACAATTAAAAATAAAAATAAATGTTCCCCTCTCCCTGGGATGGTGTTTAGGTTGTGTTGCTATTTGTCTTTATTCATTAAATGACTGGTGGGACTTTAACACTGACAAGAGCTTCATTTTTTCTGCCATGATCATGATGTGATGAGCATGGGTGTGGTTATTGCTCATTCCTCTCACTGCCCCTTTCTCTCGTGTAATGCTTTTCCTAAAAAATGACCACTCAGTGCTGATGCTTCACTCTCTCCTTCCTGTTTCTGTTTCTGAGCCATTCTGAGGATTCCCATCAAACATAATTCTTCCTGCCCTGACAATGTCACTGTAGCACAGAAGAGACAGACACTGCTGGCTCTTACCTGGATATTCCAACCGACAGTTCAGATTTATTTTCTTGGCATCTGCAACATTATCCCATGAGCTGGCAATAAGGGAGTTCTGATAGGATGAACACATCTGTTTGCCAGGCTGTTTCTTGCCAATGCAAGTGCATAATTACTGCTCTAGAAACATCTCAGACCTGGGAGATTTGGCACCTCTTCCTCTCCTTCACAGCACAGCAGTTTTTCCTGCAGCAGCAAAGCTGTGCTAACCTGGGCAATGGTGGCTGCACACCAGGGCATTTGCTCTCCGGATTTTATGAGCACAAGGCAGAGGAGGGCTGGTCTCGACAGATAAAGTGCTTGTCTTGCATAAATTACCACATTTAGATGCCTAATAGTGGCAGAATTTTCTCTAGAATGGATGTCTTAAAACTAAAAGCCAGCACAGAGCTACAGAGAAACAGGATTCCCTGCCAGTGCTGATCTGCAACATCCAGTTACAGAGATTAAGGAACAAGACTCAGAAGCCAGAAAAGACTTTGTTCTGCTCTATTAGTACCAAATTCACTATGTTTTCCATGATTCAATGTGACATAACTGCTAATGACCATCATGAGGGACGTGACATGGCATTTGATGGTACATAATTTTGAAACTGCTGCAGGAATTATGCCATGTACTACAGTTTAAGATGATCATCTTTTTTTATGATACAGAGCAATTTCTTCAGAGCTTTGTTCCCTCAAGCCAGAGCTGGAGCTAATTGCAGTAGTTTAATCCTACAGAGCTCAAACCCACAGCAAGTCAGCCTTCAGAAAGTCAGAGAAAATAAAGACATACTAAGACAGAGATACCTACCTGTTGGTTAAGAAACCTGTACAAGGATGAGGTGGACCGTATTTTCTTTGCAATCTTACAGTGACAGGTGACGCTCTATATCATTGCTTTTCTGGGCAACTTATTCTCCTCACTCAGCCTCCTGTGCTGCTGAAGGTGCCAGAGCAGTTTCTCTGCAGTCCTAACAAATGCTTTACCCACGCTAAGCTATTAAACAAAGGAAGGATAAAAGAGGGGTTTTTTTACAAAATTCTTCTGTGAATTTGTTATTTAAATTACTAGAATTGAAGTCAGCAATTTTAAAGTTTATATTAATATGATTATTATTTCCATCTGAAAAAGTGATGTTTAGATAATTATTAAATAAAAGAAGCATAACAGGAGATAAAACCTTCCCCTGTATAAAACACATAATTCAAGTATAATCTCCACACAAAGATACTCAGCAGCTCAAGTTTTTTATAGTGATCCACAAAACCAGTGATTGAAACTTTACACTCCCTGCTCCATTTATCTGATTCCAAACAAATCAAGGAGCATGAGATCCCCACTAAAGATCAAGACCAGGCTAGTATATAAATACTGATTTTTCTAAACTATTGCACAGATCCCCTTTTCATTGATACTATTAGTTTTGCCTGCTCTTTCACCACATTGTAGCTCTCACCCCTGTCTCAGGACACTCTGATTTAATTTGTAACTCGGAAACACAGCACAACAACTGTTATTTATATGCTCTCACTCCACACGTGTGTAGGGATCAGCAATCATTTGGGGCTCATTCGTTTTAAATTACAGGCTCATGACACACACCTCTGCGGCACTTTTAAGACAAAGCTGGTGTCACTCGTGTGCCCGGGGCTCAGAAGTCTGGATGGCTGCAAATGATGTTGTGAATAAGGTGACTGCATCCAAGCTGACTGGGTTTAAAGTTGTAATGCACCTCTAATGTATATTTTATTCTGCCTTTTCAGTACACACCCCCGGACCCATCTACAGCCCTTCAGAATCCTTCCTACACGAGGAGTTTGAGATTGTGAGTGATCCAAATGGGTCTGTAGTGGCATCAGAGAGTCTCAATTAAGGCAAAATAACTTCTATCACTTCACCTATCACCTCTGATGTGGGTACTGAATGCCTGTAAATCTCCTCTCAGTGGGCTCTATCATTTGGCTTGTATTTAATCTTCTTTGTGAAACTTTCCCCACCCTTTGAAGGTAACTAAGATTCATCTCATTTGCCTGTTCTTTGCACCTCAAGGCAGAAATTGATGCTTGAGATAAGATAGCTGGATAATGACCACAAATAGGTTCCAAGAGCTTCTTTGGTGTTAAAATAACGTATTTCAAGGTACTTTCTTTTCTGCCTGCTTGGTTTAAAAACTTCCCATAGCACACACAACACATAGAACTGCAAATTCTTGTTGCATAGTTTGAAAAACAGCTTTTTAAAGCATCAGTGCTATTAAAAATCTTTATCAAGCACATTAGAAATTGTTAAAATGATGCAGGCACAGACATCTCCATCACCAGGTACCAACATCCCCTGCACTATCAGTTGAACAGTGACTACAGGGTAGGCTTGGCAGGCACCAAACAAAGGTCACTTTATTAAAACCATGACAAATGTTTTGTACCTCGTCAAATTATATCTTGTAGCAACTTGCTGCTTGTTTCCTTTTTGGGGTATAAGCAGTCCTTGGGAATCCAACCACTTGAAGCAATATATAACCATGAGCTTAATTGTTATAAGAGCTTTTCACTGCACCAGAAGTTAATTCATCACATCTAAAAGTTTCCCTGACCCTCACAATGTGGAACAGGGGAACCCCAGTTCCCTGACATGAGGGGTGACTGTCTTGGTGGGGGTTTTTTATACAAAACAACCCCCTTGCTCCCAACCTGGCTGACCTAAGGGTGTGAGAGTGCTTGGTTAGCACAGCTAAGTCCAAAGCTAAGAGTTTGGCAGACATTTTCAGAGTGTGTGGGGATCAGTGGTGCTTTCTCTGCAATTGCTCTTTACAGTTCAGCAGGAGAGGACAAGAGAGCCAGTGGAGAGAAAGGAACAGGCAGAAGGGATGCTGAGTCAGGCTTAGGGGAAAAAATTCAAACTCAGTGCATGGGAGGGAAAGTGAAGAACATTAAAGGTATCTGGAAAACATTTTGATTTAGTTTCAAGGACTTAACTACATTTCAAGTAGGAGAGAAGGGCATTTCAAAGTGAGAAGGTGTAAGAAAGACTATCCAAAGATTTCGTGCTGGTGTATTAAATTTTGCTACTGCTGTGTTTCCCAATAAGAAGATTTCATCAAAATTGATCCAATTTTGTGAGACATTTTGATGTCCCTGGATCCACAAACAAAAGTGCTTCAGGTGAAAGCTGCTTCCATGCACTATGCTCTTGTTATCTGAGATGCTGCATTGCCCTAAAGAACGAGGCCTTTTATTCTTCTGCAGTTCTTCCCATTTGGCTCTGAAAGATTTCAGTCTTCTGTGTATATATATATATATATAATGCATCTCCTGCTCCATGTCAACAAGGATTCATTACAGGAAGGCTCCAGTGCCACTTGCTTTATCAGAACCTACAGTAATTACTACAGCAAGTATGCTGGCCCTCACTTATCTTGTTTGGGAACGTATCTATTGATAGGGAAACAAACAGTCACCCTTCCTAATGAACACAATCAATCACAGCACACACGCCACAGCCAAGGCCAAAGTGTTAAGACATCTTGCAGCCCTGCAGAAAAGAAGCCTCCAACAGTGGCAGAGCAGAAATATTGGAGGAAAAGACCAAAGCCAAACAATACCAAATTGAAATCAACAACTGTGGATTGTTTTGTAAAATTAGAGGGCTGCTGTCCTTGTCACAGCTCTCTGAGGCATGAGCTTTGGTAGAAAGACAGGATGAAAGGGAAAGCAGAGAAATTGGGATCTCTAATGCTGCCTGCACTGAGCATACCTCTCTTTTAATTTCTCCATGTCATTTTCATGTTCAATAGCTAAAAGTATATTAGTGAAATACCTGAATTGATGAACAGAACACTGTGCCATGGAAGAAAGCTGTGAGAGTGTGGTGCTTTCTCCCTGCTTTCCTGAATCCTGTATTTCTTTCGAAAGTGTCTGCTGCTGGTCTCAAAGTTTGAGTACCTATGATACTGAAACCTCTTCTCTGACCCAAGAAAACACTTATGTTCTTACACATTGTCAATCAGGTAAATAGGGATTGAAGTTAAACACATTGGCTGAAACTTCTGAAGCTGGAAAGAAGCAGCGGACAGTTTATGTCCTGCTCCATTTCCCAAAGCAGGCATTAACTGGAGGTTAAACAGGGCAGTGGCACCTCATTGTCCTCTGCTCCAACATGCTTTTCCTTTCAGGCTAGGAAAGGAATGAATCTCCTTCTCTCACCACTTCTCTCCCTTTTCCTCCAAGGAGGAGAGGGAATGACTGGCTCATCAAGGTCACCCAGACATTTAGAACAATTTCAGTGCATGTTTGAGAGCCCAAATCATCTCCAGCCCTCGCTGATCCAAATTCTCAGCTTTTTTCTGCAAACATTCTGGCACTTCAAAGCTCACAGTAATTCCTCCTCTCCTTAAGTACCCTTAATTACATGTTGTTAATTATGCTTATAAACACGGCCACGTGGCCCAATGCATTTCCCATCATGTTTATATCAATAACCCAGATAAGGAACTTCTTCCTTCTGCTCTCAGCAGCCACTCCACCACCCAAGCCAGACAAACTTCCACCCCTTCTCTGCAGAAAGTTCCTCTGTGAGACAGCTGCAAACAATATAGAGCCACAAGATCTAACCTGAATCATATGCAGGCAGGAGGCTTTTGAGGTTTTGAAGATTAAAAATACACCAGGTTCTGGGCTTTATGTCACTGTGACCGTAATATTAAATTGGCTGTTGACTCTGCTGTTGTGTTCCATAAAATATTAACTTATTATGGAAGGAGGAGAATGAGGCTGCTGTCCTCATGGACATGGATATTCAGAGTGAAGTACCAGTGCGTAGGCTGAAGCTTACGGCTTTATTCCATCCTTGCATTTATTAAAGTGAGAGAGCATCAATTAATTTTAAAGGCTTACCATATCCATTCAATTTAGTCAGTCCTAAAACATTAAATATAATTAAACAGTGAAAAATACCTTAATGGTTCGAGACTGCCAGGAAGTTCTGGGAAAAGACTGAAATTTTCAGCTCTCACTCCAAATTTTATGCCATTCAGTAACAAAAATGAAAAATTGCAGTAATCTACATTTAGGCATAAGTCTAGTAATTTCTTTTCCAATTAAACTGCTTTTATTGGTTTTGCCCAGGGTAATTTCTAAAAAACTCTTAAAATCCTATAATTCACATTGCTGGAATTTTGAAAAAAAAATAGAGCATGTGCATGCATGTATGTGTGTATATACTCACTTATTCATAGATACACAGAATGAAAATGTAAAACACAAATATAAAAACTGTATGAGTTTATGTGTGGAGTGGACATGAACATTTACACATAGGTACATTCTGAATTTTCATTAGACAGTTTCCTTTAAAAAGGAAAACTGACTGATGGGTAGATCCAGTTAGGTTTTGCTTATTTCCACAGTAGGCAGTTTTAATAACTTCAGTATTATTGTAAGGGCTAGAAATCCCAGCCAAGATCATCAGCAATGGGCAAATGTAACTACACAGGAGGGATTTTATCCCCCAGAAAAGGTGTTCATTGCCCCTAGGCCTGTATTGGTGTGACCTGAGTTTGATTCATCTGCAGTCCAGCACTACCATCCTCATCTCTGCAGGTTCCTGGAGTACAATAACAGCCCAGTAAATTCACTGGGTAACCTGATGGTCTCTTTGGCTTTAAAAATTTCCTATGCCAGTAGAACAGAAGGCATTATTGTTGGCTGTGTTGGTTCCTAGAAATTTGGGACCGGGATAAGAGTCCCACTGTGCTGTGATGGACCTATGCAAAGTCATCATCTCCAAACTCTGAGGGTTTATAAGCTGTGTTCATGTGTCCAGTATCCACTGTCCTATTAGGTCAAAGCAGTTTGATGGAAACCCAGCCCACTTATGTCTCATGCCAGAGGGAATGCACGTGGAGCAGTGGGGAAGCAGAAGCCAAGTTTGCAAGGTGGAGAAAGTTGTGCTCTGCATCCCAAATTAGCATCAGTTGCAAATACTTCTGACTACGTTTGGTTTTTTTTTGCAAGATGACTTTTAAAATCCATCTCTGCTTCCTTTATCTTGCATTCATGAGCTCACTACACAGGTCTCACTGCTTCCAAACACCTAAACTCACTTTGGGTCCCATCTACAAAAAACCTCCACTTATTCCCTTGTACACTGCTCCATAATAAATACTATTCAGTAGTAACTAAGGGACTCATAAAAGGGAATTGGCATCCTAGCAACAGAATATTTGCATTCCTCACAGATTTGTGACTTTAATATTGAAGAGATACATTTCTTCTTATAAAATACTCCCCAGGCTGCTTGCTTCCTTCCTTCATCTGAGGACGGAGCAAACACATCAGGGTTTGAAGAGCCACCACAAAACAGCAGCAAGTAGCATCCCATTTACATACAGCATCACTGGCCAAACAAACAAGGGAGGAGGATTTACAGGAACACATTCCTGAGAGCCTGCTGTTGAAATGTGTCAGCAAATCATCCCCATGCTTAAATAGATTTGGCAGGAACATTGAGATTCAAACTATATTTTATTATACAGGTTTGCGGCTTAAACAGGCATGGGGATACACTAGACATGATCGTGACTGAGATCTAGGAGGAAATCAGCCCACACTTATCAAGGGAATCAATGCAGAGGTTGTCATACCTTGATCAAGAAGGAAAATGCACTATTCCCTCAGTGAGAAACCATTAGAAGAAAATCGCTACCTACCCAAATACACTCCCACCAAAGAGACTTTCTATTAAGAGGTGTCTGTCAACTTCTAAATACTCATATGTGCATGTCCACTTAAATATAGGATGAGCCAAAATATTTCACCACTGTTAAGACCAGTTCAGCATGTTCTAGATTCAAACTTGATAAACTGGAAGTACCGCCTGACCCAGAAAATCTCCCAACCACTCCACAGTAAACACTTCTCAGCCATCATCCTTTCTAAAACCCTGATTAAGTATAAATCCCTCTTGAACTGTTTGACACATTCAAAAAGATCAGGCTATTTTGGCCCAGCTGGATTCCTAACTTGTGGGCTCTCTATAGAGAGTTTCACTCTTGAGTATCTTGCCTGGAAAATGCCACTCATTCTCATGCCTTGGTGCTGATCACCAGTCCAGAAGATTCACTGAGAGGCATCTCACACAGCTCCCAAACCTCTAAGAACTTCACAGACCAATAACCAACAACTTGAACTCTCTCTAAAAATAAATAGGCAGCCTGAGGATGGACAACAGTGAAATGTCTTCAGAGTATGAAGCACCACTCAACCAGCACCTGACTAAATTACCCATCACAGCCTACTGGCTAGGGAAAAGCCCTGTTCCTGACTTTCCAGAGCCTTGGGTCGTGTCCCTGACTTACTCTGGATTCATGGGAAAGCATCCAGAGTACATGCATGGGTTCAGCAGTAAAGGTGAGGTACAAATGGAAAGACGGCTATGTTATTGCCAAAGAGAGATTAAAAAGGGAACTCAATCTCTAGAAAACCCACATTAAAAAGTAGCAGATTTTCCAAAAAGAGCTTGCCAAACCTCACCAAATCTACTGATAAATTATACTGAATAGAGATTCTCTTAATATAAAAATGAAAGTGCCCACATTATATATCTAATTACATTAACTTTTAATTTAAAAGGAAATGCACATCTTTGAGTAAAGGAGATAGGGAGCTCTTTCTTCACACTCAGTTGCTGCTTAAATCAACTCCCTTAAATCAGGAGCATCTCCTTACACTGCTGTAATCAGCTAAACAAAAGCCTTTTCTGTTTTAAATCATAGGGGGAAAAATGAACTCTATACCAAAGACTGCTTGAGCTACAACAGATTTGACAAGAGAATCTGTTCTGTCAGTGTCCCTCAGAAAGACCTTGCCATGCCCTTGCACAGGACACCAGGCTGTCCAAGACATCTTTAATCCCTCCAATCTCAAGTGATTTAGTGAATTTTTAGTCTTTTCTTCTTAGGAGTCCCCTGAAGAAATTCAGCATCTCACAAAATAAGAACAGAGATTGCACTACCACTGACAGGCTGATTTCACCCACTTGCAGTTATAATAAAACTTTAAAATTGTGCTAAACTGACTTGAGTACCACATAGGTGCAGCAGAAAAAACTGTTATAGGTTGAAAAGATGAATAAGGTCTTAAATTTTGCCTAACCTAGCTCTAATGACCTGCTGGTATCTAATGAAAAGAACCAGAGGCAATCATGTTGGACTTTGTGAGATGCTTGGAGCCTACCTGTGTCTGTGCATGATTTGCAGACTTAATTTGTGTAAATGGGGATCAAGCCTGCACACCTGACTGTTTCAAAGTATTATGCTAATTTGGGGATCATCAGCTTCTTCAAAGCTTAAATTCAGTTCATCCTCTCCTTATTTTACAAGTTTTGACCATACTTTATTATAAAGCCAATACCATTAGAGAAGAAATAATATTTAAAACTCAAATTGGCTTAGAAAGGATTATAAAAAATGTGGATATTTTTCATTTAAAATGCAAATTTTTATGTCAGTTATCTGGAACCAGGATAAAAGACTCCTGTGATGATTCAGACTGTAGGATGCATTTCATAAGAGATGACAAGAGCACCCTTTCTGCACAGCTGGATGGACTCCTCCTATGCTGCATTTCTAACTACATTTCTAACCCAAACTTTATAATTTCTCTTCTACCTCCCAAGCTTTCAGACCTCCTTGGTCAGGCTGGACCAAGCATTTTTGGTGCATCATTGAACTTAGAGGATTTTCCTGTTTAGTCTCTCCTATATGAACATGAGACAGGCACAAGAATTGTGGCTTCCACACCAGCCTGTGTTATCCACCACAGCTTAATTTTTTCATCATCATCATCATCATCATCATCATCATCATTATTATTATTATTATTATTATTATTATTATTATTATTATTATTTCAATTGGGTTTTCTTGCTGCCAATAAAGCTTGGGAGCAGAATCACTGGTGTAACATCCATCACAGCTCCTTGTGCTTGCATAGCTGGCAGGCTGAAGCCAGTCCATTAGTTTGGAAGTAAATGCATTTTGGTTGAACTTTGACTGTAACCAATGCTGTGTTTTCCCATCTCCCACCAAAGACAATTAACATTTAATCAACATTTCTCAAAGAATGTGACAAAAACACATGAATGAGCTTGATTAAAATTCTGATAGAGTCTGAACTATGATATCAACATCATAGATCAATAAGATCCAGACAGAAAGGGATTACAGACAAACATTAGTCCCTCTATATAGATCTGTTATATATATAGACAGTAGTATTATTTGTATTGCAGTTCAAAGCAAAATGCAGGACTAATGGTGGAAAAAAGCAAAGCCTTTATGTGTGGGAAATGGCAGAGCAGGAAGAGTCAAAACTAAAGAAAATGCAGTCTTGAAACAAGTTAATTAACTAAAAAATAAATAGTGAGCTCAAGTAGAGTTCATGCTTGATAAGGCACTGGATAAAAAAACAAAAACCCTTCCTTGGGATGGGGTTATTTCACTGTTTCCCTAAATGACTTTGGCAAAATCATGCAGGAAAACAAGGCAGAGCCATCATTTAAGTTTTGCCCCAGGGAGTATCAGCTCAGAGTGGACAGAACCTCCTGGGGTACACAGGAGCTCAGGGAAGTCCCCCGTTGCAGAAACACCGGCTGAAAGAAGAAGAAAAACAACAAAAACATAACAAAGAGCCAGCATTAGGGCAGTCACCAATCCTGGCCAGCTTTGCTGTGGGAAGGAGCACAGTAAGTTGTTTGCTCGGACTTGTCCTGGCTTTTTATGAGCTCAGGGTAACATCATCCAACACCACACAGCAGTGACTGTGCAGCACAACTTGCCTTTCCTTTATTCCATCCATCACTTCCAACTCTCAGCAATAAACCCACAAAGCCAGCAGAGGCTTTAAAAAGTTAATGAGAAAGATGTAAGGAAAAAATCTATGACTGTTTGTTCCAGAGCCCTGCACTGCTGGTGGTTCATGCTCTGAGCTGCTGTGTCAGTTCCACACCAAGGGGTTTTACTGCTCCGGCAAGGAATCCAGTGTATTATTAGTAACCAAATCTTTGTGTCCCCAGTGCTGCTTTTTGACAATAATAATGCCTGAGAGGTTCAGGACTGGCTCTAGTTTCAGTTTTTCAGCATGAACTAAGATCCATAACAAAAGCCATTAATACAGTTTGAGTTTCAAATAAAGGTTTGCTTATTATGCAGGTCCTGGTCTCATGACTCTTCTGTGCTTCTGAGTTCATCAAATGAAGAACAAAATCAGAAACATTACGAGTGGTTATCATTTCGGTATTAAAGATCCAATGTCCTTTCAAAAGGAACCGTCACAGAACTGGGTGAATGTGAAAATCTGGAAAACAATTTTCATTTATCCAAACCACTGTGCTTGTAGTCAGAAATTTACCTCGATCACTGACACAAACCACTTCTAAGGAAAAAAGTCTCCATAGATTTAGCCAACCCAGGTAAAAGGTATTATTGAAATATGCTTTGGGAGTAATGAGTTTTGGTCACCACAGATAAGCATTCTCTACCACCCCACCCCACCCCACACTTTCAGTTCCTTTACTCAAAGCCCTCTGCTCCTTTAGTATGAAATCAAGAGTATTCAGTTTTAATACATCCTGTGCTTTTCCTTAAATATTTCAATAACTTTTATACCATACCTTACCCACAAACCAAAATTTTTTCTTAGAGCAACATACAACATTCCGGATATCTTTAAATATAGAAATGTTGGGATTTCTCCCTTAACATATGGAAAACTTGGTTAAGGTAGGCATGCGGCAACCAGACAGCTCACATCTGACATGCCAGAAATTTACGTGCTTCATATCAAAATATTAAAACATGTTTAATTCTTTGTCTTTCAGACAGTGAAAAGATTTCAGAGTAAGAATGAATTAGGCTTTTAAATCCACTGTGATTACTCTGTAATCTATTTGATCACAATACGTAAGTAAAGATGTTACCCTATTTCTGATAATATTAAATTAATATAAATGATAGATATACTGATATACCAGTTAATAGCATTTTACATCACCAGGGAAAAAGTAAGATCCATGAACACCAAAGGAGGAGCCTGCTTTCACACACTTCCAAGTATGTCCCTGTTGTTTGGGGTGCACGTTATTAATTTCTACTGCTTTAGTTCTTATTGTGGTGTGTTTATTCCCCTTCCCTTTCCATCAAAAATGAATAATGGGCTGTTCCTGCTACTACTGATTTCAGTGAAAGTCTTTGTGCTCTGTGTCACACCTCACTGATGCAGGTTTGATTCATACAAATAACAACAGGCATATTTTATACCAGTTTTCCAAAAGCTGAAAAAAAATTATTTTTCATTTCTAGAGGAATATATTTAAACATGAACTTTGTAACAGAGATCAAAAAGAATTACAAGATGAAGCAGAGCAGCTATTTATTTTGCTGTGAAGTCCAGTGAATTTAATTCACAGACTCCTGCTGGTTTAGAGGTTTTGCATCTGGACCTGGCTGAGATGAAGATTGTGATTTTATTGCTTTCATGGCAACCAATGACTTTGAATCCCTCTGTTGCTGACATTGAACAGCATTGTTTAAAAATACCTATCATTTAGTTCAAGTTTTTCCTACCAAAAGAGAGGCCCAAACACTATTTAAATAATTAGGAACAATATAAATAAAGAGATGCATATCTATATACGTACATATATATATATATATAGTATATAGATAGATAGATAGATAACACTGTGGGATTTGATTGGGTTGTTTTGAGTTTTAAATACTAATTTGAAAGGGCTCAATACATAGCTGCTCCTATGTAGGACCCAATTTTTATTTAGATCACAAATACAAAGTGAAGATGACTGAGGATGATGCATGGTCCATAACAGTGTCCCCATAAAGCTCCCTGTCTGTACAGCAGCGAGACTGTCACCCCAGATAATGACAACTGTAGGCCTGGGAGATTTTCAATCAGCCTTCATGTGCTCTGTATCATGATCTAGTGACATTTTTACTTGTAGGGCATGGCAACAGTAAATCATGCACTATGTCTGCACACATATGTCACTGGGGAAGGCTAACACAAAGCAGTCCTTTTCTCAGGTGACAGACACTTGGTGAACAGACACAGGGATGCCAAGGACCATGTGGAACCCCCCCACCACCCAGTGCTGCTCTACCCTGAAGTTCTTGTGCAGGGGCTCAGGGAGAGGCTCTCTCCTGAAAAGGCTCGTCCCTACTCCCCCAAATATGTTCCTCCAAGAATGCAGCACCCCCAGCCTCCTTCTTTGTCCAGGAGGAACTAAAGCCCAACTCCTCACACATGAGGATTCAGGTGACAGGATGTAAATGCACAGAATGGGGGTTTTTTTGTGCTGTGCAACAATCTGTTGCTGAGTTTCTTTAGGAAATGTTTTAATCCCATCACCTCTAGCTTCCACCAGGTGTGATGGTTGTTGTGGCAAGGCCTTTTTGTTGAATGACAAAGTACTGAACACATGACGCCTTGAACAAGCACACCACCACCTCCCTTTTTTATTTACTGAAGCCAATTTTCTTTTCTCTCTCTTTTCTAATATATGCTTATCTATGCAAGGTATAATACATGAAATTTGTCTTTTCAATCCAACATGGTTTCACTTCAACTTTTCCCTCACCTGAAATGCAAATTTATCCTACAGAACCAATGGGAGATACAGGATTGGGTGATTTTTCATATGTACAAAGAATTTATGATCTTGTAACACATACAGAAATTCACTGAAAAAAATCCATCTCTTTGATTTCACCCATGAAAATGTACTAAAATCTGAATATATTTAACTTTCTTCTACCCATGCTCTTTCTACTGCTGTGGATTTACTTGTGCACAAAACCAAGGTTGCAGCTGGGTACAACTGTTTTACAGGACCATAGTCTGTTTTATAATGAGTATTCTTCCTCTTCCGTGCTGTATCTTCCATTTTCATTATACCTCAATTAATGCACTGAAATATGCCAAGCGGTTTCACAAGGAATATGTTTCTCATTTTAATTAGTTTAGCATCAAAGGGTTTAGGCTGGCATTTTCTAGGTTAGTGTGTAGGGTGTTTATTAATTTGTCTGTGATGCCTTCTCTCATTAGTGTTTAATGGAATTTCAAGCAATCCCAGCAGCTAGTAGATAATTTATTTTTAAACACATTTTTATCACTGTATTAAACAATCAGACTCTCTATTGTTTCTGAATAATCTGAAGTGCTTCTTTTATCTGCAGATTGGAAAGCTGCTACACTCTGAGCCCTGACTGCACAGGGCTGAAAAAGAACCATTTTTTATTTGAATTTAGCGTGACTGAAAAGCAGCTGCCCAACAAGCCCTGGGATTTGGATCTTCCAATATTCCCTTTACAAAGAACGTGGCCAAAGCAAATGTTACCCAGTCCTGATCCAGTTAATCCATTTACTGTTAGAAAAGGCTCCTGCCACACCCTAACAAAGCACAGGACCTTTGTGTGCTGGAAACCTGCTCCACCATCATGCTCAAACCAACACCAGTTCTCACCTCTGCTGCCAATGGCTCTTCCCTCTCGCTTTATTCTAAGGAGGCCCATTCCCGACTATGCAAATACTCATCAGCGAAGAATATATCAATGTCTACTAACCATTGACCCAGAATATTGAGTTTAGACTTTCTAGAGTTTCAGAAACCATTAAAAATGTCCAAAATTTAAAAAGAAATCAAGTACTCACATCAAGTGAAGCAATATTTTAAACATGAGCTTGTGATCCAAAATGATTTTTAAAGAATCCCATCATAATCCAAATAGACTTTTCATTACTTTCTGAATGTTTAAATTATATATTTGAAAACAAGTGACATATTTAGCACTATAATGAATGGTGAGAGCATAATTTCAAACAGAAAGTTTTTAAATCTAGTAATAATCTCTATGGGGAAAACAAAACCAGAGATTTTCTATTTTTACAAGGGTGAATAAAACCCAAGAAAACAGAATAGGTTTTCCATGGACATGGACAATCTGCAGTAATCACAACGCATGGTTTGGAATATAAAATATGAATTCCAGTGTTTGATGGAGGTGAAAAATAACTGTGCGAACAGATCTGAAGTTGGTTTTGTTTTTACTCCTCTGACATCCTCTTCTCTCAAGCCTATATGAATAAAGAACTGTGTCTTCTTGATCACAGTGCCATGAAATCACATTTACATTCTCATTCCCAGCTCATGTTCTTGTTTCACTTGGTTTCGTTTGCCAGATGAGTCAAAAACTGACTGCAGCCACATGTGTTGAAACAAGGCTCAACAGGCATTAAACAAGTTCTCATAGGTTTGTCAGTGTTCCATGTGCTGCTAATGTTCTGCTAAAGAAGAGAGCTCAGCATTTCACGTGTCCTCTTGATTCGTCCCTTCTGCTCCAGAACAGACAGGATGACAAAACAATTGGGTTGCTGTTGTCCAGACTGGATATTTAACATGTCCCTGATATTTACAGTGCTCTCTAGCCTCTGCTTTCCTCTTTGTCCCTTCTGCTCCTCTTCTCTGGAAAGGGATTCTCTTGCTTTCCCCAATAGCACATAATTTTGCACAGTCCTCAGAGATGCTTTTCCCTGGGTTATCAGTTTTCCCTTCTTGGGGGTACCAGAAATAGAAAACCTCTGTAAAGACAGTTTCCAGGGGTACAAACTCTGCAGTCCCCTGTAGATAACCCAGATGCAGAGCTCCTCAGGTGGATGGTTTTGTATCTCTGGGTGTCAGAGAGTTTGAGATCCTTGTCACAGGGAAAGCCCTTCTGTCTCTGGAAGCTTTGAAATCAAAACCAGAAATCACATCGACCCTCACAGAGCTCTGTGCCATGGAGGGGAACCAGCTCCTGTCTTAAAAGCATAAATGGTGAGGAGAAAGAGAACCAGTACAATACTCTACTTTGGCAAAAAACATCCCAATCTGAACATTTACTGTAACTTTTACAGGATCAAACACTCAACAAGGATGAGCAGTGAGGTCAGTATGGTAGGAAAGATCAAGAAAATCTATCACTGGACTGCCTGAGTAGCTGTTTCTCAGGAAAGTTGTTATTTTCTCTAGCAACAATTCCAGAAGTGTTTAAAATATCTTTTTGAAAAGTAACTGTAGCCGATTAACTAGCTCATTGCTTTCACTACATCTTACCCCTTATCCTGTTGCTGGGCATCCCTGAAAAGAGCCTGGCCCCATCCTCTTTGCACCCAGACACTGCTGTGAAATGCCCAATGATTTGCACCTGCCTCACCCCATGTTCTTTCGGAAGAAAAAAAAAAAAAGCAGTTTTGGTCTCCCTCATTTTGTGATGCTCTTCATCTAAAATAAAAGCAATTCCGTGGGAATTGTGTTGTATGGGAGAAACGCAGCATTATCAGTGCAGAAAATGTGTCCTTCGGCATAGAGTCCTTGAGTTTTTCCTTCAAGGAAAACAGCAGCCGGAAAAACAATGAGGCTTGGCACTCAAGGAAGGCTCTTGAAAGGCTAACAAATACCAGCTTGCATAATTAAGATTACCTTTCTGTTAAACATCAAGATCACATGAATATGAAATAATGCCACATTTATATGCTCAATTAGAGAATTCAGTTTTCTTCCAAATACAGGCTGTTAAAAGCAGCAAGGAAAAAATTCAGCATAATGGTAATATATGTTAATTTTTGCTAATTGTATGAACTGTTGGGATCATGCTTTATGTAAAGCCCTTCCACGCCTCCCAGATTTGCTTGTAAGCTACAGTACTAAAATTGAAAATGTTCCTGTATATGTTTTCACAGGGAAGTTACTAATTGCTATGCATTTCGTTCTGCTTTCTTCTATCCTACCAATGCAAACAGAGCAGGAGCGTGGGTTTACCTGATTAAACAGAACCTCCTCCTGAAGGAGTGCTCTTGGAGCAGAAGCTACAAACTGATTTTGTTGTTCTTTCAGAAGGAACAATACAATTTATCCTGTATGAGTTCAGTAACACCCCAGACAGATGATACTCCCAGCATGCCCAAATCTCAGATGGTAATTTAGGGAGCCCACACTTCAGAGCTGCCAAATCCTGATCTATCCCTGCTCCCTGAGTTGCTCCTGCTCTGCAGCTGTGCCCAAGTTTACCAGCCCAAGGATTATGTTCACAGGGGGATAAGAGATTCTTCCTCTGGCAGCACTAGGAAAAAATCTCTCATTTCCTCTAAGCTCAACTTTGATTTAAGGAGTCTGATATAAGAACTGCTGAAATAGAGGACTTAACTCAAGAAATAGGATCTTTTAAAGCCTATGTGAGGCAAAAAATTCTCATTTCTGCAGAAAATCTTTGCAGCATCTTAGCAGGCTTATGTTGGTTGGTGGGTTTCTGGAGGCAGTCACTGTGCTGTAGATCAAGCTTCCTCAGGATAAAATTTGAGCACACAGAAATGGAGAACAGACTTAGAAATCCAGACCACAACTGGAAACTAGAACTTCCATCCCAGTGGAAATAGAAAGAAACTTTGCTGTGTGTCAGATCTGAACTGAACACCGAGTTTCCACATTTTCAAGTGAGCAGAAAGTCTCAGTGAAAAATTCCCAGGAGCATGGAAACATTTCATTGAAAGGGTAATAACAAGGGACAATGTATAAGAGTCCAAATGGAATGAGATGAAATACAATGACAAAGTCGAATCCTACACCAACTTACACATTTTTCCACCTGTTATTATTAAGAAGTCCCTGTATCCCTGAGAAACACATTTTGATTCATCTGTATTTTCTGACAGGACACTGTTGTGTCAAGAATTTTTACCCATGCTAGTCATTACATTTTGAAGACTTTGTGACAATAATAGGAATGTTCCCTACAATGAGTCAATTCCCTCAGAATGATGAGACAGAAGACGCTTTCACTAGAATGAGACAAATTGAATGCATGGCAAACTTCCTAGGATTTCTGAATTTAAATATTAACCCCAGAGATCCTTTTAAAAACTCCTGAATTTCTAGGCATTTAAAGTGCATTACTTTTATGATCAGGGATAAAATTCTATAGACAGGAAACAGGGGATCCTCAGTTAATACCCTTCAATGTCTCATTTTCATCAAAATCTATTTCAAAATACATGTGATCAAGACAGAATCTTCATCTGAGATGGAGTTATTTTACAAGGCAAGTACATTTAATTGCCTTTTGCCATGATCAAAGTTGAGTCAATTTGATTTTGCCAATAATTCATGAGCTTTCATGACTATGCATGAATTTTCTGTACAGGTTGGCATTATTAAATTTGACTTTTCCCAAGAGCAGGGAAATTATTGAATGAAAAGGGAATTAAGAAGATTAACAGGTGATAAATAAATGGATACAAAGGGAATCCTGTCACTAAAGCTGGTTTGGTACAAATATCCCCTTCCTGCCCCAAGATTCACTCACTGCCAGGTCCCAAGTTGCTGTTTGCTCTGATGTCTTTTGGTTTTGTGAATATCTTGATGAAAGCCTTTCCAGCCAACACTAATGTGAAGCAATTTATGACAGCAATAGCATTCAATTCTACTGTGCCAAAATGCCCTGACCCTCATCATTTTAAAATAATTCCTTTTTGCTTTCATCAGCTGAAGATCCCCATAAGTTTGCAGCTCACTGGAAAGTAAAACACTGACTATGCACTTTGTTTCCTTCAAAGAGAAAGCCTATCTGTCATTCATGTCATACATAGTTGTCTCCAGAAGTAAAACATTCTGTTCATGTAGGGAAACTGCCTGGAACCACAAAAGACTGATTTTCTTCCCTGAGTAATTCTGACACATTTGATGCTAGCATCTGCCTTGGTTTACATGCAGCATATGCATTAGGGATCTGATAGCCCGTGTCCAAATTGTGCTGAAGCATCTCTGAAGAAATGGATGGGTTCCTCATCCATTAAAAATTAGGACAAACCTCCCTGAACAGCCCCTGATTCACTTCAAGTGAGGTACCCATCCTCTGCCATGTCTGGGATTTCAGTCTGGACATGTGTCTCCATTAAAAATTTCAGTCTGCAGACTCTAGTCCCAAGGAGGGTATCAGGCTGTGAAAGCACCCAGCACCCTCAGCTTGGCTTTTCTGGGAACATTCAGCTATGCTCAGTCTCTGACCTGGGATTCCCAAACAAAGGAATATTTTCAATAGGGAACATCTTNCCTGAAATCTATAATAGGTAAGTGGTATTAGTTGAATTTTTCAGGTTTATGATATTGAAGAGAATTGAAGTTCTGTGTTTCAGACATGTGGAAGGATAGAAATCAGAGTTCTGATAATTCTTCAGGAAAGTGAATTGTACACTAGGCAAATAAAGTAGGAAACTAATGCTTGAGAAGGGCAGCAAAAGAAACAACAACAAAAAAAGGCTGTCAAACATTCAGAATACCAAAAAACCCCATTCAGAATACCAAACCACTCCCTGCACCGCTCTCTCTTGAGCTAGCACCAGACAAAGGGGGTACAAAGAGAAACATCCAACATAAAAATGCAGTTTTCTCTTCAGGGAAACAAATAACCTTAATAGAAGGAAAGTGAGGAGGAAATACTACATCTAAAAATCTAGTGGCTCACTTGGAAATAACACTCCCTGGTTTTCTTTTGAAATCTCCCCCATACATATGCAGTACAATGAATTATATTGAAATGGATGAGCTCTTGTCATCGAGTATTTGAAAAGTGAGTTGAGGTTCACTTTAAATCATTCCTCTGCCAGAAAACAGATAAAAAAAGAGGATCCAATAGTTTCTACCCTGAAAGCCATTTCACCATAAATATATGTCTCCTGTTGACAATATATTGGAGGAGCTTGTTTACTGTTCCTGTGGTATTAGATAGTCCCCAGCCACTAAGCTATATTCTCACCGCAATATGTATTTTAGGTCATGATGTATAGTAAAGTAATTATGGTTTTAGAAATACTTGTACTTTCCCTTGATGAATTAAGAAAAACTGAGAGAAAAGAGCAGATAGCACATGATACAGAACTCTGCTTCACAAGTGTTTTTGGCAAATGGCGTTGCTGCACAGACTCTGCTCTGGACACTGTCTCTGCTTGCGGAAGGACAAAAGTCATGTTTAATGTATATTTTTTCCCAGTAAGCTTGTTATATAAAAATAAACACTGTTCATGGAGGACTAGACATGATAAGGCACTCAGAATAACGGTAACCTAATTTCAGCTAATTTGCTTTCTCCCTCCCTTTGTACAGAACAGGTTATTACTCCTGAACATGCAAACAGTAGCAGCATTATCTTATTACTTTCCCTGCCATTTCAAAAGTCAGGCCATGGTCATGGTCATCTGTGTAACAACCTTGAGAAACTGGTGCTTCCCTTTCACAAAGATATGAGCAGTGGAAGACTTGATAACTCAGAACTGTACTCAATAGCCATCAATCCCCATTTTCCTAATAATGATAAATACATTATGTGTCCAACTGATGGATGGCTCAGGCACTGGCTGCTTCCTGGCTTTAGCATCACTATGACAAATAAATATGGATGTGCTGCAGGTGAGCTTGGTACTTGTGCTTTTTGTTTGGGTTTTTTGAAGAGAAATATTCAGTCTTCTTCAGTCTTCCTCACAGATATGATCTGATAAAATTAACTTCAAGCAATATCCATGAATAAACAGTCAAATAACCTAGCAACAATTTTTCTAGCAAAGCTAGAAAATGATCTTCCCTGCCAGCAAACTGCAGACGTTTCTTGCAACAATGAATGCACATATTGGTGAGAAACAATAGAAATTATTTGCCTGAATTTTCAAAACCCAAGTACTCCATTCAAACTAGAAAGTACATACTAAATATGACTAAATAGATATGTGGGGAAAGCAATGATTGTATATGATATTGTGTTAGAACAAGGATTAGTATTTTGCAGGGTAGAACATGAACATTTAATAGACTGTTCTCATCAATATTTGAAGGATTATTATACACACACATGTACATAAATACACACCGACATGCTAATTTCTAAATTAAACACTTTTTGTCTACCACACTACAAGCTAAATTATCATTTTCCCTCTGAAAGCACACCACCTTATTGAAAGTCCATTATGCTTTGGAAGAACTGGGCCCCTGGGAATTTTGAGGCACACTTGCTGTGCAGCATTTCAGCTGTGAGGTTTGAATAAAGGTTTAAAAGGAGCCCTAAATTCAGGAAAGAATTTAATACTAAAATAATTTGCATCAAGTCATTCCTCTAAATAGTGTATTTATATGACAATAGGTCTCCAGAGTGCTTGCCAGAGAGTAGGACCCTACTTTCCAAGGCTGTCCAAACATACAGACTTCAGCTACACCCAAAAGTTCAGAAGGAAAAAATAATTCTCAAGCAATTTTCTGTACCTCTTTCGAGAGCTACTGCTTGAATCTGCTGTTCTCCTGCTGAATTCTGAGTTCCTTGTAATTAGATTAGACATATTTCTGCCACACATTTGCTTTAAAACACTGAATGCCTGTTGGATTACAAATCACTTGTTCCAACATATGTTAAACATTCCATAGCTCTTTGAGCATAAAACAAACAGCTGTAGTTTTAACAACACTTATTTTCAGTGATAGGTTTTAATGACATAGAACTGGAACTCAGAGCACTGTTCAGTCCAGTAAAAACTATTAATAGCCATGGATCATGGATATAATTCCTACAAATGCAATTTGAAATACTGGTATGTACAATTTTAATATTATTATTCTTCACTGTGGGCTGCTAAACAGATCTCTCTCAATACTGTTTCACTGATTCAAATCAACTCTAATTAAAATCTCTAAAGCATTTGATCATGCAAGACATTATGTGAATGCCAAGGATTTCTGCTGCAATGCAACTTTAACAAGTAGTCCTACTATTGATTATTTATGAATCACGAAAAGGTGTTTGATACTTCACAGACATACAAAATGACAGATTTTCTGTCCTTGTATGCTTTATAAAATAGAGGAATATAAAAATAAGTGTATTGGTTTGCTTTTTGTCAGTTTATCTTGACATAACATCATCCTAAAGATTTGCATCATCAGAACAACTTGGTGGATCTAAACAGAATCTTAAAACTCTTTTGATTTGAAGTGAGCTGTATTTTGATGCCAAGTACAGAGTCAGCCACTTGATACTTTAAAAGATGTTTAAAGGCTTAGGATAAACAATTTAAAACACTCCAGCTAGTTGCCGCAGAAAATATGAGATTTGCTTTAGAGAATCATCTTTTATTTTTCCAAAGACAGTAATTCTAGCATTACTCAGAGGGAGTTTTTCTTCCTTTAGGTATGCAAATCAATTTTATACATATCACTAATTAGGTTTATAATGAATATGCATTTGGAGGAGATGTTGGCCTATTTGCTCATTAACTGAAGGGTGAAGAGGCTGCCTTGTGATTTGCTCTCTTGGTTCAGTATGTTGCACTCTCAACCACATACTGCCTACTCTGGTACTTTCTGTCGGGTATGAGTCTGAGGGGCAAACGTTATTTTAATGCTGGAGAGGGTGTGAACTCCCCACTGCTGTGGTGGAGGTTGCAGACAGCCACCACGGGGGGTTCAATCTTCGAAATATTTAGAAAGTCTCTACACAAAGCTCACGTCACCATTTGGGGTCTGAGATATAGTTGCTCCTATAACTTACCTTCTGCTGTTTTTCATAATTAGAGATCGTAAATCTAGCACTCTTGTTTCGCACACTTGTCAAAGTCCTCCTTGTCCAGTATATTTTATTAGAAGATACTCCCACATAAGCCAGACTATTTATAGGTGCTTCATGTGAATGCTAAGTAGTCTGCTAAATAATAAAAACACTAGGAGACAGACACTGAAAGAAAATATTAAAGGAAAAGAACATGCATGGAAGCAATTGGCCAAAATCAAGAACAGAGGCTACAGCTTCAAGAAAATTCAGGAGTTTCCTATGAGAAGTTTTTAATTTAAAGCACTTGAGTGTAACCCCACATGTGGCTCACCAAACCAGGCTGGAAATGGACCTGGTAGGTTAATAAATGACAGGTTAGAAATAACTGACAAGTGCAATCACCAAATAGTCTCATGACAGGTTGCACACAGGCTAAGAATGTATATTGCATGATTCCAACTAAAAGAATGGAAATCAGCATTCCTTGAGGATTATGCATTCCTTGCATAACTTGTTCTTGGGGCTGCCTTCAACTCCATCTTCTCCAGAATGCCCAGCTCATCCCAGCCCTAATTCTTTCCCAAAACCCACTGCTACACAAGATCTTTCCCATACAGCACAACTATACCCTCTCTGAATAACTGAGGACCTGGTTTGCACTGTAAATACCTGCGCCTGCAGTTTAAAAACAACCCCCCAATCAGCTGCAAACTGAGAAAAAGAAATCCTCACAGAAAAAGAAATACTACGCAGAAAGAAAAGAAATCTTGAACTCCATTGCATCAGCTTTTACAGTCACTTGATGGGAAAGGCACATCTTATCACCTCATCAAAATATAGGCACATTATTATTACTGTTTTATAAAACAAACCCATGTTTGCATCTTACCAGGTAGGGGCATTAATGCTCTACTCTTTTACGCAGCTTCTCAAGTCGCTTTAGCAAGGAAGGTGTTGTTATATTCATACTCCCCATGCAGAGCATAAGGTCATTTGTCCATGGCACAGCTTGGAGCAGAGTCAGATGCTCATTTCTTCTTCATTTATGTACTGCACTCGACTGCCAATGCAAAGCACTCCTGTAATGCACACTGTGACACTGGGAATACAGATATAAAGCTCTTATTGCAGCTCTATTCCTTAGCGTTTCTAATACGGATGGAATTGATGGTGAATAGGTCAGACCTTTCTCTATCAATATTCCTTTAGGAAACAGCCTTTGCTGGTGGTAACAGCACATCATCACACCACTTCCCAGAGCATCTATTAGGGAAACACAGAACACAGCCCCCTCACTGACATCCCACACTGAGCTATTTGCTGCCTTCAGGTGTTTGTGGAAGGGCTGTTTAGCATAATGAGAGCCAGCTATGCTTGCCATGAATTTCACAGCAACCTCCAAGAAAATCTATGGGGAAACTATTGGCTGGAGTGGTATGCCAAGCAGAGTTTTGGCTGCACTCGTGTGCATCATGACTCGCAGACATGAGCATATTTGGGACCCAACTGGCCTCAGCAACAGAAAGAGGGAGGAATAAACAGTTTGGTTGATTCAGTATTGGGTAAGTAGTACTGGTCACTTAGCAACCTTCACTTCTTGGAGAGATACAGATGGTTAAACACCCGCAGCAGTCTTCAAATCACGGACAAAAAGATTTTTCTTTCATGCCTGTATGGCACTCCAAAAGCTTCTTCCATTTTACACAGCTTCTTATGTTCCATCCCTGCAAAAGGGAGGAGAGTCACCAATCAATTGCTGAGAGCAAGGCTGGAGTAACCTATTCAGTCACAAGAGAGAGTTAAAATGAATGTGAACACAGTCTTGGGCACTGAGAATTTTCCTGGCAAAATTTTTTTGTTTGACTTCCTTTTATGTAAATATGTTGCCAGGAAATATCAATCTGTGATTCAGTATAACAATCACGTTTAGGCAGCTAGAAAGACTGTGAATAAAAAAAGATACTCCCTTGACTCTTCCTAGTTACATTTGTTAGGTATGATACATATTGATTATTAGCAATCTATCAGCATCATATTAGCTGTTTTTCCTCCTTCTGTTAATTTCATACACAGTATAAAAATTAGATAAAAAACCACAATGCAATCATTTATTGCTGCACACTACTGGATAAGTTGTATTTTTTGTTATGTTTATCACATGGCAGAGACCTGGGTGTAATGGTGTCTTGGTTTGAAAGACAGGTGTCTGCTAAGGAAGGCAGGAGCCTCTCTTGGAATGGAAAATATGACCCCCTTCCCTCTGAATTATTATAATTTTGAAATTAGGGGGCTTTCAGGAAAAGATATGGGAAAAGGAATAACAGTTCTTTTCTACAGTGTGTATGTGTAACAAGGCAACCAAACACCAGCGGCGGCAGGACAGCGAACCACCCAGGCAGGAGCGGCGGGAGCCCGCTCCCCGCTGCCGCAGTTCCGCTCGCGGCCGCCAGGGGCGCCGCTGGCTCCGGGCCGGGCACGGCGGCTGCGGCCATTCCCGCGCCTGCAGGGGGCGCTGTGGCGCGAACCGCAGCCGTCTCCCTCACGCGGTAATGGCGGCGCAGCCGCGGGTGGGACGGGGAAGGGGCTTCCTTTACAAAGCCCCAGGAGCAGCCGATCCCCGTGCCCCCTCTGCATAGCAAAAGGAGCTGTAGCACGAACCTCGGAGGAGCAAGCCGGGAGGGTAGGGATGAGCAAAGTCTCGGAGCGGTAGATGAGATGTATCAGAAACTCCGTGGCTGTAGCTGGAACCGCGGGCGCCCCGGCAGGTGCGAGTTACAGTGCAGCAAAAAGCCCGGAGCAGTGGCAAAGAAATGGCCGGGCTGGGGAACGGCCGCCTGGCTCCTGAACACGGCAGGGAGAGGCTCCCTTGGAGGGGGAGGGGGCTGGAGGGTCTCGGGCTTTTCCCCTGAGGCACCCGAGCAGATGGTGAAAGTCCTTCTTTTAGTGAGCTAGGGTGTTAATGAGGTCCCAGTTCAGTGGTTGCTCCCACGAGCAGAGGCTCACCCACCACAGAAGAAGCAGGAGTGGGCTGGCTCCTGGCAGTGGCAATGATTTCCACCCCCTCCTCCCCCCAAAGAACTCCTAAACCCCAACAAATGGGCAGCTTGTTGGCCTATGAGAGCAGGGCAGCATCCCTTGTGCTGCCACTGACCCAGGTGCAAATTCAGGAATGCCACTTTGCTTCCCTCTGCCTCTGGGTGGATCCACAGCCTAGGAATCGATGTGGCTGATGTATGGAGGACATGGATATTCTGAGGGACACTATTACAGTGACTGAGGTACTGATCCCATTTTGCAGAGGAGGAACAAAGCTGATGAGCTCACATTCCTCTTTCCAGCAGCACCAAGTGTCATTCTCTAAACTGATAGCAAAAAACGAAGTTAGACCGGAGGATTTCTTGACTCAGTACATCTATGAGTCCAAAAGTGAATGAGGAGTTACAGAGATTAGACATTTGCAAGAATATCAGTAATATCTAGTGTTCTGATTATAAATTCAAGCCAAAAACCTCATCCCTTAAATACTCTAGAAGGCATATAAACTTCTGTGCTTCGGAGAAAGTTTAGAGATTTTTCCTGTCTTGGAAGATGGGAAAAACTTTCCCCCTAGAGTTCCTTAGACTGTAATTGCCTTTCATTTGTGTTTGCCTGTGAAGCCTGTGGTATAAACCCCTTCTGTGACAGATATGGGCTACATAGACACTGCACTGATCCAATGCATTAACTCCCATGTTTTTCTGTTCTGGAAATACTATCAATTTTATATAAAACTTTCTGCTTTCCTTCTTCATCATCTTTACCACATGAATGAGCAGGCAGAGAGGTTTAATCTCTCTCTTTTGAAAGACTGAAGACAGCATTCCAGCCCGCTACTGATCTGTTCAGGCTCTTTTATCTCTCTAATGGTCAATGCTGACATGTACTTAAAGAGGCTGAGAAAACAATGACAAAATAAACACTGGCTAAAGAAAAATCATTTCTGCGACTGATTAGATAGCTCAGGATTTCTGCACATTACTGAGTCCTCTGTGACTCAAGTCTGCTGTGATCCACCCAGACACAATGACTTTGATTGGCTGTGCAGTTTATGGCAATTCCAAATGTCCTTGTTGATTCAGACACTGACTGACATTTTTCTGCATGGTCAAACATAATGTTCAGCACTTCTTTTGCTGTTACAGCAAATGTAGTTGTGGGTGAATTAATCATCAGATGACTGTGTGCTTGATTTGCAACCATTATGACAAAGAATCATAGAATCACTTAGACTAAAAAAGAACTTTAAGACCATAAAGTCCAACTGTGTGTCAATTATAACTTCCACAAGAAGGACACCTCTTTTGTTGTGAATATTCTTTATGCTTTATAAGTGTTGTTATGACACCAAGGTTTTTGGTTTAGGTGTCGTGGTTTTTTTCCCTCAACAACTTAATAACCATTTTTTGGGCATTTTAATGTGTTCCTTTGCACATGTGCACAAGGATGTGAGGCAGTGCCTGAAGTTGCATAACTAACAGCTCTATGGAAGCCACGCCAGCAAAAAGTTGAAATCCGCTTTGTGATGTCGAAAATCCATTCTGGTTAGGCTTTATTCTTCCTATATAGTCGGATTCAGGTAGAGAATTCTGGGATCATCTTACACAAATTGTCACTCTCCTGTTGTACCTTGTTTGTGCTCTGTTTTTAAGAAGGAATGGTGGGTTTTTCCCATGGTGATGTTGTGATCAAAAACATTAGCAACCAAGCACTTCACACTTCAGTCATCTAAACTAGATGCATGTTTACATGACTACATGAAAAGATACATAAAGAAAAAAAAAAGACTAGGAGCTAATTAAAGATGCTCCTGGACTTGACTAGCTGTATAAAAAGACGTTTCTTTTTAAAGCACTTATAAAAATCTTAAACTTTCATAAAGAAGTTATGCTGAACCATTAGTAGTGACACCCTAAAATGTGATTTATCATCAGTACATGAAGGTTTTCTCTTAGGACAGAAATAGACTTCATGGCTTAGATGCCAAATTATATTTGACATTTAATTTACCATCTATGAAGCTGTAATATTTCACCTAAGCAGAAGAGGAAGAAAACAGCAGGAATTCCATTTGCCAACAAGAAATGCCAACTCTCCTTGCTCACAATAATCAGGTGTCTGAAGTACTAGATTATTGACCATAACAGAGTACATCTACACATGATGAATGTGATGAAATAGAGAGGATATTTTGTAGATAGAAATGAAGGAATAAAGCATATAACAGAAATGAGTGTCGTGGTTCTCACCTGCTTTTCCTGATTTGGTCTGTAGTAACACCATTGCCAGACAAATGCTGGTCCCAAGCAACAAGAAGTTCAGAACAAGACACATTTCCAGTATCAGCAGACTTGGAACTGGTCCCAGATGAGGAGCAGGGATGGGGTTTCTCATACAGTGGGATAAGGAGCAAGTGGAGTCACAGACTCTTTGTACATCAACTTTTTTCACAGTCACTATGCCTGAATCTTTTGTGAAATTTCAAAAGGCAAAGCTGGAGATGTTTCCAATAACTTCATGTACTGCAAAGAAAACAAACAAAAAAATATTTATTGAGAGCATTCCTCAGCAAAGGAAACCTGCAAACTTATCCCAGGAAGACTCAGGAAATAAACATGACTACAATTACACCTTGTTCCATATTTGTAGATGCCAAAGTGATTTGGATATTTGGAGCTATCTGAGTGAAGATTTCATTAATGGAGGACATAAAACTACTCTTACAGAGCATATGAAAATTGTTTAGCCTTCAGGAGCAAAAAACTATGAGCAAGAAAATTCAAAAGCAAGTAAATAATCAATTACAAAGAAGCTGTGTTTAGACTAGATGCCATGGGATTCTGTAGTAAATCAGGTTTCAAAATGACCATTTTCTTTACCTGCAAAAAGAAAACTTTGAATTTTGTTGTTGCACAAGGGTTACACTCTGGTGTCAGTGCAAGTGGTGCTGCAGGTAGGCAAAGAATGGATTCAGAAATACTTTCTTAAAACAGTAAAATACTGGTTACTTTCCTTTCATGCAAACTATTAATCTTGATATTATTATTAAGCAATCAAATAAATGTAGCCCATCTGTGAGGCAGTAATATAAATTGTACTTATTATACCCTTAATCAGTTTTGCTTTATCTGTCAGTGGCTATCAACTTAAACAATTTGTTTCGACATTTGCTCGTGGTGTCATGTGCAGAAGGGAAATTGGTTGGGATAGTTTAATTTCAGGATGTATAAGCTGAGGGCAATCATTAGACATTCAGGCAGCTCCATGTCTATGGCTTTACCTCAGAAGTTACTGATGTCCCTAGGCCTGATCCAGTCAAACAGGCTTGACAGGAAACACATCATTATTAACAACAAATATATATTATAAAGCAGCTTTCTTGCTTATATCCAGCCATTTCACGAAGAAAACAACTAGACAAATAAAGATGCTGAGATGCAATTTATTTTGAAAAAGATAATCTACAATGCAGTATCAGCATCAGGAACAAAACTCAATTTCCTGATTCCCAGTCCAGTCCTTTATCCACAACACATCATCTATATATTCCTTGCTATGTCAGGTGTTCTTATCTCAGAGCTGGATGGGTCAGAACAGCTGCACCTCATCCAACATTAACATGAAATCACTTTTAAAATGGTGCCTGTTTGATTGGACTGTACTAGATAAATCAATCTGTAAATAACGTAAAGAAAACAGGTTTCAGTATTTATAGTTATCATGAAGAATTTAGTGATGGCAGTACTGTATATCACTGACATTAATTTCATTAGATATAAATTGTACCAGCATGACATCGATATATTATCATTAAAACTAATGATCCATTGATTGCCATCCAGAAATCCAGTTAAGATGACAAATATTCTTCTAGGACAGACCAACGAATAAATATTAAAAGCATACAAAAGTCCAGGAGGTGAAGTCTGTATTCAGCTACGCCAAGGTTCATATGCCAGTAATATTTAAGTTAGGACTAGAGTGTGAATAAAAGGAGAGTTTGTGATGATTTGGAAGCTCACTATGTCAGAAGCAGCATGCCACCAATTTCCATGAGAAATCTCCTGGAGGATAGGAACTATCAGAGGAATTTCAAGTTGTAAAGGGGAATCTCTGCTGTGCCTCACCCAAATTCACACATATCTACATAGAGTCAGAAGTCACTATAGATTAGAACCATTCAGATGTAAGAAGGAAGACATTTTATTTGAGGAGTTTTTCAAATGCAATTACGTCAGCCATATCTAGACTCCTCCGTGATCACATCAGCTCTTTCTGAGACAAAAAATCTGCTGGTAGCTACCCAAGACCCAGTGCTAATAACCCCTAAGTGCTTAGCCCCAAATGATCAGAAGAAAATGAAAGGAAACAGCAGGAATTCCTCTGAAGAAATAGACTGAATCAACCTAAAATGCATTTTCGTTCATTGTTTACCTTAAATGTCATTCAGGACAAAGAACAATACAGATTCTTCTTTCGTCCCAGATAAAAAATCACTAATCTCCCTGTGCTGTAGACACAATTACTTGTATCTCTTGCTGTCCTTTGCTTTTGTTACATGCTTTTCCTACAATTAAACCTTAAAAGAATTGACCCTCCTTTCACCATAAACTGGAGAGACAGCTTCTGAATGTTTAATAAAGGTAGTAAAAGCAGATTAGACAGAGTCTTTTAACCCAGCGGTAGGAGCATCATCTAGATTTCAGCAGCTGTTTCTGGTTCTGCTGTTGACTTGCCAACTGAAACAGTTAAATTTGTCAAATTTTCAAAAGTTTAGAAAAACTTCTATTGATTTGCATCAGTGTATGCATATTTGTTGTAGGCCTAACAACCCTTTGTTTAAAACATTTGTTCGACTGAGGTGGCCACAAGGTGGAGAAAACTTATCTATTTGCAGATGTGAAAGACTTTCCACTTGTCCTTCATTTGGTCACCACCTGGCTGAACAAGCCTTTTAAACTTTCTGTTACAGTCCAGGGTAAAAACTGACCAAATCTCAAACCTTCACAGAGGGATTCAGCCGATTTAGGACTTCCCTCTCCCATTAGTCATAGGAGGTATCTGTGAACATCTTTATACAGCAAACACACATCTTTCCTCACCTGCTTGAACTCAGACGTTGTTTTTCTCCTCTTTCTGACTCAAGAAAAGAACATTTTCCCATTCCCCCTCTCTTTGCCTGGCCCAGAGACAACCATCCTCCTCATTTCACCATCACTTTGGCAATGCAAATATTGAGTAGGAGTCAAGATGTGCAGGAACCCGCAAAGCCCGTGTGACCAGAGACAAATGCAAATAGAGATGTGCAGGGCATCTCCCAAGGGGCAGGATACATATGTGCCTTAATTAAGCCTTTTTCTCCAGGCTAAACTGATTCATTGGGCCAATAGATACTGGGTTTAGGAGAGCATATGTCTAATTTACAAATTAGTGGATTACAGTAATATGTGTAACAACATATTAAATGAAGCATTAAGGTAATACAACCCAAATGACACATGATAAACTATATAAGCATATATACAAATTTGATTTAATATGTTAGCTTCCTTTGCCCTCTGCCAGTCTGATTGCCTTTGCATAATCCATGTTTCTAATTATCTCCTGGTATGCCTTGCATATAAATAGCTAATTAGATAGTGTCCCTGTCAGCTATGAAGTATGTAACATCTGAAAAAAATACTCCTTTGGAAATTTAATTTAGGATAACAGATTGTGCTATCCAACTGAAGAATTAAAGCTTTCAGTTTACTAATATGTTTGTGCATTTAATATCAACCTCATACTATTATATTAGTGCCCCCAAATGCATCCAGTAGTTCTATTCTTTTTTTAAAAAATCATTCTGTCAGAAGCTTCTACAGTAATTACAGCAAGATGCTTAAGATCTAAAAATCACATTTCAGAAGATGATTTTATATGTACATCAATTGTCTGCTGAATATGGGCAAAATAAGTGCAAAATTCTCACCTGCAGCTCTAGAAACTCCTAGAGCAAATCAGACAAAAGGGCTGGGTAGTGCTCTGTGCTCTTCCTGGCCATAGCCAGGTGTTCCAGGGAATGGGGATGTTCCAAGCCTGCCCGATGTGCGATAATCATGAGCATTGGGTTACCTTGCATCAAACTCCTTTTCTTCTCTCTTGCCTTGTCAGTTACTGCCCAGTTCAGATGCCACCCTGATCAATGCACACAGAACACTTCCAAGACTGTCCTACATATTTAAAAATAATAACAATAATTAAAAAAAAATGGTAATAAAATCTAGTTGTCCATCCTTCCTCACTTGACCTTCATTCTTGCACAACTATTTAGTTTATTTTTTTTTCCCACAACTTTACTGGGCTTCAACCCTTTTCATTTAATCAGTGCAAATCAATGACAGTTTTCTGCTGTAAAAATGCAAATGTGGAGTTATAGGTGAAATGCTGCTGCAACAATCACTTTCTCCTTGGCTCCAAGGTGCAGACATTAGGAAGGCCAAGGCTGGAAGGAGCACAGGCAGGAGGTGGCCCTGAGGCTGGAGCAGGTTGTGTGGCAAGGCTGATGCCGTGGATAAACAAACACTTTGCTCTCCTCTCAATGTACTGCTAAGACTTCCAAAGCCATATGTGAAATTTAAATCATATTCCTTATTCATTTTATGGGCAAGAAATGTTCTTTGGCTTTAAAAAGCTTTGTAGCGTCACCAATCCTGGAGTTATTTAAAAGATGTGTAGATGTGGGGTTTAAGGGCATGGTTTAGTGGTGGATCTGGCAGTGCTGGGTAAATAGTTTGACTTGATCTTAAGGGTCTTTTCTCACCTGAAGACCTCTATGATAAAAACATATATGTCTCATATACAGGTATTTTCATCATAAGCACTGAGCTTAAGTGCTTTATAAGAGTATAGAACATGAAATATTCTGAAAAATAAAAGTAAGACACAACCACACGATCCTCTACCAAAATTAAACAGGAAGATCACAATTTTTTCTTTAAATGATTAATGAATACTATATGGCAATTTAAAAAACACCACTGGATCTCTTATTCATGTTGTGTCTGGTAGGTAATATTAGTGGATATACTGAAAATCCAGGCCATTATGCTGGGAATAAGACCAAAGGCAACAAAATCCCAGTTTTGTGATCTCCAATTTCCATACACCACATCAGCTTCACCCCTGGTGCAGCCTCACTGCAAAAGTAGCTCAGTATGTTCTGTTGTGTGTATTATATAGCCCACGTAAAGGGCAATGATGCTCATTTTGGAGTAATTATGGCTAACAAAATACTGGGATTGCAAAACAAGTTCTTATAAATAGCTCAGGAATAAGCTTTAAAAATATGGAAATTAAAATCTTTTCATTCAGGGTGGAGATGACTTTTAAAAGCAATTGCTTCCTGAGCTCACACTCCTTTTTAAGAGCTGTCCCAGGTGCACAAGATCATAGGAACCTTTGACCTGCTCTGCACTCCTGCTTCAGACTATTCCTATCCCCATCAGCACATGGAAATGGGGAAGAGCAGCTTCCCTCAAGGAGGAATAAGACAAACCACAGGAAAGGACACACAGAGGAAAATCTGCCACAGAACAAGTAACAACCTGCACCTCCTGTAATGCAGAGGAATGTCTCTGTGTGCCCATAGCCAGCCAAAAGTCAGGGTGATTTGTCAAATTATTCATGAAAGCCTGATTTATGTTCTTAGTGGCATCCAAGCAGCTCTAGATTTTTCCCCTCTCCTGTACAGGTGCATTTGCTCATATGGAGACTTAATCCATGTTGTCTTTGCATTGTTGGGGTAAATGTTATAGAATAAGCTGGTAGGGCATTAACAAATTATTTAGTACAATTTCTACGGAATTTCTCAACTATTTCGAGCCTAGTATGAATATATTTGGCCTTTTTTTTTTAGCAGACATTTGTTGTAAGTGGGAAAACGTAGCTGGACTTCTTATAGTAAGGTAATGTTAATAATGTTTTGGAGACAGAACAGTATCCCCAGATCTCCTGGCTGTTACACACAAATTCGTGCTCTTATGTGCCAACATTTGAAACAACACTATCTGATCAGAACAAATGTGGGATCTTGGGATCCCATGCACCTTTTCTTACTTTGTTATGGAAGCCTTCTCAAACAGTTTGCTTCCTTACAATCAAAAAGATGAAAAATACGTATATACATCCTGGTTTTTTTCTGCTCTGCTCTTTGCTGCCATGACTGTGCTCCTCAGAGTCCCAACTTCATAGAAAATCCTTTCAGCATTAAATAAATACACACATTTTTAGGGAGTAATTGTTTATACCTGAGATATAAATTGGAAGTATCGGAATCTTTTGTAGTAGTGTGTTCATTAGTAGCAGGTTAGCAATACAAGTAAGAAATTCTGAGCATTCTTGATAAAACGAGGTAATTCATAAAATGAAGCCTTGCAGTAACATTTGGAAGGTGACAATGAGCATAAACCATCTAGGACTGAGTTCTAGAGACAACACAGCCCCTGGAGTTCCCTCTGTATGTGCAATCAGGCATCTGAAGACAACACCTTTCTGGTGAAGCATTTTCACTGGCAAACAGAATGAGAGCTTTTCCCACTTGTCTTTAGTATTTGCATATTACAGTCTTTTCCCCTCATGAGGGAATTTGTGCTTTTAATCTTTGAATATACCATAGCAACAAGCATTACTAGCACTAAATATATTTCTGTGATTATTTTGTATATCATCAGCAAGCTTAAATGAAAATGACAATGTCTAGAGATACTCTTTAGCTGATCGCTGTATTTATTCTGTATGTTTATGCACTGGCTGTCAAAACAGCTGTAAAATATGCATATGAGGATGCAGATTCCTTAGAAAAGTGAGGTAGTCCAGTCTACCCTATTTTAGATACGTTTTGCAGTGCCTGTGTATCTCCATTGATGTTTTTATTACCATCTAAAGTAGGGAGGTTTTTAAAGCTTTGTTGGATGTCAGTAAGAGGATGTCTATCTATCCAATTCACTTACCAATTTGTCTATTAAGTATTCACCAGGCTGTGACAACTTCAGTAAAGTGGAGGGAGCTCTAAGGGAGCCATGTGTTATTGATTTTTTTCTTTTAAAGCAGACCTAACATTTTTCCCTGCTAAAGTCAAAGTTACAAAAACGTGATACATTGCAGTCTTCTGAATGTTGTTGCATGGAAAAGATCAAACTCAGGAAATCATGCAAGATTTTCCCAGAATACTGCGTTTTGCATGCAAAGACTGCAAATTAATATTCAGCTAAACTCCACCCTTTATGCTTTGCTTAATATCTGCCTAAATCCTTGTTTAAGCATCACTCTGTTTAACACCAGTATCAGGTTCAAAGTGCAGGGTCCTGACTGTGGTTTGGTGTATGATTTGCAACCATCCATGTGCAAAAATTATTTTTACACGTCCAGATCTGCTGGCTGTACATACCAAGGAACCCTCTTTGCCCAGGTGGACCAACCTTTACCCCAAATCAGCCAAAGAATAGGAGTCAAGCAACACTCAGGCCCAGCTGACAAAATACCCATCAGAAGCCTGCGTAAATTTACTGGGTTGCATCAAAGATTTTCAGCAGTTAAGAGCAGGGTTTGATTTTTATGCAAAGCCATTCTCAGACAGACATTGCTTGAACAGCCCACACAGTCAAGCCCACAGCTAATTACAAATCTTGCTTCTTCTGAATGAATAAGCATCTCTGCGTCTGGTACGAGTCATGGTGCTAACCGTTTTGTCAGGTGCTTGTCTTCATTTAGCAATTAAACCAGCACAGCACTGAGAGGAGGCTTTTCAATTTGCGTTGTGGCTACCTGTGAGATTTCTGGAAGCAGCAGCACAGGGTAAGATTGCAGGATGTGGGGGGAAAAAAGTTTCGGTTTATAGGCCTTCAAAGAAAGCTCAGTGCCCAAGCAGGTTCCTGTTCCTAAGGAATTGTAATGAGAGCTGGACACCCTCTGGTTAGGCTGTGTGTGTCAGTGCTGCTGGTGGAGCAGCCAGGGCCATGGATCAGGCACAGGCTGGGTTAACTCCTTTCTGCAGAAGAAATTTAGATTCTAAACACATTTCTGCTTTTTTTCTAGATTGTCTTCCATGTTCTTTCTCTTGGATAAATATATCTTCAAAACACTTTCTCATAAAGAATCTGAATTTACTTAACCTGATACTCCCAAAATAATATCTAATTTTCTCCTCCTTGATTTTGCACTAAGAAACTGTGGTGCAGCTCTAACATTCAAATACATTCTCGGCCTATGGAAACCATGACATACTTTCTGCTCTTACACAGAGTCAAAACCAAAATTGTACTGGCCTTTTCTCCTGACTGGTTGGAATAGTCTAACAGGTGCACCCCTGGAAATCTATTTTTTTATGTGTAGAGGTATAGTATATTTTAAGCTGACAACAGAAGCAGAACACAGGAGGCAGAGCAGCAGATTCTCTGTTCTAATCACTTGTCTCAAGCTCCTTAGCAGGATACTCTGGGCAGTGCTTTTTTTGGGTGATTAAAATCACTTGAGATTGATAGATAAAGGTGTAAGACTTGGAGGAATCTAAATGTGAACCTGCTGTCAAAACACTTTACAGCATTACCTGAGGCATGCTCTATTTCTCTGGATATGCACTGCCTGTCATCACATATTGCTTAAATACCTTAATTTTTTATTGGTATCACAGTCCATGGAAACTTTTCTCATCATTCCTACATTTATATCTTTGCTCCAGGATAATTATCTACTGCTCTAGTTCTCTCTGAGCTGCTTCACTGAGTTTCAGTCTGTCGTCGTGACAGATAAATTATTTTTCTCCTTTGTACTATCTTTGATCTGCCCTCAGATGCAGCTGGTAAGATTCTGACTCCTACTAATTTTGAACTAGACTCCCATTTTAACTTAAAGAGTATTCCATGGTTTCTGCTCTTCCCAAATTCTTTCTGGTGCCAGCTAAAGTGAAGCAATCCTAGTGCTTGCATGGAGGAAGGAAAGGTTCTCCTCTCTACTGCACCACAACTCTGTGGGTGACTTCACAGGACAGAAGGAACCTTATTCTTGTTTCAGCTACAGCTCTAAATGCTTTGCCTTTTAACCTTTCTGTAAGAGACTCGCAGAACTCCAGGCCCTGCTTATTCCAAGCTCCTGACAGCAGTAGTAGGTACCTTTTTCAGACAGGTAACATTCCCTTAGTGCCAACATCTCCCCAGTTAGTCCTACATACAATAAAACTTCGACAGCTCCACTGCCTCTGAATGCTGAAGACAGCTATGAGAGAGAAAGGAGGAAGAGAAAAGTCTCACAAAATTTCCTTGTGAGTTAAAACAAAATTATGAAGGCTAGCATGTTATGTGAATTTAGGGCTAGGTGTTCAAAAGAGCTAAATTCTTGGTTAAGCACCTTAATGAAGTGGCCAGATATTTCTCTGCAGGTACTGAGACCTCAGTTAAGAATACTGAGCCCACCTAAACATGCTTTCCTGAAAGTCATTCCCCTTTGCTTCCCTTGAGTTTCTCAAATGTAATTAAACGGACTTAAAAAAAAAAATCTATCTGTGAGATTAATGAGCAATGGGACAGTTTTACAAGAAAAAGAAAAAAAAAAGAAGCAAAGCAGCAACATCTTTTTGGATATAAACCATCCCTTGCCAACACTGCATGAAGAAGAGAAACACCAGTGGCATCACTGGTGCCTTCAAGCCACAATGACAGCAAAGTTTAGTGACCAGAGCAAATGTGGAAAATGTCCCAGCTTCTCCTTTAAAAGCTGGAGCCACTATTTCTAGCCTGGTTGCTGCACTGGGAGTTGAGTTTTAATGAGTTTGAAGTCGTTTCATATGTTTCTTTTCTTCTCTTTCCAGATAAATTAAGGCTGTATCAGGCTGCCACATTGAAAGCTAATCTGTCCAGTTCCCTGTCATGTTCTTCAAGTGGATCAGAGCAGTGACCTGGGAGATTACAAGGAAGATTAATATCTGTGCTACATCACTTAGATGCACACATACATATATATGTATGAAGGTATCTCAGGAAAAGCGATAGCCATTGGCCTGCACTATAAACAAAATATTCTATGGTTAAAAAAATATGAAATCAATACACTGCAAATCTCATTTTTCAAAGATCTCTATCCAAGCTATCAAAATGAACAGGAAGCCTCACATCCCACAGCAAGGAAGAATAATGTTCCACAGGAGCCACATGTTTGTTACACACCCACCTCACTTGTGCCCAGTCACAGGTACTGGTGAGGGCCCAGCTGGTCAGAGGTGATGCTTTATTGCTATCTCAAAACATATAAAAATCAAATTATGTGTCTTCATGCAAGGCTTGAAGGAGCAGATTTCCCTGTGGCTAAGGCAGTGTTTTGGTTTAACAGAGTCTGGAGGGAATTCAGGGCCCGGTGCAACGACAAGCCAAGGCCTTTGCAAATTAGAACTTTCAACACTGAGACTAAATGAGGTTTGTGTTTTACGCCAGACTTCCACTGACCCTCTAAGGCTCCATTCCAGCTGCTCTGGAGCCTTCAGGGAGGACCAAGACTGAGGAGCAGCAGTAAAGAGATTAATATGAAACCTTCAGGTATAAATTTAAAGACAACATGGCTCCTCTTTGCTTGGCTTATACATGTTCAGGCAGAAATCCTCTACCACACTCCACCCATCATGGAATGGACATGAAAACAGTCCAAATGGAATGTGGGACTCCAAAAAAACTGAAATTCTGTGCACTGAGGCTGAAAAGCCATGTGCTGTGGCTGGGGATTGTAACAGCCTCAATCTCAGTACATTTAATTAAATGAAAATCTATACTGCAGACTTTCTAGGGGTTTTTTTTGTCCCCAAAATATAAGAGTTTGCTCATGCAAAGCAAAATTCAACAAAAAAAATTGATACTATGATAGCAAGGAAAAGGGCTTAGAATGACTATGTAATTAATGCGGGCACCTTGATTAAAGTAAATTTGCCTTCAAGATCATGACTTACAATGTGCCCTGGGCCTGCATTAATAACCCACCATGGCTTATTTGGCTCTTTAATTATTTATAATTTTTATTGCTTGTTAAAACAATGCAAGTGGAATGAGATTAATAAAATTATTTTCTTACTTAACTTTTACTTATTAAAAGTAAAAAATATAATTTCAGTGCAATCCCTGATAAATGGGAAGAGAGCCCTCAGCCCTCCTCTCACTTGTATGGCTGTGATTTTTCCCTCTAAGATAAAGAGGGACCCAATCTGCTGGTCCTCAACTCAGAATATAAACAAGGGATCCAAATATCCTCACCAATCCCACATCCAGCGCTGGAGTGGGCACAAGGCAGGACAATTGTGTTCTTCAGGTTACAGCTCTGCCCTGGCCAAAGCAGCTGGGATGGAAAAGAGAATCTGAGCTCATGAGTGGTACATGGTACCACTTCATTTTAGAAAGCTGACCATCAAAAGCAGAAATGCCACTTGGAATTGAGGAGTGTTTCCTCAAAAAATCACAATTTATTAGTCATGTGGAATTCTGTCTTCTAAACTCTGGGCTGAGCTAAATAGGTGCAGCTTTTCCTCTACAAAATCACCTGCACCACCACAGCAAATGTACCACTAATCAAAAGTGACTTTACTTAGATTCCACACTTATAATCCTTAAAATGTCATACTTCTGAGATGTCAGCCAGGGAACACTTTCACATATTCTTATCTAGGAAATGTAATTTTTTATCTCAGAAGTTATTGAATAAACTGTTTATTTTGAAATATACTTTGACATACTTCTGCAATTTAAAGACATATTGTGAAACAGCATTTTCAAGATGAGAAAAAAAGTATAGTACCTTTAGAAAGATCTGTTTATAGTTACTAGGTGGAAATTCAGAAATACCTAAATTAAAAATACACAAAAAGAAAAATAATTACTTAGTGCAATTACAAGCATCAGGCTGGGGGTTTTCTTCCATATCTCCCTCAAGTGCTACATTTCCTTTGTGAAACGACTTTGGTATCTCTGTGAAGGACATTGCTTCCTGCAAAAGCATCTACTAAGAGCTTTATTAATTGCAAGAAGACTGCATTTACAAAAAATAAAAACCTACTTGGGCAATAAATATCTCATGTAATACATGCACACGCGCGCAAGTGAATTTGCATAGCTAGAAACAGCTGTTTGGAATACTGATAGACTCAAAGAATTTGCTATTCACCATCACCTTCCTTTGAAATATTTGATTAACCTAGAAACACACAAATTCAATCAGTCAAAGCCTGCAGAACCCATTCAGTGTAAGGCTGGCATTTGTGCCATTAATAAGACTAATTGCTATCAATCAATTTGTTTCACTAGCAGTGGAGATGAAAAACCTGGAGCAGAGTAAGGCCTTGCCTTCCAGGGCAGTTCATTGGTACATACTGATATTCCAATGCACCCAGCAGTTTCAACAGGATGATTCACTGTAATGAAAGAAAAAAAAAATTCATGCAGGTATTTGGCCTTAAACATTCCCAGTTGTGAAAAGTGCCTTTGCATGCAAAAGCAAGTATTTGAAGCCTAATCGGAAAAGGCATTTTAATTTCATTGTTCCACATAAAGACATTAAATACAGTCCTCCATCTGCTCCTGAGGATCTGGAATTGCTGCTGCTTGAAGACTGAGGCCTGGAAATGCGAAGGGCTTGGGTCTGTCTTCCTAAACCATCCTGCACCTAAAGCAGATTTATACCTTCCCTTGATACTATAACACTAACAAGTTTAGTACTCAAGAGTTGCAGGCTTCCCAGTGGCATCTTTATGAGGCCCAACTGACTCTCCACCAAAATTTATGTCTGCTTCAGCATGTTTCCCAAACCACAATCATAGACACAATAAATTTAAGGGCTCCTTTATATGACATAGACACTTTTCAATGCTTCCTTTACATGGCACAGAAGGGACAGGACTCCTTTTATTTGGCAAAACTCTTTCTTGGCACTCACAAATATTTTATAGTTTGAAAAATACAAATATTAAAGAGAAGGAAACCACAAAACCAATTTATTGCCTTAATTCTCTCTGAGCCAGAAGCACAGCCACGTGTTTCCACCAACAATTTCTTGCCTCAATTTCTTCCGTTCATTCAAAATCCAGTAGTGAAATTTATACACAATACCGTCAATACGGAATGGTGTCTCATGGTAAAGTCCAAATGATTCCTCCAAATTCACAAGCAAGGGTGAATGTGGTCTACTACACGTTTTCACCTTGACCTCTAAAGAAATGACCTCCATTTGAGCAAATAATCTGAAGAACTTCATAAAACCTGACCAGCTAATGTGTTTTCACCTGAGACAACTTCAGAAGAGGAATATATCACATTATTGCTGAAGTTTAAGTTGAAGGAAGGTTTTAGCTGTAAACATAGCTGTTCAAAAGATAAATGCTTAAACAGAATCTTTGTGTCAGAGTCTATAAAATATAATATTCACCACTTGGTTGTAAGCCAATGGGAAATTTTAGCAGAGAATAGACTTCTTCTTTTCACAGATATTTAAAGCAAATTAACAATGACAGTAATGTAATTTTCTTGGCACAACTCTTCTTCATTTCTTTTCAGCTGTCTCCTGCTAGAATCTTTAGAGAAGTTTAAACTGATTTCAAGAACTCCTTTAGAAAAAACCTCTGCACTTTGCTATTACATATCTCTCAGGTGTTCACAGAAGTGCAGAAGAAAGAATATTTGCATTTCCACTTAAATGCTCTGTTTATACAGAGCTGTAGATGGGAAATGACAACATACCTTTTTGGACTGTAAGTATTTGCCTTTACGAAACTGAAAAGTTGGTTTTGGACTGTGACCTGTTTCAGGCAACTTGTGCAGGAAAACTACATAAGACTCTTGTAAGGAAGGAAGCCACTGAAGAACCAGTCTGATACAAAGCCTAATTAAAAGGTCTTGCAGGTTCATATCTAGTGAAGGAACTACTTAAACAGAACCCTTTCGAGAATTCTACAATGATTCTATGCGGTAACTAACTTCTCCTGAAAATACCTCTCATTGCCTAAAATCATTGTTTCATATGTGAAAAACTGTAAAATAAACTTGAGAATGGAGAATTCTCATCCACTGAGGCCAACAAAATGATTTGCTTTAGATTCAGTTGGGTAGTGAGGGTGTTTCTTTTTCTTCCAAAGCTTGATAAAAACACCTCTGAATTCAACTCGTCTTTGACTTCACTTTAGTAGTCCTTAAAAGATATACCCAGAGAATACTTGATTCAGAGCTATAAATCATAGATGTCATAGATGAATCTGAGCTACAGCTTTCAGAGTCCACCATATTGAATGGAAATTTATGCTGTTGGGAAAAGACCTCAAAAGAATTTGGACTTTGGGCTCCCTCTTCTCCAGCTCCTGCTGTCTGCCACTGAAGATCCTGGCCAAGTGCCAGCCTGTTCCTGCAATTCCACCTAATGTCACTCACTCCCTCTCTGAAATGTCTTTTCCAACAGCATCACCCCCATTATTTACTGCAGAGCACTGGCTGTTTAAAACACAGGGGTCTGTAGGAACTTCTGATATTTTTACCTGCTTCAGTCAAGACATTCATACCACAAACCCCTGGATCTTTGGGGAACCTTATGGTACCACAACACCTGGCTGCATCCTTAATTCCCAAACTCTGTTCCTAGCAATACTAATTAACACAGGTCACATCACATGTAGTAGAGTACAAGGCAATGGAATTAAGTCTCTTGAAAGTAACCTGACTTCCAGGGCTGTCTGCCAAGGAACCTAATTGCTATAACCAATCATTTGCAGAAAACACAGAAAGCCAGCTTGCTGGTAGAAACTGTGCTGGTCCATTGGAGAAGGAGAGAAATCAAAGCAAGACAGTTTAGGTGAGGCTATTAAATAAAATTAAAACAATATTGGTAGGTTTTGTAATATTTTTGTCTTAAATAATCAAATCTATTACTACATTCTCAGAAGAGTTGTCTGTTTTACTAACATCTCCGTTTTTCATGCCAGGGTTACAGTTGACACAGAAGGAAGAAAGATGACTATTTGGGAAAGATGGTTTTTTGATCTCTTACTTTTGAGAAGAGTTTTGGGAAAGCTATCTCATGAAAATAATGCAGACTTCTGGTACAGGTACTTGCAAGAAGGCAGCCTCAGAGTTGCACTGCAAAAATCAAAGGAATCACATGGAACTACTTCTTCATTTCTTACATTACTATTATCTAGTATTGGACAAATACTAGGAAGGAAAGGAAAGTGTAGTCCATCCCAATAATTGTGGGGGGTTTTGGCCAGGGTTTTTCTGTTTGGTTTTTAAAGTTCTTCTTCAGGCAACATCTGGAAGTGGCACGAAGCAGCTGATGTTGCTTTTCAAGGCTGGTTCATTTTCTTTGGAGGTTCAGCAGTGCTTGGACTCTACAGGCAACAGCTCAACCTTTGCCAGGTTTCTGTTCTGGCTAAAAAGCTTCATAATTCACTGAAACAACGGAGCAGGGATAGCAGTTCATGGTATTCCTGGATAAATCTGTCTAAAGATAAGCTGCTCTCCCAGGTGTACCCCATATTTTGTTATTGAGATATGGTACCAATTAAGATACAAGTGCAGCTATTTTAAAAAAATTTTCTCTCCTCTCTGAATTATTGTATAAATAGATTTTCCATAACATCCCTCTTAAAATAACTCAATTAATGTAATAATTACCACCAAGTGCATTAACCATTCCATAATTAATAGTTCCAAATGCCCATATTTTCCTTTATGCAAATAAGCAGCTATGTCAACAAAGTGCTATCTGAGGGTGCTCTATTAAAGAAAGACAACATTCGGGGAGTTTCAGCTTTGTTTTTCCCTTCTTCTCTCAGCAGTCTCCATTAATATAATAAAACTCTCATTATAAAATCATTAGCGTAAATGCAAATAAAGTTTTACATTGTTAATGTCCCCACCAGGTCCTTAATCACTTGCCAAGTCATGCTGCATTAAATATAACATTGATTACACATGATAAAAGGGGATGACGTAGGAGATGCTGCATTACCTTAGACTGAACTATTCATAGGACAGAATGGGCTTTGTGTTCAAAACTATTTTTCTGTGTTGTTCATGTGCTACAATTTTAAAAGCCCTAACTAAAAATATTAGGCTAAACTGTGGATTTCAGCCCTACACTTCCTGATATCTCACTGCCCTTTCCATGTTACCCTGATCCAGCTCAATCCTCACCCCTTATCCCTGCACCAACTAATGAGGGAGAAATGATGAAACTTCCATTCAGAAATTCAGATAAAACAATGCAGCATAAAGCTACTGAATGCATTTCCATCACAATGTTTCTCCTGCAGCCACCCTGCATTTTCCCATTTATCCGGGAACCATTAATGTGATATTGGCTCTAGTCACCATGAGACATCAAGATAGAACTGCACTTACCAACCACCAAATTAAAAGAAGCAGGTTCTGCACAGCACAGACGAATCTCTCTGATATAAGGCAATAAAGAGAGACAATGTTGCAGCCATATTTTCAGTTTTAAGTCCTAGATATTGCTACTCAAAAAATACGTGCTTATGTGTTGAATTATTACTGTAGTACTGTTAAAAGAACTGCTGTGTACATTGTAAATGTGTGAACATGGTATGACTGGAGTGCAGAAGGAGGTCTTGATCTGGTATCTCATTTTTCCTTGGTTCCTACCTACTCAAAGCTGGTTTTGTTCTTCCAGAAGAAAATAATGAGGACTATTCTAATTAGTTACTCAAAAAAGAAAGGGGGCTGATTGCACTAATAATCATAAACATTTCAGAGAAACATGTAAATTAGGATGCCAGATACAAGGGGAAAGGTGAAAATAGCTCTTCTGGATTTGAGAAGAGTGTACTTTAGTGAAAGAAGTTCATAACTCCTGATCTTAAACTGTGAAAGTAATTTTTCATAACCCCTCAAAAAAATCAAAGGAACAAAAAAATTTGGGACAGAGAGTTCGAGTAAACCAGCATAAAAAATGGAAACCAAGTTTCTCGACTTCTGATATTCACCATCAGTTAAACTCACAGCTAAGTGCCTACCTCCAATTAACCTGGATCCAATCATTGAATGATAGCCTACAGTCATGGTTAGTCTGTCAGCAACCCATGTGACAAGTGTGTCCAGCCCTGCTGATGCTTTATGAGACCAAGAATTACATGCTACTTAATGTCAGCTGAAAGTTAAACAAGAAAATCAATTCCTCTAGGAAACTCCTTATAAATATTTTTTTAGGGGGAAACACTATTAAAGTTGACAGGCAAGTATTTGAATGCCAGGCAATGCCAAAATTGAGGTTGTCTGTGCAACTTGAATTCAGCCTTTCGGAGACCTTCCTGTGCATGATAATACAGCCTTTAATTACAGAGAGCAACATCCAAATGAGTTCTGCCAAGAGACACACCAGTCTTCTGAAGTGAGATCAAGGAAATGATCTCCTTTTCATCTTGACGCATTGTGCGATGCAGTCATTGTTAGCATATTGTAGCTGCTATTTCCAAAGGGGCTTCCCAGATTTACAGCTTAGAGAAGCACTGAATACCTGAGGCTTTCAAGTTAGTGGAGGAACAACAATGAATGCTCTCAACATCTGGTGAGTGTATTGGGGATAGAGGAGGGGAGAGAGAAAAAAAGTAAGAAAACAAAAAGGAAAAAAAGAAGAATCTCCAGCTAAACTAAAATGACTGCACTGACAAAAATTTTTCCTTCCAAATCCAGGATTTCCTATCTGAGATCTTTCCCTTCTGCTCTGGTCAGTAACCTCCAAAAGATTTGACAAGAAAGCAAGTAGTGCAATGGCTGCATGCAACAGTATACCCACCTTATATATAAAATGCTATATTAGAGGCTCTGGTGATCAGAGGGATGGCTCAGAATTATCTGTGTCTAACTGGACTTGGACTCCATACTTACCTTGTACAGATTACTTAGGGTTTGCCTGTATCATGCAAAGCAGCACTTAGGAGGCTTTCAGCTGGCTGGAAATGAGCCAGCACCAGAAGGGAAGGCAATAATGCAGCAGCAGCAGCAGCTTGATTTGGGTGTTCTGCCATGCTAAGGGAGCTCTACTGCAGCTGGGACTTAGCACATGAAGAAGGCAGCTCAATCAGAGCCAGCTCAGGTGTCTTTGCACCAAAGTGGATCATGTAGTCGAACACATGTTAAAAATGCAGCTATACTCAGTGCCAGCTGCAGGAGTTACTAAGCTGGTCCTTCGCAGCCCTTTTCTCTTTCCCTCCTCTGCCCCTGTGCTCCTCACACTTCCTGTCCCAGCAGAATCATCCCTGCCCTGGGGCGAGGCTGCTGAGCCCATGGAATTCTGAGCTGCTGCTGGAGCCAGGATGACCTCTGGCAGCAGCAGCACCCTCAGAGGAGCTGGAGGTGGCTATTCCAAAAAGGGGACAAAGGCATTTCACTCTCCCCAGAGAAGTATCAAGCAGCGGGGACAGGGAGTCAGGAGTAATCTGCTGGAGCAAGGGGTGCCGAGACAAAAAGAAGGAACACTCATCAAGGAAAAGAAACAAGCATTCAGTGGTTTTAAAGTGCCTTCTTTTACTTCCATTATGAGCAGCAAAGTATTTAAGGATCACCTGTCCAATTGTTGCACATGGAACTTTAGGGATGAGCTAGATTTGTTGCTGTGGACATGGTTGGGAAAGCTCAAAGATAGAAATGAGATAATTAAGCAGAGACGTTGCCTACTGGATAGAGTGATTGCAAGAGGGTCACCTGTATGTCCTGAGAAATAGTGCCATTTAACTGTTGGAAGATTAATACTTAAGCTTCATGCCCAGGTGGCATTTCCTAAGGCCATGGTTGAGGCTTACGCATTTTCTTCTTTCCTTCCTGTGAGAAGTGACACAGATTCAATTCAAGGTTGAAGTTCAGAGTGAACCCAGGCTCAAAAGATCTCAGAGTAGCCAGGGCAGCTGTAAAGTCACAACTGTGGAAACCAGAGGCAAAGCAAAAGGATGAAGAAAGGGGTTTTGTTATTTTTGTGCTTTTTAATTTTAAACTCTTAGGCAAAGAAAACTTGGTATTACCCTGTGATTCACCAATCACTTTTGGAAATTTTTCAGTTCCAGGCTTCTCCAAAAACTCTTGAAAACTAGACTCTGCACAGTGCAATATTCCTACTTCCTGGAGTTAAATCCTATTAAATCAAGCTTGTTCAGGCAGTCTGTTTTGCACCAATTATGCTGCCAAGTCACAGGCCTCGTCACAAAAATAAAAATCTCATTGCTTTTTCAATAAAACTGCTAAAAGTAAAGTGGAATTAACACACAATACTGCCTTCCTATTAATTCTCACTGTCTCATACTTTTTCTTTCAAAGCTGTTTGCATGGGAATAAAGGATATATTTACAGTGCCAGCCTTGTTAAACAGTGTAATACTCAGCTGATATTCAAGGAAAGATCTGGCAAGAGAACAAGATAGAGCAGCAGGGCCCACATTGGCAATTTGAGTCTTATTTTCAAGTTTCAGCAAAAACCTGCTGGTAACCAAGAAAAATTGTAACCTGTAATGAGAGGGATTTTTCCTCTTAACACAGTTGTATGGGTGTTTTGGCAGTGCATGTATTGGCAGATGCACACACTCACTTGGGGATTGATTATCTGAGTGAGAACAGCAGAAGGACGAGATCCAATTCAATTCAACAGCCTGCCCGTCCCCCTGGTGCTGTGATATTGCCTGGGTGGTTGGAGGTGTTACATGAGGAGCTGGATTTGTAAAATTCATTCTTACTGACCAGCACCGCTTCCCCAGGAAGTCCCCACATCAAAGGGGCAGGGTAGGTGCTGGTTTAAATTATTTGAGCAGAGAGACACTGCTAGATACAACCAAATACATGTCCAGGTTCAAGCAGAATTTGGGTTTTTTTACATGTCTGTTATAAACGGCGAAGGGGGATGTTGGCTTTCGTATTTGGGGTTACTGATTCAAGAGGTTAATCAAGTTAATGAGTTAATTAATAAGTTTAAGACTGTTAAAGTTCTTTGATTTCAGGTTTGAAGATGATTGGGAGTCGAGAGCAATGGTTGGAGTTAGATTGTATGCTAGNATATGTATTAGTAAAGAACTGTTATTCCTAACCCTATCTTTGCCTGAAAGCCCCTTATTTCAAAATTATAATAATTCGGAGGGAAGGGGGTTGCATTTTTCCACTCCAGGGGAGGCTCCTGCCCTCCTGCACAGACACCTGTCTTTTCAAACCAAGACAGATGTTTTGTAATGTTAAATGTTTTTAATGTTTAATTGTCAATGGTTAATATAACAAAATGGCCGACAGGAATAACTTTTTGGAACCTTCTGAGGGGGCAATGTGCAAGCGCAGTCAAAACTACCAATAGTTGTCGCTCAGGCCAGGGCTGCTCCTTTGGGAAGCAAGTGGGCATGCTCCAAATGGATGGCCATGACCTACGGGCAGGCAGGAGGGCAGGGCCAGACCAACCGGGCCCTGATTGGAGCGGTGTGTCCAGCTGCCCTGACTGACCGATGGGGTATAAAAGGCCTTGCACAAGCCCCGAGGGCTGTGCCGCTGGCTAGCCTTTGTAGCGAAGCACCCAGTGCTGTTATTCTGTGTTTTCTAGCTAGGCAGCTTGCCGCTTGGGGTCTCTAATTAACAATTATTAATTTTTTTTGTTATTAAAACCCTTTTAATTTTTAAATTGGCTACGTGTTTTTCTCATATTCCACAACTGTTTGGGTCATTTGGGTACATGGGCAGACCAGGTCTGTAATCAACAAAGTAGAAGGTGTTTGTCCCTACAGAACCGAACAGTTCTTGCCAGCAAGAAATCATCTCCACGTAACATCAACCAGCAGAAATACATACTTGTTTTCCTTATACTGTGTATTTTCTCTTTGAAGAGCATAAGAAAGGCTGCAAGAATGCTTCACTCAGCTGGCTGACAGTGGGGAAACATGCACCCAGCATCCTTTTGAACCACAGAACTCTGGAAAGGTTTGTTATCTCTTGGGACACTATCTTCTTTTTTCATGATGAAGCTCTATGCTACCAATCTCTTCCAGCCTGAGCCTGCAAATTTCTCACTGTGTATTTAACTACGTGAGCAGAGTGCTTCCCAGCCAGAGCCATCAAACAGCTGCTTGAGGAGCTCCCAGCAGCCTTGTCCTTAATAGTCAGGATCAGCATTGGAGGAAGGCACGAGATGCCAGGCTCACGATTTAATGTGATGGAAATGACAACAGAGGCTATTCTGACCCACATTCCTCATTCCAGTGTGCACTTGAGTGCTTAATTGTCATCTGCTGTTCTCATTAGCACTGCTGTGCCAGGGAGCAGGGCACTGCCACGGATGGATCCTGTGTGTCTGAGTGGAAAACACTCTTTCCTTGTTGCACTTCACCTCGGCAGCAGAAAAGCAGGAGCCATTTCAGGGCCTGAATTGCTAAGAGGAGGAGAGAGGACACAATCTCCTCAAATTCATGGGGATTTCATGTGCTGTCAATGAAGCCCCAGAGCAAAGAGACTTCACGTGGGTCACACAGGGCACCCATTTGTGCCCTCAGCCCTACCCAGTGTTAAGTGTGGCTCCATCAGGGCAGCACCTGGACCTACACATTTTCTAACAGGAATCACCACTAAATATATTGCCTTTTAGTGTACTCTCATCCTCCCTGCTCTCTCAGGGAGGTTCCCCCTCCAAACGAAGCATGCACTGAAGCAAATCACACGCTGGCCATGTCTTTGCCCCCAGCATGTTGCTGGGCCTGACAACAGAGGCTGGTTCGGGAACAAGTCTCAAATGCAATCAGCTCATCATTTCAGAGAAAATAATGTTTCAGAGAGGAGGGCAGGACCATCCTCTAAATGTCCCAAGTTACTTTTAGCAATGACTAAAAGAAAGCAGTTTGCATCATTAACCTGATTTCAACACTCAGCAGTGTCTTCTGTGAGCTCTGGTGGAACTAGGCATCGAATGAGAGTTTTATTGCATAATCCAGCAAAGCCAGATATGCAAAAGATCAAATATTAAAACATAATGAATATACATGCACTGCTTTCAAACATGCAACAGAAACATTGACCTGATTCATCAGGATTGTCTCAGTTTCCTACGTGAAGAGGTTCCAAAACCTTAAAAAGATACCTCTATTCCTTATTAAAAATTCCTTGTCCTTATGAAGGTGTTAATGGACTTCATTTATTTCACTTACCCAAGGAAGATTTATTAAAACAGGAAGAGACTTAAGAATGTATAAAAGTATTGAGCTATTTAGGAGTGTGGCAAAACCACCCTCCAATGCTTCCTCCTTTTAGAAAGGCTATTTTCCAAATTTCTAATTATTATTTTTAACTACAAAAAATAAAGTGGGGTTCTCCCAGCCCCACTTCTTTATTCTCTTCCTGCTAATAGCTGTCATTGAGGCCAGTGGCTGCAAGGCTTCAGGAAGCAAGAATCAAAGAAAATACTGGTATAAAAGAAGAAAGATGAACATGGAATTTGGATTGTACGAATCTGAAGGGTGCCGTTCTGAGCCTCCTACCTTTTAAATCATTACGTTTTTGTTTAGCTGGTTTAACATACATTCTTCCTTAGAGTACCTTGAAAAAATAAAATAAAGAAAAAAGAAAAAAATAAAAGAAAATAAAACCAGCCTAAACAGTAACAGCATTATTGCATTTCTTTTTCAAAGTTGCAGTTTAAAGAAATTTATCTATTTGAGGATAGAAAGGGAGACGAAGCTCATTTTTCAATTATTTGGGTTGGCAACACCCTACCTGTTCAAAACACATCCAGGCAGACCTTTCCTGGTCTCTCCTGTAGCTGCTGACAGGTGACTGACAGAAATGAAAGGGCACATTAAATATTGAAGTTTCCCTCTCCTGTGTGTAATACAGAGGTTTCTACTTGTACCCTGTGCCTGACAGGGAAGTCATACCCTTATGAAAGAATAATGTGCCAAAGTTTGTATCACAGAACTTCCAAGTGACGTGGCTGGGTGCATCCCAATGAAGTTCAGTTTGGCAGCCCCGAACTCAGAACTCAAGTCTTCTGTAAGCCTGATCCCTTTATGTTCAACCCTATGTGATGGTATGGAGTCTTCTGCAATTATTTCCTAGTCCAGACATTTTTCTGATACACAAGAGGATTAATTTTCATTTATAAACCCCTAAAGTATGGCCTGCCCATACCACTGTGTGTAACTACACAATTAACATTTTGCTGTTACTGTGATTGAACTGAAGTCCTCTGATTGGGGCTGATGCCCCCAAAACAATTTTCTTCTTATCAAATTAGTGAGAAAGTTGTACCTTGCCCAGAGCAAGAGGTAAAAAAAACCCCACAAACAAAAAACTGGGCTGTTCAATGGGGATCCACAAGTCGCTGCCTCAGTTATTTCCTGGCTGGCATTTAAACAGCAGAAAAATAACATTAACATTTCCATGGGCTATTATGTGCCCCCACAATTTAAACGTGATTTAGCTTTTAAAGTGAAACTCTGCAGCTCTCAAAGCTTATTGCGTGTAGCAACTTTTAGTGCAAAAAAGGTCAGAAAAAGCATCAGCTGTGGTTCTTAAGTCCCTATCAAATGTAAAAGCTCTCACTTCCCAAATCTGAAAGTGCAATGATGTTTTCCTCTTTCTGTAGTTGCCAGAATAATGTCAGTGTTCATTATTCACTAGAAACTCACCCAGTCTTTAACACCACCTTGGGTACCCTGCATTTTAAGATGCACATCCTTAATCAAGGATTTACCCCTCAGGCTTTGCTCAATTCCATCCTCTGCTTGTTTTACCCACTGGAAATCTGCTCATGTGCCTGCAAACCACTGATCTCACCCTCTGACCACAACCAACCATGGAGGAAACCGAAACCCTTCCCAGTTTATTTTGGCTGAAGGCAGGACTGGGAATCCAGGGCAGTCCCTGTGTGCTGACACACTCCTGGCATTAACAACCTAATCATTCAACATGCCTGAGAATGGCTTCTTGTCAACATTCAAAACTGGGGTTAGATGGATACAGAACACAATAACTAATAAAATGTCACGTTTCCCCATATTTTTCTGGTGATTTCACAGGCAGAAGAACTCAGTGTTTCATCAAGAAGGCACAGTCAGCTCAGAGTCAAGGCCAGTGGCTTTCGGAGGACATGGACATCCCAGGGAACACAGACTAAGGGATCAGCTGCTTGGAGAGGTGTTTTCCCCTTAAAATGAGGCACTCTGCAGCTGGTTCGTGTACTATAGTAGTACAACAAGACTGTGATCTTTAAATAGATATATTTATATTTAAAATCCTTTCAGGTTTCTCAACAAAAAGTTCCTATTCAAAGGTATTTCATTAGAAACACACTTCCTGCAGCAGGTGAGTGTTTCAAGGCAACTTCCCTTCAGGACAAAAATAAGAGTATTTAGTGAAGATTAAAATGTATCAGTTTGGTTTCTTCTGAGCAAGGAATTTCTCCTTCAGGTTCCTCTGTTCAGATATTTCTTCTATGGTACAGCTATACTGCTGATGTTAAATATTGCAACAGACCTAGAATTATTTAGTTTCGTTGTATAGGTGATTGGAGATTCTTTGCTTTCATTCCCATTTGGATATTTATTTTTTTTAACACAGTATCCCAGGAAGTGTTGATGCTGGGCCCTTTCTAACATTCAGAGACATGCTGTCTCTGGGTAGGAAGGGAGGACCGAGAAGTAGCACTTCATGAAGCCACAAGTTCCCCACAGATCTGCTTCTGTTACTTTACATCATCCCTTGCTGAATAACCCCATTTCTCTCAAAAAGGTACTTTGTGTTTGCTCTGACCTCCTACAACCTCAGGATAATCTGAGGAAAAAAAAGAAAAAAAAAAAAGAGAAAACACAAGACAAAAATAGTGGGGGAAAAAGTGAGATGTGAGCTCTAACCTCAGCAAAGTCCCCACTCTGAATTCAGGATTACAGCACACTGCCTGCTTTAAGTATTTCGCTTGCAGGCAGCACAGAGAGGGACATAAAAGCACTTTGAATTATTTCTTCCGAGATGATGTATCAGAACAAGACAACAATGACTTTAAAAGGAACAGTTTATCTCTACAAAGTATTAAACTTTTGAAACATTTTCCCTTCTAGAGAAAAGCCTTTTAAATCACAATACACTGAGTCACTGGATTAAACCCTGGGACCCCACTCTGCCACCGCAGCTGATGAGCAGCTCCTCTTCCAGGGGAGTTGTTCACACACTGTAACAGGGGAAAGGGCAATCCACAGCAGCAAGACTCTCTTATGCCTTCAAAAGAATTTATTTCTTGAGCAAAAATTGCGTGATATGGGGTCACTAAAATTTGAAGGGATGGGATGAGGCCAAGAAGAAAGGGGAAAGAACCTGAGCAAGAACAGAGAAGAGAGGAGATGATGTGACTGTCTCAGAAAATGTCCCTGTCCTGTATTTTACGACAGCCTGTCTGTAACACAGCTGCAAAAGTGCTGCTGGCAGGCACTCATGCAAATAAAATCTGATTGCTTGAGCATACAGAGAAAGGAAACAGAGTCACAAGTTGCCAGGGTCACCAGAGCAGCTGCAGTGCAAGCAAATAGTTAAAGATCAATATGTCAGATTTTATTGCTGATTTGTTTTGTGTGTGTTTGGCTTGGGGTTTTTTTCCACCTTCCTCCAGGATCTGACTGCCTCTGTCAAGAGCATCCTCCCCCAAGTGCCAAATTAAAGCTGTGAACAAAGCAGCACATCCAGTTGTCGTTTCTCGCCATTCGTGGTGCAGAATCAACATCCAGTTCCCTTATTAAGTTAAATGTCCTATTTCAATGCATGGAGTGAAACTGAAACAACTCTTACAAGAATCAGTAGTTTGAATCTCATTTTTCCCCCCTTCCTCCCTTCAACCCTGCGCGGAACACTGAGTATTGCAAAAACATATTTTTATTTTCAGAAGCACTTCCAGTGAAACAAGCATGTAAATAGCATGGCTATAGCATGTAAAAATCCAGGGCTAAACCTGAAGATTTTAAGTTTGCTAACTCCCCAGCTAGCACAGTTCAAGCCAGCAGTAGAAAAAGCTTCCATGACCAAAACCCCTTCATAGCCCTGCTTTGAGTTAGAGCACATCTGCTTCACTCAGTACCACAAGCTCCAACATATAATAAAACCTATTTCAGATCTCATCCATGAAGGCCAAACAAATGGGGTTACATGTACTTCTTTTGTTTATAGCAAACTACAGTGGAAAGGTTTGCACAGAGTCAGTACTGAACCTCATTTCATTTTACTCATTCTCATTTTGGAGTATAAAATGAAATTAGCACAGCTCCATCTTCCAAACATAAAATTGTGTTGATATCTGAAAAGCAGCCTGATTTGTAAATATCTATTATGCACCACTTGTGCATAAGCAAGGATGCAATTAGGCAAATTCATTCTGCATTTGTGCTCTTTGGTTGCCAGAAACCTTTACCACAGGAGCAGAAGCTACCTCAGCTCATACGGAGCCTGGGCTAAGGTTTGAGCCCAGCTCTGTCACCCTCAGTCCCTTCCCTCCTGCATTCCTATAGGATTTTATCTCAAACAAAATTCCAGATATGGCCAGGTTCAGAGATATTGCTGCAATGTCTCATCTCCAAAACCAGCATTAAATGCAATTTTTGAAAACCAAGAAAGAAAAGATTAAAAGGTAGATTGATTTTCAAGGTAATTCAAAGCACAAAACACTGAGCTGTGTTAATGTTTTTATACAAATATTATGGGAAACACGGTTTTCTGTTTAATGAGGGATGAACCAATCTGGCTGACTGCCTGGCTTCAGCCTGCTGCTGAATGTATTTCAAGCTAGGTTTCAAACCTCTTGATGTCAGGACAGCCCTTCCTATCAATGGGACAATTTCTGTGAAAAAGACAATGTCTTGCAGGAGGCAGCTGCTTGGAGATGGAACACCGCAGACCCAAGTCTGACTCTCAGTTTCCTTTATGCTCAGCAGCTGTGCAAGTTTTAAGTCAGTCGGAAGCCCAGTTCATTCCAGTTCAACCTGCTCTTTGGCTACCCGAATGCCAGTTCAAATTGGGTTTGTACGGCTTTGAGCTGCTCCTCCCAATTACCTCCAAAAACCACAGGGACATGAGCAACACATTTCCAGAGAAGCACGTGTGTAAGAGGGGGAAGGAGGGGGGAAGGAGGGTTTATGGGGTGGGTAGCACTGACTCACACAGCTGGAGCCTGTTTTGGGTCATAGATGGGGAAACAGCAGCTCCTCTTGTCAGTCTGGAAGCCTCTGAGGGTGGCTCAGGAATTGAAGGGTATCAAGTCTGTGCACATCTACCTCTACACATCCCAAATTAGGATTTAACACTTAGTGTAGCTGGACATCTGCTCTTCAAAATGAGCAGCACTGTTTTGCACATGAAGCACTAACAAAACCTGATCTCATGCAGTCATTAAGACTAAAAGCCAAGTATCACAACTGGAAGGCTGAAATAAAGGCCTTTACATTATTCATGCCAGTCTTTAAAATGCCAGGTATGTCACTAATTGTAACAGCCAAGTACCAAAAGTGACTGTTAAAATAGAAAAGTAACTCTTGTACTTAATTGAAAATTTGCCATGATGCTCAACTTCTCTGAGTTACTCTTCCCCAAGAAATGAAACAGCCTAATTGGCTTCACTTTTGTGTGTAACTAATCTTGGATCTTTTCCACTTCTTAATTCACATGCACTTGCTGTAGGTTGCAGTGTTTGATTTTTGTATAGGGGAACTCTCTCTCTCATTTGGGAGAGGAAGAAGGCTCCTAGTGCAAATAATGACACTGGAATTACCGAGCTGCTGGTGTTTGATTTCACAAATGCTAACTTTTTAAACAAAGAGTTTTTTGTCAAACTTGACCACATAGTTTGTCCTTTAAAAGAAAGAGAATGCAAATTAATTAAATATTGCAAGCTCCTGGATACATGAAAAAGTTTTTTGCTGGAGGCAGACTAGAGAATTAGGAAAGCAAGAATGTCACAAGATTTATTCAAAGAAGGTTTGTTTTAAGTACGTACCTCTTAGTTAAGAAATAATATCTCCAACAGTTAAATTCTTGTGTGCTAATTTGAGGGAAGCTCAAGGGGTTTTTTTTATTTTAGCACCTATCCAAAAATTCCCAGTGCCAGCAAATATTCCAGACATTCTAGTTCAGCATTTTTAATGTTTTGAATTATGCAGAGAGACACAATATCTTTTATTATAAGAGACATTAAAATGCAGCAATTAACAACAAACTGCTTGATTTGCAAGTTTGATGCTTTCATTTGAAAGTGGACCCCATTAATTAAAACACTGTTCTATTGCAATAACATTTTTAACATAAATATATGGTCATCACACACAACAGTTCACACTGGGCACCACAAATTAATTCTGTCAGCAGCACTGATGCCCAGATTCTCATTTTTCACTGTCACGTGTGTGACAACCCTGGAAAACACTGAGGCGTGGATCTGAATATGAGTTTATGTATCACAGAAGTACAAACCTTCTGATCCAGTTCAAAGCTCAGATCTCAGATGCAGTACCATGCAACACTCAATACCAAGTGATACTCAAGCTCCACACAGCTTTAGTTGGTAAGGAACAGCATTAAGAAAGAAAAATTTAGCTTATGCAGTTCGAAAAGTGCCACAGCTAAACCCCAGGGATACAGGAGCCTGGCAAAGCTTCACCCTCAGCCACTCTGAGAAATGATGTGAAGCAGCTCCCTGCTCTAAATTCTCTGTCCAGGGGTAAATTGTATCTTGGCCAGATCCAGCTTAGGATCCTGGTTTGCACATAACTGAAGGAGCTGCTCTGGAAAATACAAAGTTTGACTGTAAAGAACTTAAGAGCAGCATCCACTCACTCTGATGAGCAGGGTTTGTCCCAGATAAGCAGAATTTTCAGTAGGAGCAGAGTTTCCTAAAACACTGTCAATGGAATTGTAGAGAAGAGAAACCAAAGCTTCCCTAAGCAGCACAAGTAAGTACCACTTGGCTTAATTCATTTCCCTGGAAGATGCCCCAGTTAAGTAGATGTTTTAATTAAGGATATCCTGATTACCTACTGAGGTGTCTGTAGGTGAGCATTCCAGTGACATTAAAAATAAAATAGAAGAGAGACATGAGCAATGTGTTTACTAGGCCTTGCCCCTTTAGAAGCATGTGATGGTTCAGCTGTCAATGAAAATTAAAGTAGGTACATGCTTTTTCCAGATGGATCTCTGTTGGTAACTGTAGCCAAAACAGGAATAATGGTAACCACGAGGTCACACTACTCTTCACTTTCAAAAGTGATTCCATATGAACTAATGAGAACCGGACCTAGTGGAACAGAGCAAAATTGCACCTTCAAGGACAGAAAAGCTTGAAAAGACTGTTTAATTTCAACAGTGTTGACATTTTCAGTCTGTTTTTGTCACAGATGCTCCTGTGAAGATTTGCTTGCTTTAAAAACGTGGAGCAATTAAAACCCAACTAATGTTGAGCAAACTGCCCTGAAAGACTAAGCTAAAATCTAGCTTACCAAATGTAAGTTAGGTCTGGTCACTTCACCTCCCTAAATTCCAGCCCACACATGCTGATGCCTTGGTGAGGCACAGGAATTTCTGCTCACACAGCTCTGCATCTATATTTAGCAGTACTTGGTGTGACATTTTCTGTAGAAGACATGGGCTGAAGCTTCCTGATACCAAAACACTAATTTTGAAGTGTTTTCTTTAGAGTTTACTATGTCGCTGTGCTACAACCTTTCTAAAGGCAAATGTGGTATAGCTCTATACCCAAGAACACAGTAATCCTAACTTGGGCTGCACATCCAAGATACAATGTATGACATTGCTTCATAGGAATTTTCTACATTTTCTTTCCCATCTAATCATCAGCCTTTCAATAATATTATATCAACTGAAAACTGCAAATAATTTTTTAAATGTTTCTATTCTTTTAGTCTTTGTGAAATACAGGCATACAACCACTAAGTTTCTGCTGGCACAACCCATTGATCTTCACTTCTTCTAAAGTACGTTCTCATTACTGTGTTTCTATTCCCCAAACACCAAATCTGAGACCCTTTAGGTCTTTGGTAGTGCCAGGTAGATGTGTGCTGAAAGTGTGAATAAAGACATATCTCACACAAAGATTGCATAAAGCAAAAAGCGTCCCAAGGTGTAATGTGCAGGGGCCTGTACAATGCTACCAAAAGCTCTTTAATATCATGGATAGGTGACTTTCTTAAAATCAATCATGACTTTCATGCCTCCTTAGTCTGGGGGAGCCCGCCAGTAATGAGAAGCTTTGCACGACAAAAGGGAAGGGACTTACTCATGTTTTAAGAAAAGCTGCCAAGAAGTTCGAGTCTACATTACAGCCATGTGGGAGAGGGTGGGCACAGATCACACAGCTCAGTTAGGAAAGATCTTGACATGCCATGAACCAGTTGCACAGCAGGCAACAACATCACCAATTATACCAGATAATACCATCATGGCCAGGCTAAGACAAATGCAGCATTCTGAAACTTTCAGAACAATGCCCCCAAAGGGCACATGGCCACTCAGAGAGCCACAATACTGCTGACTTCCAAAAAGCCTGGCTCAAATTCGGCATAACATCCACCTATAACAGCTACAAAAGGCACAGCAACTCTGTCCTCAAGGAATGGGCAGAAATGAGTTAAAAAATAGGAAGAAACCATAGAAAGTTATGAAGCTCTTTATTCTTTAATGTGTTTTCTCTCAATTGACACTAAGCAAACAGTAAGGACAAATGTAAAAACTCCATTATGTTTGGAAGAAATCAAATCAGCCAACACAGCAAATGCTTACAGATGTCTGAGAGGCAGCAGGCTCCAGCAGTACTGATCAATCAGCAGCAGCATGAAGTGATCTAATGCCACTTCAGAGCTGCTGTGACTGATCTGGCCCCATATCTGACCTGGCACCTGGCATTAGTGCACAACAGCAACACCAACCAGGAGAGAGGAACATCCCAGGTCTGGTATCTGAGGGATAACAGATTTGTACAGCAGGTCACACATCTAAGAGATTACTTAAAAAAAAAATAATAAAAAATCAATCATTGCAAACAGTAACGCTATGGAATAGAAATTGTGTACTTAGGTGGCTCAGCACCCTCTAAAAAAGGAATCATTGCTGGATACTGTGCCTCACCACCTACTCCACTTGGCAATGCACACCAAAGCAGCAAGAATCATAAAGAAAACAGTTTCTGAGAGTTTCTACTGTCTCACCCCTGGGTCAGGGTGCATCCAGTCCCTCAACAGTCACATGTACAGAGGAACCACCATAATTTGCATTGGTTTTTCCACTATGGTTTATCTTTCTGACTAACCGGTAATGAGCTGCAATCCCTTGTTTTCAGCTTGAAGATGGATGGAAGACAAAAGCAATTCTTTCCAGCCTTAAAACTTTGCTCTTGATTCAGAATTTCCCCCTCCTGTGATAAGTGCGTGGCCGTGATGCCTTGAAGTGGCTACCTGAAAACACAGGCTAGACAAGATTAAGAGAATAAAAGCAGGTATTTGTTGAAGGGCCTTCAAAGGTACACCTTGGGCAGTCAAGAGGCTACACCCAAGATGGATGCTGGGTCACAGGCTTTTCACACTTTTATAAGTTTGGTCCATTTGCATATCAGGGTTAATTCTCCAATTACAATTTCAGGCAATGAAGTAATTACCCCAAGTTTGCCCCCCCTTTAGGGGGCTTTAGTTTACATATTTCGGGGCCTGGGACAACAAGGTGTCAATGAAGTGCAAACCTAGAGAGGGTTTGTTATGTCTAACCAGAATGTGAGAACAGTAGCTCACAGGCTGTATGAAGTTTCAGAGTTACATACTAAGCAGTACAGGATCTGAAAAATATAAAAGTTAAAACCTAAGGCCTGTGTTTGCCTTTCAGCAAACTTTTTGACCAGCACCAAGGACTGCTCTTGGAAGAGCTGATTTGCTTCTTAATTGTATTTTGGGTTTGTTTTTCAATATGAAAGATAGCAAGTAGTTAAGCAGAATGACATATTGCTGAAATCCTCTCCCTATAGTTTATCTCTCAAGTGCAGACAGATATACAAAATAACAACCAAGGAAAACCACCTACTGCAACTATAGATTTACAATGAAATGATTTAATTTTTGGAATTAATGACTTCTGAATCTCGTTTTCCTGTGAGCAGAAAAAAAATCTCAAACTTGTCTTTTCCTTCTGTGTAAACATGCCTTAAGGATATGCCTTAAACATGACTTAAGGATGAAAGCAAACCTAAATTTGAAACATCTGTAGAGAGGACAGGGTAAACGGATCTTTCTTCTTGCATACACAAATTCAAACACTGAAAATATCTTGAAACTGATAGTGAAAGCTATGTCTCTGCCTGCCTAAACAAAACATTGCTAGAGAGTCACTTGCTTTGAAGGATAGCCTAACCATTAAAAAAAAATTTAAAAAAAAAAAAAAAAAAAAAAAAAAAAAAGAGGGAAAAAAAAAAAGAGCTAAATTCTAAGACCTGGACAGAACCATGAGAACCTTATTTTATATGGAAGGGACAATCAATAGCAACTTCAGGCACTGCAACTTCTAACTTTGCATAGATTTTAATAAAAAAGTGGAGGAGAAGGTCATGGCATCTCTGAAGGAAGGAACTGAGCAGAGCTGTGGGCTTTTTTTTTATCTTCTCATACAGGAAACACTAAGAGGGGGATGGCAGGTCCCTGTTTTCCAAGCTAATCCTACTGTAACAAACAGAGGATCTTCTTATCCACAATCTTAGTTCCAGATACATAAATATGTCCTTGGGCAAGCCTTTCTCCTGTACTCAGGTTGAATTTATCTCTAGAAATTTTCCTGGTGCCTTGGAAAGAAGCCCTTCCTGTAGAAAAGCCAGAGAGTTTTCCAAGACAAGTCATCTCTCCCATTCTCAGTCCCAACCAAGTCCTATCTCCTCTCAAACCAGGAAAAGCTCAGCTTTCCTAATCATCTTTCATCATAAATGCAATTAGCAGAGGTTGTCAGAGCTTTAAATGTTTCTGCTTATTCTTTTTTAAAATCCTATTTTGAAACAAAGGCAGGCCCCAAACCTGCAGCCTTTATGAATGAACATGTACATAGGGGACAGGTTTTCCCAGCTGTCAGGATAAAGGCTGCTGCTCTGGAGCACTGAGGGATGATTTATTGCTGGGGCAGAGATATTTCTGAATAACAATTACAGACATCTGGGGGGGCCAGACACATCTGCCACTTGCTGGTCTGGACCACTTGGCACTCAGAGCAGAGCAGTTTAGCAACACATTACACTGCTTGGGTTTCATTTTATTCTTTCAGCAGCTTAACAATTTGCAAAAATCCTGATTCAGTTTGTTCTTGTTCATTTCTGGGTGAAGGAGATGTATTAATCATTGGCACACTACATGCAAAGACTTCCTTTCCTGTCTGTGGTTTCTTGATCAAATTGGCTGCTGCCAGAGCAGGGGGATCTCCAGCAGCAATTTCTTGCACAGGTGAGAGGCACAGAACTAAACTGGGGCAGCTGAGTCCTTGGGATACAATGACAAAGAGGACCTTGAGAGAACCAAACCACATGATGAAATAAAACAGCCATCAGAGATCAGGGCGTGGATCCAAGGCAATGTTGAAGCTCCAGCTTGTGGCTCTGACACCGTTGGATTTGGGAGTAGAGAATGAGCCTGTGAGTTGTGTCTAGAAGTGCCTATAAAAAAAACTCACTCACCCTTATCTTAAGTGTTCTGTGAGGCTTCACATTACTGCTATGTAAAACTTGCTGAGATCTTTATCTGGAGTGTGCTGTGTACAGTGAGTTCCAATTACTAATAGTATCATTAAAATAATTAGCTGGAATAAAAATGCTGTTTGTTGGCAGACCACTTGAGTTGTCTGTAGCATCTTCCAGTGACTCCATTTGAATTTTATGAAATTATCCTTCCAGTAAATCTGCCTGTGTTAATTAGAGAGACTGAGAGAAGCTTCATTCTGGGAGCAGCACAGCAGACTCTGACCCATGGTGAATGCTCTCAACTACAGCCTGAAGAACCTTGCCTCTGGTTTTTGACACCTGAGGTAGAACTAGGAAAAAAAAAAGTGAACACTAGTGGCTAATTAGGGTGCCTTCATTGCATCTCTGCCAGCCCTGATACATATTTGCAGAGCTACAATGATGAATAAAGAGCAGTACATAATGGGGGGGAAGGGAAGTGTGCTGATGGGGTTTGGAAAAATCCATGCTAATGAACCCTTCAGAAGGCAAATGGGAAATAAGGAGAAGAATCTGCAGCTGAAGTTGTGTTTTGCACATCACTCAGGAGCAGGTCACAGACTTCCCAGCATGGCTTCTTCCTGGAAGTGTTCACCAGCAAACATCTGGCTTTGGTTCTGGTCTTTATCCAGATGTGAAAAGGGACACATTTCAGACTAGACTGAAGTTACCTGCTACCCCTGACCACATGCTTCCAAGTCCTAACAGGTCAGACTTGGGAAAACTTAAATTTGTTACTTTGTAGAGAAAAAAAATAATATAAACACATTTAAAAGTCTCCAAATACTTGGGCATATGGGGATGTGCTGTTAATTCCAGAGTAGCAACAGCGCAGCAGCCAGTGCAGATGTTTGAGTATAAATTAAAAAAGAAAACCACGAACACTCTAAGTTTCATTTTAAACACTCACTTGAAACTTACAGTTTCTGAAAGTTAGTTTTCAAATTATGCTATGACCTATAGCCTTACTGTGAAAAGAATCAATTTGGGGAAAAAATAAAAAGAAAGAAAAAAAGGGTGGGTGCATGGCAAAGGTGTCATTTCGAACAAATTCCAAACTTCTGTAAGAAGTGATTAGGAGGTCGATACACTACAAAGGGCAACAGCTGTGGTTGACCAATTAATTAATTTGCTAAAATATTACACGGGGAAAATACAAAACAGAGCGCAGAGAAACAAACAATCATAATTAGTTTAAAAATTCAATTCAAAATAAAGAAGAGAGATCAGTATTCACTCTGAAAAACACTGCTATGGAAACCACTACTTTGTGCTGAGGTGAAAAATGGCAATTTATGATGCAAACCAGCCATCATTTTACAGGTCCGCTGGTTTAGTTGCTTTCTTAGGCCTTGACCAGGAGCAGGGCAAAGAGAGAGAGAAAAATTTTTCTCATCAAGTGAGAAAAAAAAGGTCATGAGTCTCATTCTAAAGAGAATTCACAGCACTAACATAATTGTCAGTTCAAAGAGTCATGTGGTTTCCACACAACACAACTAAGCAGCATCCAAATTTGGGTGATAGTGAATATAAAAGTCAGTAATTTCAGAGCACTGTTGGCAGAAGACATATAGAATTAGACACTGAGCAGGGAGTAAATTTACACCAGCTCTTCCCCCAGACTGCAGCTTCCAGAAATGCTGGTTTCCCACCACAGATCTCAGTGGGGAGGAGAAAAGGGTCACCAAGACGGAAGAGATTTGTCATGTAACTGGAATTGCAATTCTTCATCTCAACTGAGAGAAGCTCTAGAAACCTTCCATGGCTCAGCTTTGCTGTTTGCAGATCACGTGAAGTTGATTTGATTTGCATGAAAGTGCAAATTGAGTCATTCAGCTCAACCCCCCAAATCCTAAATTTGCATGGATGCCGCACAAACCCCACAAGCTGCCAAGAAACACCTGAAAAAATTGTTTACATCATTCAGGTTAGTGTATTTCTACCTGCTGGAGAAAGGGAAGGAATACAGCTTCTGAACTGCTTGGTGTTACAAGTCCTTGTGCATAAAGGGAGAGAAATAATCTAAACTCAGGGATTTGGCTGTTGGTTTGAATAGTGCATTGTTATCCTTCTGTATGTATTATTTATCATTCACATTGCTCCAACAATACACCCAGTGCTTTAAAAACACCTGTAACAAAGGATGCTCATGGATTAGAAAGAGGAATACACAAGCGATGACTTGTAACTACACAAACTACCATGACATTTTTATACTAAATTTACACAGCAAACACAGCTCACATCTTTTGCTGAAGGCTTAGATAAAAAGTAGTAATTAGTTACTAATGCCTTGCATATTTTGATACTACATGTCAAAGACAGGAAATGGGTTGTTTATGATCTGTGGAACAAGTCTTTGCAGCTATCACTTGGCCAGGCCGGCTGATTATTTTTCCTTTCAGAACAACCCAGCCAGCACGATGCACCAGTGACAAAAGGTTCATAAAAGCAATAGTCTGGAACCACTCTGCTGGAGAGGGGTAAGAGGAGCTTTTCAGAAGTGCCCATCATCATCAGCTTCAGACCCTGAAATAGCAAAGCACAGGAAAAAGTAATTGTAGCTTCTGAATTGTAATGGTCACGCTCCCAGTGAAATTCTCTGTTGGAGCAGTGTTAGTAGGACACCCACCATCCTGTCCTTTTGCTTTTGTCATGAACAAAATGAAAACCCTTGGAGTTTACCAAAGTCAAATACGTATTTCCCATAGGAAAAACAATCTGTGTGTGTCTGTTTCTTAAGAGATTTCTCATTATGGCAACAAGGACTCTCTCAAAAGTCATTTTTCCCAGAACATAATTCAGAGCAGCTGCTGATCTAGCAACGAGTTTGCTGGAGCTTTTATTTAAAAGCAAATCTCAAGGAAAACCCTTTTTGCTCAAGTGCATTTTCTCAACCACTTCTGTTCTCCCCACTGTTTATTACTGAACTGCCTCAACTGGAGGCTTCAGTACTGTTCCTCTGACAATGAGCTGACACCAACTGGAAAGGCTTTCTAGGACAAAATTATGAAATGGGAATCAGAAGGGAGAAAATAAAGAAGATATATGTGATGTAAAAATTAAGTGTTTTGCACCAAGTGAATCTAAGTATTCAGCCAGGACCTTGGAAAACCATTTAGAGCAGGCCCTTGGAAAGCTTATATTATTGATACAGAAGAAGCCAGTGGGGAACACGGGTTAACACAGAGAAACAGAATTAACACAGAGGAAGCTGAAAACAATTACCAACCTCAGAGTTTCTGATGCACCAAGTTTTGTCAGAGGGGATCCTCGTGCCTTATTTTTGCACAAAAGTAGACACCAGCCTTCCCATCAAGACCAACCAACCAAGATCCACAATCAATACTGGGGGTAATGAGTCTTCTCATGTCTGCAAAAACCAGATCCAACATGAACCAGGCAAAACTGTGAGGATTTTAGGAGCCGGTTCTGAGACAGCAAGGCAAGGAGGGCCCAGGGGAGATTTTCTTTGGCAGTGTAAGGGGGAGTCAGAGACAGCAGGGACAGGAGAGACACCTTGGCAGCGCTGCCAGCTGGCCTTGCTTGGGGAGCACTTTAACCTGCACAGCCACTGCAGTTTAACGTGGCATCATTTGCATTCCGAACGCTTCTCTTGAATAGGAACAAACAGAAACACCTACTGAAGTGCTCCATTACGTTCAAGCAGGTGTAGGCAGCAACTCTCCCCCTTCCACAACACCCCTCTTGCCACTCCCAACATTCCCTCTCCAGCTGCGGCTCCACCTCCTTTCCTGGTGTCCCCAGCGAAAGTATTTCATTTATATGAGCAAACCGGACACTAAGCCATGCTTGCCTGGATTCTCCTGCTCCCTTCACCATGTTGAATGTATGTTCTCATAACCATTACACCGTGAGCAGAATTCGGGCGTGGCCCTGCAATCACCTCACCGAGGAGGGAGCACAGTGCAGCAGCTTTTAACGTTAAACCACCTTGCGTCAAGGTTGCAATGCAAGTAACATTTAAAAGCGATTGCCACAGTCTTGTTGATTTACAAGCTTCTACCAAGCTAGATAATGAACAAAACAAAAAGGAAGTGGCTGGTTTAACTACAACCAAACACCGGGATAGTAAGCAGTGTCCTTTGAATACATTTAGACTTTTTCATTTTAATAATTTCTCTGCAGTAAGAGGATTTCTGCAGCTGTTTACCTTGAAATCTAAAACTATCTCAAGCTTTGCTCCATAGAGGCTCTTCTGTTTCTCTTCAGTTACCACACATGCAAAATAAAAGGTCTTTTTGTTATGTCATATTTATTGAATGTCTCTGAACTCAAGGACTGGAAGAAACTATGTAAAATTGAAAAACCCAAATAGTTTATAACTTGAAATGACCTTGCAGGAGATTTCTATATGAAATGCATAATAATCTTCTTTTACACACCTGGCTTATACATCAGTTGTTTGGCTTTAAGCTTTAATTCCTAAAGCTCTCAAGACAACAGCTCTCTGTATTTATGGCTAAATCTTCACATTTATCTTTCAGTATTTCTCCCAAACCCTCAAACTCCAAAAATGGAGCCTATTTGGGCATCAATCAGTGACCACTTGCCTTGGAAATATTTGATAGCTTTACTTTTTAAAATTGTCTTTATGAAACATGCTTCCGAAACTGGCCAGGAAACTTCTTCTCCTATTCTTGATTATTATATTTACTCATTTTCTGATTTAACCACTGAACTCTTACAGTACAGACATGAAGTGTGTTTAGACTCTTCTTGGTCAGGAAGCCTGAGCAGCCTAGGATGAACTTTAGGAACAGGAAAGTCTCGGGGAAGTTAGGGAGGGAGAATTTAAAAGAAAACCCATTTCTTCATTGAAATTTCATGGAAATTTAACAATGAAGCTGTGATTTGTGCTTTGAAGAGGAGAACAAGAGGAGAAAAAAGTTATCCAGAAATGATAGGAGTGGTTCATCTCCTCTTTTTTGGGGATTCCTTTAGAAATGCGAGCACCACCAGCAGTTCCCCTTCCCTGGTCAAACACATCCTCACTCACTGCAGATGGGCTGCGGCTTCCCGTGGACCACCAGGCAGCTCTGACAGGATCTGACACTGCAGATGCTCCCCCAGGAGATGTTGTTGCACCAAGACTCAGTACACGAACATGAAAGGTTCCACAGCCCCCTTGCAACCCTCAGCTGAGGCTCTGCTCTCTTCCACACTGCTACATGTAGTTAGAATTAGCAAAGAGTCTGTAATTGATTTAATTGCTGCTGTTTTTCTCTTCACAGAAACATCTGAAACCAGGTCATTAACCCCTCAGCTTTCTCTGCTGTCTGGGCTTATTCCGTGGCATTTCTCAGAAGTTTTAAATTTTATTTTGTTATGTAAACGCTGAAATCTGAAGTACAACTTCTCAAGGTGCTGTGTGCATATCTGCATTGAACAGGGCTCTGTTCAGCAGTGACAGCACCTGAAGTTTTTGAAATGGCTGTTAAAAGACAAAAAAAGAAAGAAAGAAAAAAGGAAAAAAGGTAAACCTCCACCTTCACAGAAGCCCTATCCCCAGTAGCTGTTGCTCTACTTGTGGAGTAACCAGTTGAACCTACCTCTTCACTCCCTTTTCTCCTTCAGAAATTCCTGCTTTTGGCTCTGTGTTACCTCCACACTTACTGTGTCAGTGGCCAGATGCATATTTCTTGTCCAGCACTAATTCCCCACCCAGATATTCCTGCAGAAATGCAAGTCCCCATAGGAAATAATGACTTGGACAATAGAAGGGTAACCCCTCAGCCAAAACTCAATTTCTTCCCTCATTACTCAAGCATCAAAGATTGAATCTTGGAAATTTTCACTAAAAGAGGACAGTGAATGGGTGCAAACATAATCGAAGGGAACTAATTTAAGACTCTGAATGAATATTCATGGGAAAATATTTCTGCATTGTTTGCCTAGCTCTAATTGTGTTCATTAAAGAAAAGCTTCATTAGTGAAGGCAAGAGCATATTGTTGGGCACAGCAGTGAAAAAAAATACAATCCCAGAAATAGCACTTACTGTTTTTTTGAACGCTGTGCACAGGTTTTTCAGCTACTGGTAACAAAGGAAACATTTCAGAGTTATAATGAGCTCCAATGTTCATACTAACAATTCAAATCCCATAAAAGGGATAGGCACAGTTCAAGCTTCTCACAAAACAAACTAGCACCAAAAATATTGACGCTGAATTTTGAGGGAAAAGGTTAGATTCTGGGAGCAGCTAACGGATAAATAATAGAATGATTGCCATGCATCAGGGTAGATGTGCATCATTGCCCAGTGATGGATGACTTCTGGGTGCTTATGAATATGTTTCCTTCTCATTGCTGAGGCACAAAGGGACAATTTCTTGTATTGGTGGCAGCTAACAGAAGAGGGCCCTGTTTTTCAGCAAAAACACCCTCAGTTCTGCAAGCCACTAGCACACATCAACAGCCTGGCTGCACACTGGGGTAGGCTTGAAACTGGGTATTTACTGGGCAAAATCAAGGTTTCCTTTCTCTGAGAAACGCCCAACCCTTTCACTGCCGTTAGCAAGGTATCAGCATTCCCCCTCTGGGTCACAGCTTGGGGACACTGCTCAGCAGTTCCACACCAAGGTCCTGCATTCCTCCTGTGGGCAGTGAATCACCCCAGGAGATCTCCCTCCATCGTGAGGAGAGGATCTGGAGCCAAGCCTGGGGTTGTGCTGATGTTGGACATTGCAGTGCTGGTGTTGCAATAATCAGATTCATTTGTGGGCTGAGTGTTTTAGGGGAACTCAACTCAGGGGACGCTGCAGATCCTTCATCGATAAATAAAGCTGATAACACGTCTTCTTCATGGGCCTGGAGGGATTAAACACAACGGGAGGCACTTTTACAGCCTTAGAACCATACAGGTACCCCAGTGACAGATCACCTTTGATAAACATTTAATGTGATGTCCGGGAATCCAGCCAGGGATTTTATGTAAAGCGCAGTAAGTTTTGTCTGGAAGCGTCTGCCTCAAATACCCTCAGCCTTTAACCTCAAAGGTTTAAGCGAGGAGTGGCTCACTGTATCCTGCACATACCTGAGAGAGGGATAATGGTCCTGAATCCAAAGCTGCAACTCATTTATACAAAATAAATTTTGCTACTTCCTTCGTTTTACCAAGACCATCTCAGGGAGGACCATCCACTATGATTAACAGGTTTCAAATAAATGGGATAAATGCATTGCATTTTTTCCTTCTGTCACATATTTCCCCTAGATTTATGTTCCAGTTTTCATTACCACACAGCTCACTGCAAAAAAAAACCCCATTCAAATAGCAAAGTAACTTTTTTTGGAGTAGATACTTGCTCACTGTATGTGTGTATCTGTTACATTAATGTGCATTTTCATACTTTTCTACCATTTCTGTGTGTAACAGAAATCAGGCCTCTCTAAAGAATGATTCAATGGTTTTTTTGCCAAAACGGCTTATTGTCTAGGACAAACACTACCTAGTCAAAACTTGTCCCTACCCATGGCAGGGGGTTAGAAGAACTTTAAGGTCCCTTCAACTCAAACCATTCTATGGTTCTCTCCCTTCTTCCTCAGTTTTCCTGCTGAGATTCTAGATTTTCCTCTTTTTAGTACATTTGCTGTGTTTTTCAGGATTTGGACACATTACTTTTATTTGCTCACAATATTTCAGGTTATGTCAGTTATGCAGTAATTTGGTAGTCCTAATACCACTTTTGTTTCTCCTCCTTACAATCACCCTAACAGAACACCTCTAAAGCCTCTCAGTGAAATAGAATTTACGCACAACAGCCCATAAGGTTCCCCTCAAATATTTATTTATTTTTAGAAAAGCTGTGACAGGAATTTAAATAAGGACATTACAAAGTAGCGCTACTGCTTCTCCCTTAATTTCTCTCATTATTTTTCGTTGCATACACAGGAGGTTTGATCTGGAGAAATCAGTATTTCTGAGACATCAGGATTTGGTGGCAGTACCCTAACTCTGCCTGCATCCAACCCCACCACTGACACAGGGCCAGCTTTCCTTCCAGCCCACTTCAGCAACGACAGCAAAAAGGATGAAACTTGAACATTTTTAATAATATTTTCTTTTACATACTCTAACAGGTGAGAGCTTTCCCTCCCCCCCTCCTTTTTTTAAAACTATGTATGAGAATGTCTCTCTTCAATAGTTCCCATTCCTGACAAATGGCAAAGTTCCCATTTCAATTTGTTTTGATGTGTGTGTTAAGTCATGACAGGTATCCATCCTTGCCAACTAGCTCTGGCATGAAAATAAGGAGCCCAGGAGAGTAACAGCATTTCAAGTAGCAAATAATATCAATGAAGTTTGAAAGAAAAAAAGATAAGCCTATACCTTCTGTTAAAGAACACCCAGCTGGAAGAAAGCATTCTGTCAGATGCAACACAGGCTGAATTAGAGCTCTTCTAGTTGTAAGAGCCAATCAGCTACTAATAATGAACAAAAAAACCCAGTGTGGTAGATAGAATGGAATTAATGAATTTGATATTGCCAATTTATTGACTTCCAGAAATAAAGTCAGAAGATCCTGACCTGCACTACCATGTGTCCCCACAGGCACTCAACTCACCTGTTCCCCACAAACCTGCTGGCACTGACCAGGTTCACAAGGAAAAGATAAACTGGGTCATGGATCTTGCCCACTGGTGGCTTTTGCTCTTCATCTACCAGTTGCAAACAACACAATTGAGGAATAAACCCACCAGTGTTACAGGAGAACAAAATGTAGAGGAAATCCTGCTGTTCCCTGCCTGCCCGGACAAGCTGAAGCCAGAAACAGAAATTTGGTGAAAGCCTGAGGAAAAGTCTCTTGAAAGTAAATGACACCGTTTGGGGGGTTTATCTACCCCTTGGATGCTTCAGGGCACTCTCAGATGCCTTCTGACTCCACCAAATGTGAGGAAATCAGTAAGGATATCTATAAAATCAGCTTATGAGGGGGATTTGGCTTTCTGATGCCCATTCCAGGATGTTCCACTCATCTAGGAATTAGTGTTTTATAGGTATTAATGCACCTGGCTCCCACTAATCACCAGGGGGTCACATATGTGGAAAGAGCACATAAAGATACCATAAAGAGCACATAAACACACCAATAAAGAGCACATAAACACACCAATAACACTCAGTCTCTGGGCCACACAGGACTATTTGAGCCCTCCAAGGTAGTGAAGAGAAGGGAACCCAAACTCACAGCACAGTACATAAATATACTGACTGCAGATAAGCAGTTTATAATTATTTTTGCCAGGGTTATACATAACACCACTTTAAGTTGGATTAGATGTCTCTTCCTGCCAGAAATATCACCAGATAAAAATCAATAAAGCTGTTAAAGACCTCAGCAGATTTATCACCTAAATATTACACCTGGTATTTTCTCACGGCCCCCTCTGAAGTGCAACCTTTTGTCTACTGGCATTTCCCAAATGTGAGAAGCTAAAAAGATTCAAAAGCCAGTACTGCAGGAAAAGGGAGGCTTCGTGGCTAAATCAAATTAGACTAATATTACCTGATACAACAGGAACATCTTCCAACAATTACTTTTTGACATACTAATCTATGAATTGAACACTCAATTGCAACAGTTTTAAATGGCTGTTTTAGATGTCTGCATGTGTTGAAAAAAATGATCAGCTACGGTTGGATGAGAATTTCCACCTTCAAAACAACTTCTAAAATCATATCAGAGAGAAAACAGTCAAAAATTTGTAGGAGCCATATTGTTTTTATAGGTTTTTCCCACTAGATCTAACCTATGGACACTATGGAGCAGTTCACTTCAGACAAGACCAGGTACAGGCGGCCCCAGCCTTGTCCCAACATAATGCTTGGGTAAGAAAATCCATCNTTGTGCTGCCACGTGCTTCTGCAGGCGCATCCCACAGCCGGCAGCTCAGTTCTATCTTAGCTCTCCCCACACCTGTCCATGTTCCTTCATTTTTTCAGCCCTATATTCTATACAGTACATTGATTTTCGAATGTCTACTCCAAGAGTTTTCTCTGTTTAAAGAATTTTATTAAGCTTAGCATGCAGGAGGAAGGAGTCACAAGCATTAGCTAGACCATCAGAAAGAAAAACCAGTTAAGAGTAATAAAGCATAAAGTGAAATAAATAATGAGGGGGGAAAAATCAGATTAAAATGAAGCTCAAATATACAGTCCTCTAATCTGCAGAATTTAATATAATTTATACTCTTGATGATTCCATATTCCTTCCTTATTGAATTTCTTCTATTTAACTGATATTGATGTTGTCCCAAATGTAATTGCCCTACATTGGTGCCAAGAGAAGAGAGCCCAGCTTCAATAGTTTTCCAGAAACAACTTCCTATTATCATCCTTTCAGCTTCAATAATGCAGTCCTCCTCATAACACGATATGGATGGGTTCTCATTTGTATGTGCAGTGCCTCTGTTACAGGAGCAGTCCAGGATCACATCCAAATGTCTTATGGGCTTTTTATAGCTACAGCACATTTGATTTACTGCTGCTCCAGCAAACTGTTGTGCTTATTACCATTGTAAGCCAAGGTATTTATATCCTTTTTGCTTTTCATGTCCCTTGTATTATTGCAATTTTAAGAGGCTCCAGTGAAAGATCATTGATGAAAAAAAATCAGACTCAGCTTATATTTTCAGATTATAATTATCTCATTTGAAGACAGAGAGTATTTCCTGGCCACAACATAGCCACAGCACTGTTTTTAGTAGTGATACTAAAATTTATGCAAAACACTCCTTTTTACTACGAAAAACCAAAACAAACAAAACCCAGAACAAACAAAACCGCAGAAACTCCCAACCCACCATGAAATATTTGAGTCATTGAGTAACAACAGTTCCTTAAACGCTTAATACTGTGGCATATACCATACTGTGGTATTCCAAATTAAATTTCAGAAACTTGAACTGCACTTGAATTTCATTAATGTTTATCTTAGATTTACTGGAACATCTGCACCCACAAGGGAAATTATTTTGGTAATTAGAAGACAGGCATGCTTTGTTTTGATTAGCTGACAGGGTCAAGGATTACAAAGTAACATGTCCTGACACAAATATTTCAATAATAAAAGACCCAAGCAAATCCATGAAACACCTTTGCACACCTATACTGACTCAATTTTTAATTAGCACACCTTGACTTCATTATTACATCTATTCTAATTTATGATTTCTTGTCAAGAAGCCAAGAAAGGAAACTGTAGAACAGATTAACCAACAGTATCAATAGTCCACGTATTTGGATGCAAAAAGGTTTACTCTAGCAAAAGTTTTCCAGATAGTTAATGCAGAGAGATGATTAAAATAAAAAGTTTTCAGAACAAGATCTTTTACTTTTTCTTCCCCTCTCACTCAGTCATAAGAGTCACAGATCCAGCCAACAGTCAGGGAGATCATGAACTCCAAGTTGCCAGAAAAGGCACAATGATTTTGTAGGAAAGTCTTCACTCCACGGTGATTACAAGACAATGGTCCTAAATTAAGGCCTGATGGATGCTTAAGAGGGTTTGCCACATCCTCCCTTTTCCCCTTCAAGTGTAAGGAATGCCATTCTCACACATGCACTGATTACATATTCAAAGCTGCTACAATGGTTAGCGGTTAACCAATCCCCCTTTGCAGATTGTCATTTGGCTTCAATTCATAGGCAGAACCCACGGCCAGGAGCAAGATACACACTTCAAGGTTATTTTCAGGGCCCTCATAATTTCACCTCACATTTTGATCAAAAATTGCCTCCTATTTTTTCAGGAGAAGAAAAACCAAAAAAACTACTCACCTTTGGAATCGCCGGTATCCTTGAAGAAATCCTTACTTTAGAAAATAATTATTATAGCAAGGTCTACACCTCAGTCTTTAAGAATAATTAGGATCTGTAGGGATTCCAAATGATACTAAGATGTGTATTTATCATAGCCAAGTTAATTAACACTCTTCATTAAGGACAAAATAATTAAACTAGTCACGTTTAATGAAATTTCAGTGATAGTTGATGTCTCCAAGTAAGAAATCTAAAATACATTTTAGATGATTTGTTACTAGTCAGATTATTACTAATTAAATGTCCTTTCTCAATTTATGTTGAACTCCCTTTTCCATTTCTATTGCTATAAAACAAAGGCCTCATAAGCTCCCAGCGACTTATTTTGGTGTTTGCAAAACTACCTGAAATTTCACACCTAGTGCAATTTCTAGAAAAGCATTTGTTTTTACATGCATATTTTTGGCATTAATTTTAATTATTCCTAGACATTCAAAAGCTTCTCCAGGCTGTACCAAACCCATCTTCCTCCCTCTGTTCCCATTTTGTCTGGTGTTTCCTGAGCTCTCCTTACTGTGGCAGCATCCCAGCTGTTGAATGCTCCCATTCATATCCTTATCAGAGCACAGAATTGTGCAAGTGGGGACCACAAAATTACCTAGACAAATTGCCTCTGTCCCATCTGGTATTTATTCAAATTAGATACCAGTGTTAAAAGCAGACTCAAAGTCAACACTGCTTTAATTTCCATCAGCTCTGCACCGTTTCAGGTGTGGAATTGCATGGACAGATCCTATGGTTTCAGCCCAAGCATTTCCTAATGAGCTCCAGCAATCAGCACGTGCTGATCTGTCCCCTGCCTCCTTGGATGCCTTCTAGATATGGAAAGAAAAGATCCAATTTGGAGAATGTGTAACAATTAAGCCAGAGCTGAAGAACTCCACCCTCCCCTCTGTTTTCTCTTGTTTAGAGACAGAATTAAAAAGTGATTTTTAGTCATCAGCTGACACCTTCTCTGCACAGCACTTCTGCACCATATGGTGCGGCTCCTGCTCAGCACAGCTGAAGCCAGGGCAGACCAGGGTCACTGGAAGCACGGTTTGGATCCAAGGTCATTTGAGATGTATAATTTCTCCATTCAGACAGGCTGGCTGGCCTCCTATGAATAAGCTCTGGACTCAGATCAAGATCCCTGATAATTAGGAGATAGATCTGTTCTGATTGTTTCTTCTTCCTCAGCCATAAAAAGCAGTGGCCCAGCAACTGGTCATGACATGATTCTGCTTTACTGGAAAATCATCCCTTCAGAAAACAATGACTGGTGCAAAAAGTAAAATTCAATACTGCTGCAAGACAACCATTTCAGACAGGCTTATTGATCTGCTGATTATCTTTTTGTAATATACAGATATTTTGGGTTGTCCCACAATGTTCATCTATCTGTTGGCTTTTTAAATCATGTTTATCTCTGTATATCAGTACAAGATAGAAATAAGTAAATAGAGGAGCACAGCATTGATTTAGTGGCTTTTACTTCCATGTAACAGATTTGTTTTCAAGAGCTTTATATATTTCAACAAAATTTTTCTCTGTGGTTTAAAAACATGCTATTTCTGCCTCTCTGTTGTGTGGCACTAATAAGTGGGCTGTGAGTACATGATACAAAGCAAATGTTATCACAAGAATCCTTGTACATGCTCTTCAGAGGAGAGAATTGTAGTTAAAGCCCAAACACTGACAAAAAATATTAAAACCCAAAAATTATATAAATCATTGGGCTCATTACTCCTGCACAGTCATTTTTGTGTCTCATGATGAAGAAGGTCCTCTTGATACTGAGATGTATGACAATTACTATGGTGGCTTCCTTTGAAGGCTCGTAAGTATCCAGCAACATGATATGGCCCCTTTATCTAAATTACCAAGTCTGAAGGATGATCTGTGCCACGGAAGTTGCCCAAGCAAGAGAACAAAGCAGCTGAGAGTACCTGCAGTGAGCCCAGGAGGGAAACCTTCAAAGGGCACCATCAGTTTCTCTAAGAGAGAGGAGTTGGGGGCCCAAGTGCCAGAGAAACAGAACTGGGACTTTGAGCTGGGGACTGTCACACTGGCCAGGGCAGCAGGAGCACAGAGCCCCTTCTGACCCCGCAGCTGCTAGACACACAGCAGCATGCACACTGATTTGCTGACGGGAACACTTCCATGTCCCCTTTATTTATTGGGCTGTGTCTCTGACCCTCCCATCAGGCTGAGCATTCCCTGCTTCCTCCTTACACTGCTGTCACTCAGTTTATTATCTTGATTTATTCTTTCATACACATATATATATATAACCAAACAGGCCAGCAGGCTGACAGTATTTTAGTGACATGGAAACCAGAGGGAGACATTAATACATGGAGATCACATATGCTGGTATCTAGGCTGAGGACTATGAAGTTCTACTGAAACATGATATGAAAACAATAAATGCTCTTACGAGGGTGACCAGGAAGGGAGAGGCTGATTAAGTCAGTGCTTTGGAGAGCAGACACAGCTCTGACTCCAGATGCACCTGAGAACCTTCTTTTCATTTGTTTTACTTTATTGACAAAGCACTTCCACTGGGCATTAGAATCATTTTCCAAGCATAGGTTTGGAGAAGAAGAAATGTCTCCTCCCCTCCAACCACACTTAAACCTGAAGTCTGAAAATCTGCTTCTTTGGTTGGCTTTATTTCAGTCACCAAAACCCAGTTATGTTGCCAAGTGTTACCAATAAGTGAAATTTTAATTATTGCCACAACAGCAACAAAACCAAGGTCACAAAGTCTCTGAACAACAATGACATTCACCCCCATTCAGCAGGACCCATCCCTGCCAGGGAGGAAAGAGTGTCACCTTGAAAGAGTTCTGTCAAAGGGGGATTAAAAGAGCTGCTGCAACTGGGAAGATTTTTTCTTCTTCTGTCCGTTCAGCACAGGGCTGCACTCTGAGTCTCCTCACTCAGGTTCAGGAAATATTAATTGCCTGCTGGGAAAGGGACAGTCCCACCACTTAGTTTTAGTTCTCTCCTTCAGTGTGTTGGTTGGCACCTGCACCTCTGTGGCCCTGAGCGGAGCTGCTGGAGGGGTTACCTACCTGCTTTGAGTGCAATACATAAAGCTAAACAGCACAAACAGCCTCTCTCCAGGTGCACTTCATGAAAAGGGACATATTAGGTAGAGATTTATAAAATAAATACAGTTTTGTCAAAGCAGTAGAATATGATTTTTGATTTCATTTCCCCATGTTAAAAGCAGTGACTGAAAATCTCTTTACTTAGGATCTGATATCCAGGTACTGCACAAGGACACATTTCTTACACAGGAGAAAACCTCACCCCAATAAAACAACAGCAAACCCCCCATGATTGGTTATGAAATTGGACACTGATAAATCTGAAGGTGATACACAATCTAGAAAGGATTAGCTTTGTCTAGCCTTGGGATAGACAATTCACTGTAGCAAAGACCTTTTGCAAAATGTAAAAAGGTGGAGAAGGGGCCTGACACCAAAAGCAGAATAAAATGATGGTGACTCTTTCAGCATATCCTGGTAAACTTTAATCCACACAAGCATGAAAGAAACCCTGTTGAGCACACAAACACCATACAGCAGAAATAGGCATCACCAGAGCAACAGCCCCAGCCAAAGCTGAGGGACCCTGTCCTGGCAGGACAGTCCTACAAAATTAAACTAAAAATACAGTATGAAAAGGTAATGATGTACCTGTGAGGAACAGGTGTGTTTATAAGAAACACTTTAGGCTTCACCTTAATCCCTTAGGCCTAGCTCATAACTATGGGCAGAGCTCTACCCATCCAGGCTCTGCTTCTATGTACATTTGAAGTTCAGGATTATTTCCTTCACCTCCTCTCCCTCAGTTCAGGTTCTGGGTACCTCAAACTACCCCAGCCCTTTCTTGCTGCAGCTCTTTTCAATTTCCCCCCAGCTGGCAGGGTCCAGGTGGGGTTAATTGGGGCAGTGGGTGGGTATCTGTCACCCATATGGCACAGCTGGTTCTCCTCAAGGACTCATTCCCACAGCACCCAGGGCACAGAGCACAGGCTCAGTTCCTTTCACGTGCAGCTCTTTTTGACGATATTTGGGAGCTAAGAGCTCAGTAAACAAATTTGAGCTTTAAATTACATTTGTGTGTTGGAATAGAATGGCTGCACAGTCAGCCTGCCCAGAGTGCTACAACACTCAAGGCATCCTTGAGTTTGTGTCATTCACAGCGTCTTTGTGTCATTCGTGGCATCTTTTAGTTCGTGTCATTCAGTTCATGTCTCTGCTGCTCCTGGGGGTGTTGAGGCCAGAGAACCATCCCCCGTTTCCCCCAGTGGGAAAACTGTTTCCTGGCCCTGTGGGACCGGGGGGCTCTGCTGGCCCCAGGTGGTGCCCATGCTGGAGGAACATCCCTTCTCTTCCCAGCCCTTTGGGTAGCAGGGGTTTTATAGCAATCTACAACCCCCCCAGTAACCAGCAGCAGGGTTTGATTTATCATCCTACTCTCCGGAGAAGCAGCTCCCAGGCCCTTGGGCAGACCCCATGTGGGTGGCACACCCTGTGATGGGGTGAAAGGAGACAAGCTCTGCTAAATCCACGGGGATCTCACCTCCACCATCCAAAAACTGCCTGGAGTGGCTGTGAGTGACTCCAGAAGTGCATGAGAGCCTCCCTTTATGAAGTGCCCATCCTTCTGGGACCTTGGCAGTGAGGCTGAGGAGTGGCAGCCCAGGCTCTGGATTAATTGGGGTAATTACAGGTTAAATCCTGGCCCTGTATTAATATTGTCACACTACCTGGGGTTTTATTTCCTAATGCCATAGCCTTCTCTTGGCTGTTTCACCTTAGAATTTCACAAATCTAGTAAACCCCAAAGATCTCTGCTGGTTTGGGAGTTTCCCATATCTCATAATTTCTAACACAGACCCAGGAGCAAACTAATTCTTCTCTAGACAGAATCGTTTTCTCCCATGCAGCACTTTAATTTTTGTAGCTTAAGTGCTGTATGTCCTTCCCAAATCCCACCACATGGCACTGCAGCATCCTCTGTGACTCCCTAAGTCAACAGTCTTCCCAGCAAGCCAGCCAGCCCAAAGAATGAATTCATATGCAAAAATTACATTACTCCTATAAGCAACTTGTGTTATGAATAAAGCCTGAAGACAGAAGCCAATTCTCCATGCAAAGCCAATGTGCAGACTCCTAAATTAAAAAGAAATCTCAGGCAGGTGGAAGTGCTGTTTTGGGACCTTTCTGGTGTTGCAGTTGCCAAGGAAACCTCTTCCTTTGTGCCCAGTCAAAGGCTCTGGCTGTTTGGAGCCTCATCCCAGCTATGCCTGAATGTGCTGCAGCATCAGGATTGAAGGGAAACTGCTAGAAATACTCTGATAAAAGAAAATATTAAGAATAAGGGTTTCCTCATGAAAACATCTCTCCCTAAAGACAAAAAAAGGGGGAAGGAGTAGCTGTGCTTGTGAAGCTTGGGGGCTGTGGTTGCAGACTTCCATGGCAGGTGGGGGCCTCACCTTCAAAGGGGAGGGGAGAGGCTCACAGGGACAGCTCTTTGTGTGTGATGCTCTCCAGCAGTTAAAGGTGATGCATAATAAACAGCAAGAATTTAAAGGATATTTCTGAATTAAAAGTCACGCTCCTCCGTATAGAGTTGACCTGCACCAGTAGTTAAAATAACTGTCAGGAAAGAAATAAAATTAGTTCTTGTTTCATTACTACTTTTCTTCTTGTACATAATTACCTAGTCCAAGGGTTTTCTATGAGTTCTGTGTAGACATCAGGGTAGTCTTAAATGGAGTTGGCTTTTTTATGTCTAGAACTGAATTATTTCCAGTGCTACTGATTAATTTTTTATGAGGAATAAGAAAAGCAATTGCAAACCCACTAGAATGACGAGGACATCTCTCAAACCTTGGCTTGATCTTGGTAAAACTGCTTAGTTGCTGCTAATATATTTACTTTTCTGACAGTGATTTACATTAGAATCATAGCAAAACAATCCTGGTTTAATGGATTACCCTTCATTCCTTGATGTATTTTTAGTCTAAAATTAATAGCACCCTCAGGTTACTTTGGTTTTTTGTAAGTGGTTTGTATTAGCTACAACATATTGATGTGACTTCAGTGCATTTAGCTTGCCCTTATTTTAGTACAGGCTGATGTAATGGTCACTCTACATCTACCTAAAGTCAAAGCCAGGACAGGAGATTTACAGAGAGATGGGACATAAGCAAAATAGGAATGAAAAGTGATACCTGAGGATCTGAGATTTCTTTTCAAAACAAAAGGGGAGTAGAAATTAACAGTTTAAAGTAACTCATCCCACACTCTTTGGACCCAAATGACCACCTAAATCTCTTAAACATAAAGATATGCAACAAAAAAAGTGTAAAATGGAGCAGAAGAGTGTTTGAATCCATGGTGTTGCTGTGGGATGAACTGTGCCACAGAACAGGATTCCATGGATCTCAATAGTTACTCTATTTTACCACAAATTATTAGTGTCAGTTTACAGGACTGAGTACCATCACAAAAAACCAAAAAGAAAGCCATGTGATTTGATAATTTCCTACATATCCCAGGAAGGGCTATTTAAAATGAATGTAAAACTGATCAGGAAAATGCATTTTTGGTAATATCAGAAATCTCCAGTAGACGTTATTGCCATGTATTTTGGGGAAGGAAAGAGGAAGCAAAGCATTCATCATTCTAAATGCCATTTGGCTTTTGAGAGTAAAAGCACTAGAACAACAAGGAAAAACCACCCAGAATAGAGCAATCATTTCAACTTTTATTGTGGAAAAGGTTCCAAAGCATTTTTAACTTCACTGGCAAGATGCAGCTGCAGACAGAAATGGTTCTTGTCTCTTCCAAAGGGCAGGAGCTATGCCTTTATTGCAGCAGTTTCAGAATGTCTGAGAAAATTTTAGGGATTATTTGTAACAGGAAACAGAAGACCAGACAGCTAGTGCTAGATTAATAAAATGGACAGGTAAAAATATTTTCCAGAAGGAGTTCTTCAACTTTTGTTTATTCCTTAAGAGAAAAGCCCTATAAAAAGAAAAAATTGTTTGAAACAGTCGTGTGGATGAAGGTGAAAGCCAAGCTGGCAAGCGCTCCAGTTTATGTAAAAATGCCGGGAATGTGACTGGAGAAGCTGCTTCCCACCAGAGGATGGGAATCCTCTGCTTTCTCCTTCCTGTAACAGTTGCTGATAAAACACCTTCCCCTGGAAATCTGAACCTCCCCACTCATCCAAATGGATTTTCACGTTTCCATGCCACCTAAGAGAGCCAGGAATTTCTGAAACCACTCTAAACCAGCCCTGGCTCCCCCAGCACTCTCTCCTTTAGTGCCTTTCTGAGCCCAGCGCTGAGCACCATAAACTGGCGTAAATCACCCCAAGCTCAGGGATCACTGCTCCAGTTTTGTGGGCGTTAAAAGAGCTCTGACACAAACCCTGCTCCAAATCACAGGAGTCCTGGCAGATCGTGGTGGGACAGATGCAGGAGTCCTCCACAGGTAGCTGTTTTGCCATTCTGGTTGGCCCACACTAGAGCCTGGTGCACATGTCCAGCCCTTGGCAGGAGCACACCCAGGTCCATCTGCTGCCTCCACCAACTAACTAGCCAGCTGCCGTGGCAGATGACAGGCTTCAGACTGACACAGGAACACAACAAAATCAGATCTATAAAAAGGGTCTGAGCAAAAAAAAGTGAGAAACATGGAAAATAAACCCCTGAGAAATACGCTTAGTAAGATTTAAATCTTTATTTCTTTAAAGGAAATAACTAACTCTGTATAAGCACTGCAGTGATCAGGTCCATCTCATGGGAAGGAAAGAAGAACTACAGGAGAAGTAGTCAAATCACTAAATTATTTTTTACTATCTGCCACAGGGAAGGTACATAGTTATAAGGGAGCCATTAGCTTCTAAGAAAAAAAAAATTAAAAATCATGCATACCATTCTCCTGTGCTCTCTTTTCATTTCCAGGGAAACTCTTGTCTTTTCAAGGAAGCAGTGTTGCTTCCAGGAAATCTGATTTTAGAGAAATTTGATGTCATTTCTCTTGTTTTCTTTCTGTTCATTTCCTGGAATGATGATGTGTCACAGAGCAACTACTCTTGGTACCAACAGCAATGGTTGGGATCTTCGTTGTCAGCAATGGATTAATAGAGAAATTCTACAATTTTTCTAACTTTTTGTAAGACATTTAGAGCAAATGCCCATTGCTTTTAAAATTACTGTCCTTGATGGAGATCCTTTGCATGGATATGTTTCCTTTCAGCTGCCTCTCATCTAACCTGTCTTAAGGAAGCAGTGATGCCGTTCATGAAGACTCGCATTCTGATTTTTAAAAGAAAGATTGATGCTGGTTTTATTTTTGATATATAAACATCTTGTGAGATGCTCAATTTAAGTAAATCAAAGCTGACACTTAGGACACTTTAAAGTGTCACTGACATTTTACATGTGACAAGACTGAGGCAGAGATGCTCTGAAAAGACAATTGTAAATTGCCATTTGGTTTTGCGACAATTTTGTCATCATCCCCCAGGACTGACAGGAAAAGAAGTAGGAGATCAATATAGCTCATGGATCTCTTTACCCAGTATATTGCTTTCACTTAGTTAAAGCTAATAAATACTGCAACTGAAGTGCCAAGGAGGAAAAATGAGAGTCTGCAAGACCCACTGCAAATTAAAATGAAGAAGAGCAAATAAAACAGACAAAAAGATGGTTTAGGACACATTTTAACATGTGCTCAGATATCTCTACTATCATCCAGTATGGATGAACAGTCAGAAAAGATATGAATGTGCATTTGTACCTCAGAAAAATTTTGAAAGTTGTCAGTTATGTGTCGTCAGTGAAGAGTGGGCAGAACAAAAAATGAATTTTTATCCCCTTTCTTCTCCTTTGGCATGAAACACACCACACTGATTATCTGTCTTGGAACCTCAGATCCCTTCTTAACATAGAATTAGCAACAGATCCAGAAACAACTGCTCAGTCACACCCAGGGGAGTGCCCAGGAGCAGCACCACAAGCACCCAGGCCATGGGGTGCTCTTGCTATTTCTGCTAAAGAAAAGTTTCCTCTAAGAAATCACCTCAGGGTTTGAATGGTGACAGGAGATAAAAGTGGCAGAAATCAGAGATCTGTGTATGGCAACACCATGGCAGAGCCTTAATGATCCCTCCACTTATTTCAGCTGCCACATAGAGAAACACCACTGAGTGTCAGGATTTCAAATGAGTTATGATTTCTTTCTTTGCTTGTACAGGCAAGTTATATTCTCTTCTCCTGAGCCAGGCAAACAATTCCCAGGGATTTTGCTCTAGTAAGAGCTCAGTCCCAGGCTCCAGGAGCTATGGGACCCTCCAGTCTAACTCATGGTCACAGGAAATCAAAGAAAGAAGAAAGTCAGAATGATGTTTCTCTCACTATGTAATTTGCTTTCCCTTGATGTCCACTTATTTATAAAAACATTACTTTGGCCTGTGATGTAGAAATTAAAATTTCCCCATATCTTTTCATAGTGTTGAAATATAAATAACTGATTGAAGCTGGATGGTAAGACCTGAAATAGTCCCCAGCCCCATCCAGTCAAAGTAAAGACAGAGCATTTCTAGATCAAGATTTATCTCCTCTTTCAGTAAACACTGAAGGTAAGTCAGATGAATCTCTCCTGCCAAGTGCCAACTATAAAAGGACCATAAGACAGCAACTCACTGAGCAACAGACATCTGCTGGTGGAGGGCTCCTGTCAGGGGAACCTATTCCCCATTTTCCTGAAGGAGTCATTCCAAGTGTAGTCCTATCAGGGAGACGTTTTAGCAGGACACTTCTGCTGACACCTCCTACATGCCACTGCAAACGTCCACCAGCTGCAGCAGCAACTCCCACAAAGCCTAATCTGGAGTCCTTTCAGTTGCTACAAGCTCACTGAGCTTGACTCAAGCCTCATTTCAGAGGGACATTTCTCCACTTTGCGGGATCGGCCACCTTGCCATCTAACGGTGTCTCTAGTTTTCCAACTGCTTTAGTTCTACCCACCCAGTTTGGTGTGGAATTACACCAGGAGTCCCCTGGTATTTGACCAGTGCTGGTGGTGACATCTCTGCTGAGCATCAAGAGGTTTAATGTCAGCAGGAGCTTTGCAGCAGCCGTGGAAGGATATTGTCAAAATGCTCCACACCAGCTGCTCTGCCTTCTAGCCAGCAGCAAATTAATGTTTAAACCACATTTCAATTTAATCAAATGGACAACCCTCCTGTAATGCATTGCTTTCTGAAAATAGCTCAGTGACCATCATGGTTTAACTGTTAAAACATTATGGATGTGTTATACAGTTAAGAGTCCAGTAAATAAGGATTTCCACATGTATTTATCTGACTGAGCCCATCTTGACAATTAAAAGGTGGAAATACTTTCAGTTTGACAAACAGGAAAAGAAGAAGCATAAATGCATTGGGACTAACATTTTCAAAAGTCCAAAATAAGTGTGATGCCCAAGGCTGGGAGCCAGGCACTAACATTTGTATGAGTTGTTGAAAATCCCAAGCTCTTTTTCTCTCAAACCACTGGGGATCAGTGATTCCCTCTTTCCAGAAAATTTCCTCTAACAAAGTGAGGTTTTACTACTTTGGGTAAAATAAGACCTATAACAAAAAGGAGCTTTATAGGAATGGGCATCCATCTGTGGCAGTCTGGATTTTAGGGAACTGACTGATGGACATGGCACAGACACCAGTTCAGTGACACAGCTTTGGGTTTTCAGACAGGGACACGTGATCTGTGATTTGGCTTGAGATGTGTTTCCAATAAATTTTGGACAGAATACCTCTATTTTGCCTCTATCTTTTGTGAGGCCAGATTCACACTGGTACAATACAAAATCAGTTTGACCCAGTCACATTTTTTTGTGGTCTCCTCCTTTGTATTCAGGCCAGCCATGCTCCCAAAGGCCTGACTTTATGAACATTTCAGGGAACAGGCACACACAGCCCCTGTGAAAGGCTGCACAAATTCCAGAGTGCTGAAAAACTCTTTAATATGTGGATTGTGACCAGAATCAATCACTGGGATATTCATCTGATGCTATTCAAAGGCCTCATAAAATATCATTATATCATTATAAAATAATGATCCTTTCATTTCAGGATTTTAATGAAGGTATTTATTGAAAACTGTGCTGTATCGTCTGGTTTTAAAACTGTTTTTAAGGGATAGAGTGGGGCTATAATCCAACCTAGCCCCCAAAATGGAAAAAGGTGCACTGATAATGAAAGTGCACTAAAAAAAAGAGAAAAAAAGAAACAAAAGTGTAGTCTAAAACCCCCAGAAATTCACACATAAGAAATTTTAATTTGTTGAGGTACTTCAAATATCAGTTTTCACCTTAAGAAAAGCAAACAGGCAATAGAAGAGGTGACTTAAGGTATTTAAAGCTAGAGTAAACAAATAGACTAAGATTTTTCAAATGAAGCTAAAGTCAGTGAGAGGCAAATTCCTTCGGGGTTTCTTTAATCTGATCCAGACAAAAACCATCTGATAGTTGCTTAAAAGTTAAAAGCAGTAGTGGTTTGATTATCAGTAGTACTGGGGGACCAGGGCTCTCAGTGAAGCCCAACAGAGCTTGATTGATGAAGACCTTTCAAAACAAGATTATAAGGACCTCAACTGGCTCTTTTAATTTATAAAAATGTTTTCTTATTTAATTTTTTTAATATTTTCTTATCTCTCCATTTTAATTTTCATTCCTAATAGTATATTTAATTATCACTTGCAGAAGATGTCTATTATTTGAATTATATTTAGTAAAATAATCCTTTCTTCCTTACTGTTCTTATTGAAAGCAAGATTAGGTTTGTACTGTTTTTTGCTTGAGGTTGGTCTCGAATGAAGAATCTGGTGTGTGGTTCAAAAGTGGTCAAGATTCTGGTTTGCCTTAAGAAGCAGGAAATACTGCAGAAAATCTAATCTGTTTTCAGAATGGAAACCAGTTTTCAGAATGGAAACTCTTCTTTGGGTATCTAGAAAGTGGCTGCTGATCAGGCAAAAGAGAACAGAGCAACTCTAATTCTAAGTAGAAGTATGATTATTTGAGCTTTCCATGGTAGGAATAAGAAAAGTCACTAAAAGTTGCCCAGAGTTAAAATAAGAGTGATTTCATGCCAAAATATGACCCAAGGCCCCACTCATCTTGCCTGTCCTTTGTGAGAATAAATTGATGTTTCTATAAGGCTTTGGAGAAAAATAGTGTAACTGCTGGCACAATTATCCCCGGAGAACAGGCTGTACCCTACTTCCCTGTCAGCTGCTGATCAGCCTGTCTGCAATAAAAACACCCCCTCCACAATCTGGGAGAGGTCCATGTGTCCACACAGGCACAGTGAAAATCCAGATGCCTAAAATCAAATACCTCATCCAAGACCTGACTCCAGGCCTAAGTAGAAGTTTTAACCTAAAGGCAAAGAACAGACAACAAATCCAACCACATGTCATACCCAACTCAGGTCAAAGATCTGAAATGGGAAAACAACATGATAGATTCCATACATTATCCATTATTCTCCTAAAATCCCAATACTGCCCAGAATTATTCCCCCTCCCCCACTCCACCCCCCAGCAGTACTCAGAACAGCACTGCAGCTCAGAGTTTGAGGAAGATGCAGAGGTTGTAGTTAAACCACCCAAATTCAGAGAAGCAGAAACATCAAGGGAAGAGACATCACGAAGGGCTTTGCATCATTCCATCTAATTTTCATTGTAAAAATGTAAACTTAGGTCTCAAGTGTCTTATTAGGCAAGCTCAGCAAATGGGAAGCTTGAGCAAATGAGTTTCACTTTTGCTGGCTGAGATTGTTTTGGCATCTGGAAATATGTTTTGGATGACTGGAACATGGTTGGGAATTTGAATGGGTTTTTTTTTTCCCCAGTCTTGTAATAGCTTCCTTGAGAAACATCTTCAGACTCTTGCATTTATATTACTGGCCTCAGATCATTTACATCTAATCTTCCAGTGCTGTTAACAAAAGCTGGGCTAGCATGTGCAAATGTAAAGAACTTTTTTTTTTAATGTGAAACCCCAGTTTAACTACTTAACAGACTTCAAAGCAGGTTTAACATCAGCAGTGTCTGCCACACTGGTTATTAAACTGCTTTCTGTCAGAGTTATGGCTTTAATTTATTCATCTGTTTTGGCTGCAGCAAAGCCCTGTTTCCCCCCTTCATGCACTGAAATACTTCTTGAAAGAAACTATTTCAAAAGTGAGGTGTAAGCCAGCAGAAAGAGGATTGGGCAGAAGAAATTATCAGTGGATGTCTTTGTGCCTCACACATGGTTCCTGTGATCTCAGAGCGGCTGGGTTCAGGTGTCCTGTTCCATCTCTGACAAAGGAGGTTTCCTACACACTGTTCAGCTCAGCACCGTCACACCCTGTCAGAGAGTCCTGTGGCAAAGCAGCTCAGGAAAAGTCACCTGGGTGCAGGAGGGGATGGAATTCCAGCGTGGGAGTCCTTTACACAGCTCTCAAAATAGGCTGCGGCGCTGCACAATATCCACAGGACACCAGAACACAAGACTCACCAGAGTATCTTCCAAAGACTGACTTGCTCAGACAGCTACAGACAAAAAATGAGCAGTGGGGAGGGAAGTGAGGGAAAGAAAAAGAAGAAAAACATACTCCCATTGTTTCAATCTTTATTATATTCTTTTGATAAGCGCCCCTTGCCCTTCAGAACTTGGATTTTCCATTACCTGAAGTGGAAGGGAAAGAAAGAGAATTGTGTGAAATTCACTAGAGTTTTTTCAATAAGAGAGCAAAAAGAACATAAGGGCAAATCCAAAACAACTCACATTCATATTTCTCAAATTGAAAATTTCAATGATTTTGTATTTTTTAACATTCAGTTATACATCATCTCATGGGAAATCAAAATAAAAAGCAAAACTATTTCTTGCTGTCCATGAGAAACAGATCCACCTACTTCAAAATATTTTTCAGGCTTTTCCTTAACAGAAAAGTCTGGAATTTGGAGGGAAAAGAGGATTCAAAGGAAGCTAATGCTTTGTAGATGGGAGTTCCCATTCTCCACAGAAGCTGAGTGGTCAGAACAATCCTCATAAAATCAATCAGAAATATTAAGAAACCCTGTTTAGAACAGACAATTTTAGAAAAAAAAAGCACTGGATGACACATTCCTGGTGCTCACTGCAAAGCTTCCCTGCCCTTTGGAATGTGGTGGTTTATTGTAACACGTAGGTTTCCATGGCAAACATCTTATTTCGGTATAAACAGGGTAGGCTAAAAATGTATCTGCTGGCAACAGTTAATGCCCAAGGGCTGTGGAGATCACCTTCCTTGTTTCAAACTAGTCACAGCTATTTATTATAAACAGATGTTAGAATGGATGCAGAATTGTAAACTCCTTAAATGGATATCTCATCTACATTCAGCAGGGCACAGAAGCTGAAAAATTCACTGCATTATGCAAATATGCACTTTTTTTCCCCAAATGTATTCCACCTTCTTCTGAATAATTCTCATGAATGTTTACTTAATGTGGCAAACTGAATGAGCAGAGGCAACTTAATTGTATTATTTTGTACAAATCTCCAACTTGTTAGTACCTGCATCTGCCTTACTGTCGTAATATTGGCACAGGGTAACTGAGCAGTAACAAAAAATGTGGGGTGCTCCATAGGAAGTGGACAGTGAGGATGGAGCAAGGATTTTCCTGTTTAACACAGATGACTTGATTGAAAGGGAGGAAAAAGCCCCAGAGGGTCACAAGTGAGATTCACGCAGTGCCTTGTCTTTCACTTATTTTGGAAAATATATAGAATTATATGATTAATTTAGCTTCATGTAAATCCAAAAAAAAATAATTACAGTTTTCTTTCCCTATTCTTGTGTATGGGGCAACCACAGTTTGCGCAAGCCAACACAGCAAATTGGTTGTGGTGCAATTATTAAGATATAGACCTTGCCATTATTAGGACAGCATCAGACCAATTGAATCATGTCACACCCCACAGGTAACAACACTGCATTTTATTTCTGTTTGTACAATACCAGAGAAATTAGGATCTGCTCAATTTAGGGCAATGAATTTAATTTCTCTCTCAGAGATTTTCACTTACAGCTCCAGAAATCACAGAAAACATTTTTAATTTGCACTTTTGCACACAAAAAAACTACAGCAGGCAAAGTGATTACATGTAGATTCAAACAAACAAACAAACAAACCCCAACAAAAAGGAGCTTCCACAACTCTCCTAGACATAAACAGCAACTAACTCCTTTTAGCTTCATGGATGAATGACTAAATTGGTTTAGGAAGTTGGCAGTTCAAGAATTAATTGAGGATAGTTTCCAGTTTACTCTTCAAAACTTGTCTGCCTTTTTAATCACCACAGCCCTCATAGACTTGTTTTTCCTTGCCACTTTCTTCACCAACCTGGAAAGTTTTGCTCATTGATAAAGAGCCACATTCTGCTTCTCTCCAGCTGAAATACTGGCATTTCTGAGCAGAGCAGCACCATCCTGGGGAGCTGAACAAGAGACAGATGAGACAGCACAAACTAAAAAGGTGATTTTTGCTCCACTTCCAGTCCTGGGACACCATTCTGCTCATTGCTGGAAACAACGGACACCAGTGGTGAAAACGGACCACGAAATCAAGCAGAATATTTAATAAAGAAGCCATTTTCAAGCAACAAATTTATCCCAGCAATCAAGACTGCAGGATGGAAATATGATAATGAAGGAAATACTTGAAGCGATGACATAGCCAAAGCAGCCTGAGAAAAGGCTCCCAATGAAAGGTGTTACTTTGTTAGTGCATTTCATCATCGAAGAGGCAAAGAAAGTGGAATTAGGCTCATAATCATCGTTGGCCTTTACACACAGTAAGATATAGTGGGCATGTAAATGCATCGTTGATTACTTTTATTTTTTAATCTGTTGTTACTACTGTCAACATTTCAGCTCGTTTGTGCTCCTGTCAGACAGCAGTACCTAGAGCTGGTCAAACGCTGCCAAACTCTGTTTACTGAACGGGTTCATGAATTCTGAGCAGCTGTTTGGTTCAGCCGTGTTTGTGCCCCGTGTTGTTCATGAATATTCAAGAAAACATGTTTTGTTTGCACAAATGGTTGGGGAGTGGCTGTTCTTGTATGAATATATTCTCATGCAAACAAAGATATTCCTGGGGGAGCCAGAATGTTTGCTAATTCACGACTAACTCCTTGTTTAAAAAGTTTGGGGCATTTAGTCAGAAATCAGAAACACTGTGACCTGACTCAATTAACCAGCTGGATGCCACCACACACAAACCGCAAACAGTAAAAAGGGGACAAAACTCAGGTATGGCAAGTATAGAGTTGAGCAAAAAAGTTCATGGAAAGAAAAAATCAAAGCCTTTTGTGAACAGCATAAGAGAGTTAAACAGTGACTACTGGTCCGAATGGATGAACAGCCTGGTACTCGTGATGCATCTCAATTTGAAATTAGGTAACCATTGTTGTTAGCATATTTAAGAAAGGGAAAAAAACAAGCCAGGCTAGCAGATGTTCTCCTTAAAACTCCTGTCTTAAACTAATCTATTTCTGGGTTACATATGGCACAAGAATCTCTTTTTTCTTTAATGTTTCTCCCAGCAGAAAAAGCAGATAAATGATATATCAATGAATCTCACTTAAAGATGAATCAGCTGTAACAAATGTGGGCACGACTGCCAAGCACAGAGCAGACAGGGTGTGGTGTGGGATTGGGATGTGCTGCCTGGCCTGTGCTGTGTTTACCAAGTCACAAACACCTTCTGGCTGTTCTGAGATTTAAAACACTCAGCCAGGAGGAACATATTGGGAGTTCTGTTTGGGGAGGATCCCATGGAGCTTCAGACAAGAACCTCCGAAATTCAAAAACAGAGGTTATGAAGTGCCTGCATTTGTAGGATTCCTGCACGAAATTTTTCTATGGGGGAAGCTGGACTTGGGAAAGAGAGAGACAAAACACACACTGGGGCTATTAATTATGTAGATGCATTGCTCATTAGCAAATGAGTAAGTTGTATATTTCTATAAATACAAAGGAAGTGGCACAGCAATATAAGTCAAATATCAGAGAGCAGTAATACACCCACCTGACTCTGGCTGGGGTGGCTCCTTCCTGTAGGTAAAGCCTGTAGGTTTTATTTCCTATGATTTCAGGAAACCCTCCCAAAACTGACTTTAGCATGTTAATCTGTTGCTAAGAAGCAAATGAGTGCACATAGTCATGTCCACTGTTCTCCTTGCTGTTCTTCACAGTGTGCAAATTTTCTGGAGATTTTGGGTAATGACAGAAAGAAGAAAAATACACATTACATCATTTTTAGAATAGCACCCATTTATTATAACATAAACATTATTATCTCAATGTTGCTCAACTTGTAATGATTTTGAAAATTACTGTTTTAAGATACTAATCAGGTTGTTAGGGAAGTAGAATTAACTACACAGAACATATCTGGTACAGTAATATAAAGCCTTTCTGGCACCACAAAGCCCTTTTATATTTCTCTTCCTTTATGCCAGCAGCTGTACATTGTGATATCCTCCTGGCCAGAGGGAAACTTCGAAGAGCATTACACAGCTCTGCAGAAAACCCTCCTGCTGGCACATATCTGACTCGTAATACACCCAGTTAAAATTATCTGACAGAATTTAATTAATATTCTAGCTTCTGCAATTAGATAATGTTATTCACACCTAGGGACTCCAAAGCGCATACATATTGAGCAGAAATTAATATTTATACCTATAAGCATAATTATTCTGAAACATGGAAAAAAGATATGAAGATATTATTTGATTATTGACCTAACAAGACCCAACTCAAAAGCTAACTACTTCACGTATTTCAGGGCATGGACTTAATTTGTGAGGAGGATGGGATTTACCATCTCATATTATAAACCAGACAATTTAGCTTAAGTGTTGTTCAAAATGCCCCATCCTTTATAGCATGAAAAGTATTTCAGCCTCAGAAATTATAAGTATTCTTCTTCAGGGTAGACACTCTTATTAGTTTATTCCTTCCTGGGCACTCATCTTGGAGGATTTTACTCATTTACAACAGACTTATTTCCTTTTTGGCTTAGGGAATAACTGGACAAGGTTTTCTAGCTTTTTATCCATCTCTGGCTGGACGGATTCAGCCCCTTCAGCTTCCATGCAGGGCAGTGAGTGGTCTTAATTTCATGCTACTGCAGTGGGGAGCAAAGCTATTCTCATTCCCCTTTCCCTACTGCCAGGACAGGAGAACAGAGCCATTCCTGCCAGAAGTCCTGAACACTCCCAAATTCAACCCTGGCTGACCAAAAACCCTGCCTAGTGGGGCTCTTGGTGCTCTTAGCAAATTATCTGTTGTGGGAAACACTGTGAAAGGATCACGAGACTCTTTTGAGGAGTTGAGGAGGCCACCTGTGAGCCAGGAAATCAATCCCTCAGCCCCAATGGAGTTTCTCCTCTTTCAGCCAGCCTCCCTCTATTCCACTGCAACAATTGGATCCTTCATCTGCGTCAGCATCTTCTTTTAAAATCCTGCTCTCTTTTAAAATCCTGCTTGGAATTTTTGTCAGCAACCTGCCTAAAACAAGGCTGACAGAAAGGGACAGCAAGAAGCTCAAACAACTGTGAAAACACAAACTACCTGCACAGCCCTGGCTAGAGAGCACAGGGGCTGCCCTCAAGCAGTGACAGATGGCTGGAGAGCTCTGGCCCTGCACCTTGTGGGTGCCTGTCCTGAGGTCTGAGAAGAAGCCAGATCCAATTGCAGGCTCTCCCTGCAGCTGAGTTCTTCCTAACACCTCTGTCTGTGCTGGTTATTTGACAGTAGGAAAGGGTCTGAGCTCTCCTAAAAGCCCCTTCCTCAAAAGAGTGCTCTCAGTGACTTCAACCAGCCACCTCCTCCTGTGACATCCCCAGCAGTTAATTGTCTCTGAGACCCTTCTGCCAGCTGGGCTGGACTCACTCAATGTACTCAAATCATGGAGGAGAGGAGTGGGGGATGAAGGAAGAGAAGTATTGGTCCTTTAGGAAATAAGGCTAAAAATGGAACTCTTGCCATTATAGGAAGAAATAGATTTTCTACTCTTGTAGTAAATAAAGTCTCACAGGATGAAGAATAGCAGTATCAATTTCTATTTTAACAAATTCAGTTGCAGGAAATTTATTTTTTTATCCAAAGACACATCAGAGAAAATTAAAAGTCATTGATCTTGTTCACCTATCTCCCTTTCTTTTCCCTCCCTCTCTCCCTCCCCGTTTCAAATTTCAAGCGCTTACCGGGAGAATTAAACAGTCATTAAGGCAGCACAAGAAACCACTGGTCTGGCAGCATCTTATTGCCTAAAAGGAAGCCCATCAAAGAAACCTTTGATAGGCAACAGAGCACCCACCTCCCAGCCCCCAAAGCTTTCATTTTTTTGGGAAAGTTGTGGCCCTGCATCCTTCTCAGCCCTCTTTATCTCCAGGATTCATACATGTGCTGACCCGAATTAACTCCCCAGGGCCTCCTGTGTCATGTTGTTTAGTTTGACCTTGTTACCTGCTTATGGCAGATAAGAGGGTTGAGGATTTCTTTTTAGTCCTTCTCTCTCAACTGACTCATTCCGAAGAAAAACAATGATTTGTTTCTGTCACCTTTTTTATGAGCTGCTCGAAAGAAGAATGGTTTTCAGCTTTTTAAAGTTAAAAAAGCAGAAAACAGGAAGAATGTCCCACTTTTCCAACGAAAAATCAGACTGATTTAAGCACTAATACAAATTTAGAGAAGCCAACCCTATAAGAGAACTATTTTCAGTTCCATCTCTTGAATTGCACAAGAATGCAGTTTTAACAATTTCTTTCTAAAATTACTTTATCAAAAAGAAGTGATGTTGTCACGGAATATCTGCTCATTTAGGTAACTGCTTTGCATACATTTCTTTTTGTTGTTTTTGTTTTTCCCCTGTCCCTCACAGAAACCTCAATTACAGCACTGAACATTTGGGCAAGATCTCAAATTAACTGGAATACATATCCTTAGAGAAATCAGCTGTGCATAATGAAGTTCATGACAATACTGGAAAAACATCATCCAGCTGAGTAAGTTTTTGCATTTTGTGTATTTTTTATCTCCCCCTACTTGTTCCTGTGAACATGTCAAGATGTTCCTTTACCAGGTAAGGGGGAAAATGGGCCAGGTTGCTGATAAATGCCTTACACAGCAAGCTGGTGATAAAAATGGAACAAGAAAAGTCTGAGGATCAGATTTTTTTTCTTGGAAATTGAGCTGGATCATGTTAGACCCAGATGATTCCATATGAACCTGAGAAACTCCTGTGATGCCATCAAATCAAATTATTCCACCTTCTACCAATAACAACCAAAAAAAGAAGCCTTACAGTTAAAGTGAAGAAGAGGATAATGGGCAGTGTCTGTTTTGCCTTTTACAGCCGGATTTTTGTTCGGGCAGTTCACTGGGAGATCCTGTGATACAAAGAGCAGAGTTTTTAAACTCTCAGCTAAAAGAGGAAAATTCCAGTTGCACATTTGCCCCAGAAAGCTTTAGGGATTCTTGTAACCCGCCTAAAATTATTTTATTTTCCATTACTCTGAATTATTATTTTGAATATTTTCTACTGCAAAGGTGAAATGTTTCATTTTGCAGCTAGATAGTAGGAAAAGTATGTTAATTCATTGCTAAAAGTGAATATAAAATTCTAGTTGAGATTAAAAAATACATTTTTTTCTACTAAATTATATTGCCAGAATATGGCTGGAAAGTATTTGCATATTCAGTACAAGGCTATGTAAGGCCACAGCTACTCACTGAAATAAATATGTCAGATGAAAATCCAAGGAATATGTTATAAACCTAAAAAGTAGTACCAGGAGCGTGGAAATCACTAGTTTGTAATCAAACAGATGATTGAGGAAACCCAAAACTTAATTCTTTTGTCTGAGAAGCAATGCTGAGAAGTGGTTTAAAGTTGTGGAAAGTATTAGGTAGAAATCCACAAGGCTGATCAAATAATCCAGGGCTGTTCCAATAAACAAAATGGGTAAAATATTAGCAAGTTTTTTCCACCTACAGCTTATCTGCAAAGGGAAGTTAAGGCTCAACATTTATTACAGCCAAAAATATAAAAGTTGCAAAGAGCATAGCACCACATAAATGCAGGAAGAATGGTCAGGTGCAACTAAAGGTTAAAACATCCAGTCTGCCCTGGATGGAGACTCTGTGGGAGGGAGGGATATCAAACAGGAAAATTCTCTGTGTGATTATGGAGACACACAACCTAGAATGAATTATTTACAATACTAAAAAAATAATTTTGCCTCTTATTTCAGCATGTTACAAGGCAGCAGGTTCTGTCTTTTGTCTCAGCAATGAGCTGCAGATGCAGCCTCCCAAAGATCTTTTTGATACAGAGGTTACATTGACTTCACTGGGAGTTGGGTTCTTGAATTCAGCTATATCCAGGCCTGAGCCAGGAAGGACTTCCTACCCTTTGGGTAGAGGCATGTGCTGGCTCGTTGGACAGAGCAGCACAGAGCACACCATCCAGTGAAGCTCAAAATGCTGCTTTGCATGCAGGAGTCATATGGAAGAACTGGGAGAGAAATTCTGTGAAAAATTTATCAAAAGTGTTGAAAAATCCCTCTCTTGAGTGAGGCTGGGCTGCTCGCCTCTCTCCTTACTGCGGGTGAGTTCACAGAGAAATGAACAAACATCATCTGTTTTATCTCTGGGTTGGCTTTCCCCCTCCCCAGCAGTGCAGTGTTTTACTGACAAAATAAAAACCAAATCAAAGAGAAACGAGTCATCCACGTAGCCCTAGCTTGAAGCCAGATTTGATGGCCCTCAGAGGAGTAATAGCCCATTTTTTTCTCCACCAAAAAACAAGTACTCTAATATTTTTGTGACGGTGTCTCTGTGGCACATCCCCCACTGCTCATCCATGGCCGAGCAGGGGATGACCGTGGGGCACTGGCAGGACCCTGAGCATGAAGGAGAATCTTCCTTGGAGAAACCTCTTAAGGGCTGATAGTTCTGCTGGCCCCACTGCTGCCCCATTCCAAGCCCTTGCCAGGCTTGGGGTGTTGTTGGACGGCTCAAGTGTTTCAGGGGACTTTTCAGGTCCACTCAGTTCTTTCAAGGTTGCCTGACTGAGGAACCAGTGGGAAGGAGCACCTCACCTACAAGTGAGGCCTTGGCCATGGAGAAGCCTGAATGAGCCTTCCCAAACCTTTTGGCTGACTCTTTTTGAAAGTGGAAGGAAATGAGAACATCCTGTGTGATGTGCAACCCTTTGCAATGTGGTTTAGTGGGTGCTGGTTGGATTGGATCAAAGGTCAGGCTTGATGATCTTGAAGGTCTTTTCCAACTGTAATGATTCTGTGATTCTCTTCTTTTCCAGCCTTAAAGATTCCATGATTCTATTCTTTCCCAGCCTTAATGATTTTGTGGTTCTATTCTTTTCTGGCCATAATGATTCTGTGAGTCTGTTCAATGCCTGGTGAGATCTCCTGTGTGAGCCTCATCCCAGCTTCTCCTGTTTGGGTCCACGGTGCCCTCAGCCATAGCATTGAATATGGGCAGGTCAGGGCACCTATGGCACTGAAAATTACTTTCCACACCATTTTTGGATGTGCTGCTCAGCACAGTTTTCACTGCAAAACCCACTCAAGAAACAGCAAATTAGTGCAGGACCTAACCCACATCCCACACAACTCTGCGCATGTGAGTCAGTGCAGGAATCAATCAGCAAAGCAAAAAGCCCTGGAACATCACTCGGATACTGCACTGCTGTTAAACAGGGATTTGCACTGACTTCGAAATTAGCCCCAGTTCCCCTCACTGAATAACAGAGAATGAACGTGGGAGAATGTGGTTTTGTTATAATACCTGGTTTTTACTGGTACATGTATTCAGAATTATTCCTTTGGAGTAAAAAGGCCTCTAAACAGGTAACTGTTCAGCTTTATTAACTAACAGATAATTATGTATTAAAATGCACCAAAAATACATTGTAATTTTTACCTAAACTACAACATAATTAGGGCCTTTGTAGTATAGAGTATGACTGTAACACAATAATGAATTAAAGATGAGAAATAAGCATATAGACCAGTTTTTGTTCAGAGTAGACCTCTCCACAATATTCCCCTTGTGAATCCACTTTCAGGAATATGGTCTAACTTTCCTTTACACCTGCTGGGCCCAGAGTAGCAGATTTGGGAACCACCAATCTGCAAATGAGGAGCAGAGCAAGCCTGTTCTGTGCAGCCAAACACGATGTGCCTGTGTTATTACCAATTTCCTGAATAGCCCTAAGAGGGGTAATTTCTCCCTGCTCTGCATTTCCCCTTTCGAAACAGCTTCCTGGATAATTTGTGGCTGGCAGTTTTCTCCACCACAGTGCAAACATGAATGGGACCTGCTGGTGTAACAGCGCTGCTTGTTAGGCAAATGTGTAAAATTATATTTTTTTAAGTGGAAGAGAGACTATAAAAAAAGTTGGGCTTTTTTCCCCCCCATTTGGTACAAATATTCCAGTGTATCCCGAACAACTCTTCAGCTACAAATTTAAAAAATGTGCTTTGCCAAGAATTTTAACTGGTTGTGCAAATCTTTGCCATCTGTTGCACTAACTGCAGAGACAAACCCAGCATAATTTGCCACTGTAGCATAATAACATAAGATGGATGATTTATGGGGCCCTGAATGTTCTTTACTCAGAGCTGTGAGCTTTTGTTGGCCTTCGCACAAATTTCAAATACAAACTCAAACACGGGGCTGCTCTCTCCCTCCCTCCACTGCAATCTCCTCATGTCAAACACAAATCCTCTAATATCAGATACCATATCACCGTGCATGCAATCCCCAGCTTACAGGGTAACAAATCCAGGGGAAGGATGCTATTATACTCTGCTATCTTGGAACACAAATAAATAATTCACACCTTTCCTATAAATATTTATCCCTGTAACCGCAATACTCATTCAAATAAAGGTTTTGTCTTCATCCATGTCCATTTTCCATATACAAGCCTAATAATCAGAATTTTCCACCTGTTTCCTCCACTTAATTTACATTTTCTTAAAATTCAGATGTAAAACTTTTCTCATAAAAGAAAGTCTCTTAATTTTCCTTTGTCTTTTTCCTGTTAACTAATTCTTTGGCTTCAATGGAACTGCTGTGGGTTTACATGAAAATGAGAGAGAAATCTGGGATTGCATCCTTCTATTAGTGTCCCACTGTCTTGGGGTGATTTTATGATAATACTTTATTCCCTAATTGTCTGCTTTATGCCCAGAAAACGTCTGCTGTAGCTTTAGGATGGCCCCAGGGTGGATGGGGCAGGGAACCCTGGGCTCCTGCGCAGTTTGATTCAATCTCTCTCTCTCCGGCGTGGTCGGCGGCTGCACAGATTGTTACTTTGCTGCCTTTGCTGGATTAATTTTTGCCAATTTAGGCAAGAAGTTTCTGGGAGTTTTTTTGGGTTTTTTCCCTTCCCCTGGCCTGGAGGCTTTTCACCGGCAAATCCTTTCAGCAGTTTTTTGTTCGTTTTTTCTTCTCTCTGGCCCAAGGAGCCTGCGGGGCGGCCCTGGCCAGTCCGAACCCCCGAGAAAGACGGAGCCCGTGAAAGAATGGACATCAAAATCCACCAGTTTCACCTTCTGTGAGGAGGATAACCAACGCCAGAGGATCAACAGGTTTCCCATCTGCTCTGTGAACTCCTCTTCCCCTTCCTAGAGACGAAAGGAACCAGTCACCATTTTGTTTTCTGGGCCAGGCAGTCAGCCCGTGCATTTTTCTTCTGCGGGCATTTTTGAGGTTTTTTTGTTCTGCTGTGGGTGGTCCTGTGTGTATGGGTGGAGGTTAAGTTTCTGGGAATTCATATCTAGCATTCATTCAATCGTTTTCTGTGCCTTGTTGGCACCCCCCCCCTTTATTTTTTTGTTAATAGACAGTTCTCTTTTTTTTTCACTTTCACCCGCTGGTATCAATTTTTCTCATTGGCAGAAGAAAAGGGAGTTATTGAAGCCCTTTCTCTTTAGAGGAAATGCTTATTCCAGGTGTTTATTTACTCCTGGAAGTTGTCTCCAAACTGAGACATCCATAGTTTTAAACAAAATCATCATGATATTATAAGCACAGCTGTATGGTGGAAACATATCTGAACTGTAACCCAGGAGATAGAAAATTTCCATGAACTTTCTGCACCTCTAAATGCTAAACTCTCAGAAAATTATTTTCTTTTTTCACTTGCAGTCTCTTCAATTATCTCTTGCAAAGGAGAACACCCATTAAAAAAAAAAAAAAACAACCAAACCATCCTGAAATGCGGCAGCTTTAAGAGCCAAAATTAGACATTTATCTCTTATTTACCTCGGAAGAAGAAAGGGGAAACAGGAGAGAGAAGCAGTGGAAGCTATGTATGCTCATAAGCAAAAACAGAATAGTCAATCAGTTACAAAATGACTCCCTCCAGGCTGCAGCAGTTTGGTTTTGCCAAAAAGTCATCACCAAAAAAGCATCTTGGGAGAAGAAAATTCCTCTAAGTGGCCAGCTTTTTCCTGAGGAGAGATATTATGAAGCATAAAAATTATGTGCTGCTTCTGTTTCATGAACATTACATAATTGCTAGGCGAAATAGCCAGAATAAACAGAACAGGCATTTTTACTGGGCTTTGGAAGAATAAAGCCATAAAGAAAATAACTCCATGAAATTTACAGGAGAAACCCATTTCAGACCATATGCTGGGAAGGAGCTACATCCAAATGTATGAGTCAATGTGTTAGCGAAGTGTTGCATGTGGAGTTCGTGAGCTTGGGACTGTTGGGGGCTTGGGTTTCTCAGCACTTTCATGCTGGTCTGCTTTTATCTTCCAAAACACGACACATCTACTTGACTTTCTGCAGCAGGAATTTTTCCCCCACTCTTCACTGTGAATCTGAGCAGAGAAATTAAAAATACTTCACTTGCCCATGGTGTGGACACTTCAGCATCTGTGTAATTCTTTTTTAAGCTCCAGCGCTTTAATTGATTGGTTTAGGCTTGACAAGGTGAGAAAGTTGAGGCTGTTCAGCCTGGAAAAGAGGAGGTTGTGTGGAGACCTCAGAGCACCTTCCAGTACCTGAAGGGGCTGCAGGGAAGTGGAGAGGGACTCTTCACCAAGAGCTGTAGTGACAGAACAAGAGGGAATGGCTTCAAATTGAAAGAGGGGAAATTCAGATTAGATTTACAGAAAATCTTCATTGTGAGGGTGGTGAGGCCCTGGCACAGGGTGCCCAGAGAAGCTGTGGCTGCCCCCTCCCTGGGAGTATCCAAGGCCAGGTTGGACAGGGCTTGGAGCAACCTGGGATAGTGGAAGGTGTCCTGCCCATGGCAGGGGGTTGGAAATAGATGAACTTTAAGGTCCCTTCCAACCCAAACCATTCTATGATTCTATTTTGGAATCATGTGACTACATACCCAGTTATAGTCAGCACTGACTGTATTCTCTCCAGGTATTCCATAATCCAGACCCCCAGCTTTTTTTTCTCTGTTGTCTTTAGACTAGGCTCTTGTCTCTTCATTTATTTTTATGGTGTGATTTATACAACTTATAAAAATATTATTTCAAACCTGCCTGCAAGCAACAGCTGTATGACTGCATAATTACCACTAAAAGATGGCAGTGCTAGGAGAAGATACTTTCACACAAAAAACTCATCTGGCATAATCACTCATTTATTTGTTTAATAGCTGAAATTAGTGAGAGAACAGAACAGGGATGATAATGAGGGTGTTACAAATGAGCTTTGCTGCCTCACTCTGCCAAGCTCTACCCACAAGCTCAGCATCCCCCAACTTGAACAGAGACTGCCAAGTACAGCTGGCCCAAAAATGACTGCTCCGTTTTACAAGCTAAAATTTGCTTTTCTTCCATACTGAATAGTGGAATTTTTCAAATATATTTTCTTTTTTTGTGAAACAAACTGCGCAGGAACGTTGACTAGATATGGCAAAAGAAATAACCATGAGGGGGATGATTTGGGAAATGTTTCTTTCAGCAGTCAAAAGGCCAGGATGAACCTCAAAAGCTCATCATTAAATTGGGAGCTGGAGAGTAAAGGGTGAGCTCCCTTGGGCTATGTAGGGGCCACATGTAGCAGTCACATAAGTGACAGCTGGGTGCTCATGCCCTGCCACCAAAGGATTGGTGTCCCTGTGGCAGCTGTGAGCCCAAATGCTGCTGCTCAGAGCCAGAGAAGGCTGAGGACCAGAGGGACCGACTGGCCAAAGCTGACTGGGAGGCAGCGAGGTCTGTCCCTCCTCTAAATGCACCAAACATTGTTAAAGGCAGGACAAGACACTGAGAAACTTCCCACCACCCCAGCCAGGAATTTAGACTTATTTCCCTTTTTCTACCTTTCTGGCAGGACATGACACTGAGAACATTCCCACCACCCCAGTAAGCAATATGGGTTTATTTGCCCTCTTCTACCTTTCCTAGCATCCTACAACATATTTCAATGTCATTTCCAGCTGCCCTCCACTCCTTAAGGCTGGCTGATTCTGTTGCTGGGCAAGTGGGCTC